>JABWTJ010000280.1:497500-1096452 GCA_016801875.1 Solanum sitiens | reverse complement strand
TACCCAAGTCTTCGTTTCATCATACGTACCTTTTATCGCCCTAATATATGCCACAAGTACACCTTTAGACCCCAAACATTGCCAAAGGACATCTATTGGAACTTTATCATAGGTTTTTTCAAGGTCAATGACTTTATTAGTTGAACGTCCTGACACTAATCCAAAATGGTTCTCGAAAATGGACTCATTCCTCCTCACCCTTATCTCCACCATTCTCTCCCAAACTTTCAATGTAAATTATACCCATGGTTAGAACATTCGGTATAGTATCAATATAGTTTAACGTGTGATAGTAAATTAAATATCATTTTATCAGGTTATTAATAGTAATAATCATCAATAGAAATTTAAGTATACTTACCTTATAAACAGTAAATAATTATTAGTACCTCTAATACTTATAGGCCAATTAGAAATAGTATTGGACCTAAAAGCCTTAAATTACAGGAATGTCATCACCATTTTTGTTTTAAAAAAGTTAGGTCTACGCTGTCGCAATATTATTCTATGAAAATTCAGTCACCGGGGAAGCAGCATACCGAAGAAAGAGGAAGCAAGAAATAGGTATGACGAAATCCAGAATCTTATCTACTTGTTAGAGTTAAAAGATATTCACCCAATTATTTTTCTGTTTACAAATCCTAATTGGAATAGATAAAATAAATTATTTTCTAATTTACTAACCCTAAATGAAATAGTTAATGTAAAATCATTTCGAATAACACGGGTAGTCTGGTGTTGGAGTACTTTACGAGAAAGAGTCAAAAGGATTAAGGTACAAGGGCAGCCAGTAGTCTGTTTTTGGAGTAATTTTACGAGAAAGAGTAAGGATTGACGTATAATGACAGTGGTAGTCTGGTGTTAGAGTAAATTTTACGAGAAAGAGTTAAGGATTGATTATAAGGGTCGTAGGTAGTCTTGTGTTAGAGTACTTTTACGAGAAAGAGTGAAAGATTGATGGATAAGGGCAATAGATAATATGATGTTAGAGTACTTTTACGAGAAACAATTAAGGATTAAGGTAGAAGGACAACAAGTAGTCCAGTATTAGAGCACTTTTACGATAAAGAGCCAATGACTAAGGTAGAAGGGCAAAAGGTAGTATGGTGTTGGAGTGCTTTTACTAGAAAGAGTCTAGGATTAAGGTAGTTGGACAATAGGTAGTCTAGTATTGGAGTATTTTTACGCGAAATAGACAAGGATTTTAAGGTAAAAGGCAAGTGTTATTTTTAGTTTTGATTATTTGACAAACAAATGGATTTTATAAGGGGAAAGGACAGCTGGAAAAAGTACACTGCAACCTCTGCCACCTGTAGGTCTGCGGAAGTTGGTGTGCAACTCTCGTACAACGTGGCAGAGTTGTTGGCCAATAGCATGACTTCTAAGGTTGTGTCTATCATTTATAAGGTTCTTCTCAATAAACACAACCTCATCAACAGGGACCTGATAGAGCTGTTAGCGTCTTAGCTGTCATAGGGTTTATATTTCAGTTCTTATCATTGTAGATCTGTTCCTATGCTAAAAAGGAACTAAATGAGTGTCTCATTTCAGTGCAAAAGTCTAAATAAATTAGAGTTTATTGGTTTAGTGGGCAACAGAGTTGTTGCTTAGTAAGAGTTGAAGTCTAAATCATCTAGTGTTAGGTGGTTTAGTAGGCAATAGAGTTATTGTTTAGTTCTTTCTTTGTAGTAGAGTTGCTACATTGAGGGGAATTTATTTAGAGTTAAATTCCTAGGTTGCAAGGGTTTAAAATCTGAATAATCGCTCTTTTTAGAGTTAAATGAAGTTGGGTTGAAATCCTGTGAGTACAGGTTGTGGTTTTCACCGCCCTTGAGCAAGGGGGTTTCCACATAAACTGTTGTGATGTTAACTTTATTGCTTGTACTTATTACTATTATTCTTGTTGTGTCAAGGGACCTGGTCCATTGACGGATGGTTGCCGCTTACATCTTAACACTGAGGTCAGTAAGTAGTCTGGTGTTGGAGTACCTTTACAATAAAGAGCCAAGAACTAATGGTAGAAGGGTAAAGGCTAGTATGATATTGGAGTACTTTTACGTGAAAGAGTTAAAGATTAGAGTGGAAGAACAATATATAGGTGGTCTGGTGTCGGAGTAATTTTACTAGCAATAGTGGATTAAGGTAGAAGAACAATAGGTAGTCTGTAGGCCTGTCTTAACCCCTAGGCGACTGAAGTCATCGCTTGGGCCCCATTTTAAAAAATAATTAATTTTATATATTTTTTTTAAAAAAATTATATGTACAATGAGTGTTATGATTTCTACTAAGGAAATTGCATATGAGAAGATAACAGACCTGAATTTCGTAAGAAACAATTTGATGAAATATGGTTAGGAAAATCACAAAGTCCCTTGAAGAAACTTTTAAAGATGATTGTTTTATATGTAGAGTAGATCAAACTATATTTTCACTTCAAAATAGATTTGAACCAATTGAAGCATATCGAGAAAAAAATTGATTTCCTATTTAGTGGTAAAATATTGAGATTACTAGATATGAGAATTTAGAAAATGTTGTCTTAACCTTGAACTTTCTTTCACACGTAATAGTTATTCCGATATTGATGGTTTAGATTTATTTTTTGAATTAAAAGTGTTAAGGGAAATAATACAATTAAAAAATAATGATCTAATGAAAATACTCAATCAAATAAAAAGACTTGATTCTTTTTCAAGTACACATATTGCTTATAGAATAATTCTTTTCCAAATATACATATTGCTTATAGAATAACAGTTCTCGTAATTGTTGCCAAAGCCGAAAGAAGTTTTTTTCGAAATTAAAATTGATTAAATCTTCTTTAAGATTAGCAATGTCATAAGAGAGATCAAATGAATTAGTTATATTATCATTTGAAAATGAATTATTAAAACAAATTGATTATAAAACATTACCTAATGACTTCAAATCTAAAATAGCAAGAAAATTAGATTTTAAATAAAGTAATAACATATTAGGGGTCCTATCTTAGGTTTCGCTTTAGGCCCCCAATGTTGTTGAGTCGGCCCTGTAATCTGGTGTTGGAGTGCTTTCACGAGAAAAAGTCAAAAGGATTAAGGTAGAACGATAGTTGGTAGTCTGGTGTTGGAGTACTTTTACGAAAAAGAGTCAAAAGGATCGAGGTAGAAGGACAGTAGGTAGTCTGGTGTTGAAGTACTTTTACAAGAAAAAGTAGAGGATTAAGATAGAAGGCTAGTAGGTAGCTTGATGTTGGAGTACTTTTACGTGGAGTTGGTCTCATCTTCTCCTTATATAGACATAGACTTACCTATTTTACAAATAGTATCTTATCATATAATTTTATTACTACCTGTCATTTCATTTGCTTTGT
Organism: Solanum sitiens; assembly: GCA_016801875.1. Taxonomy (NCBI): domain Eukaryota; kingdom Viridiplantae; phylum Streptophyta; class Magnoliopsida; order Solanales; family Solanaceae; genus Solanum; species Solanum sitiens. The sequence continues at coordinate 1,093,100 of JABWTJ010000280.1, read as the reverse complement.
TTATCCTGCTATTTTGCTGCGGTTATTTTCTTGTTTATCTTACTTTGGTTAATCTTACTTGAGTCTGGCTTTATCGAAAACAACCTATGTATCCCACAAAGGTAAAGGTAAGATCTCTGTATACCTTAACACTCTCCAGACCTCTCTTGTGCGATTAGACTGTGTAAGTTGTTGCATCTCTTGTAATAGTTTGAATTTCAGGGTAATACGACACTTTTGAAGAATGGAAAGCCAAAAAGACAGAGTGAAACTCAATGTTGGTGGAAAAAAGTTTGAAACTACGGCCACCACCTTAGCGAGTGGTGGGAGGAATTCATTCTTTGGAGCCATGTTTAATGACGATTGGAGCCTGCATTCCGATGGGTCAATCACTGAACTTTTCATCGATAGAAATCCCGAGTATTTTGGTGTCCTTTTGGACTTACTTAGAACAGGGGAGCTATATATTCCTCCGCAAATCAATAAAAAGCACCTATACAGAGAGGCTCTGTATTATGGCATTGAGGATCATTTAAGGTTAGCTAAATGGGTCCCCTTTGACGGTAATAGGCTCCGGTTGGCTGAGTCTATAAAGGGCCCAACAAAAGGGAAGGCTGAAAAGATTCGGGCTAGCCCGAATAGCTGGTGCTGTGTGGTACGTGATAATATTGTCAGCGTGTACAATTGGATGCTAGAAGAGAAAACTACAATAACCACTCGTGATTATCGTAGGGTCAACGATGTTTGTTGGGTTAATTCAGATAACATTGCGGTTAGTAGTTCTGACAAGTACCTAGCTAGTGGAGGCATTGGGTTGTTCAGTGCATCTACAGGGGAATTGAAGTATAATTTTCAAGTTAAAGATGAAGATCAATTGAAGGATTACACTGCAGGTGCACTCGGAGTTGGCTCGGATTACAAGTTGTTCTCCAGTTGTACTGAGATCACCAACAAAAAGAACGGGATCGCTGTTTGGGACCAAATCACAGGTAAGCAGACAGATTTCTTGCAATACTTGCCATATAGTAAGGCTACCAAGCTTCAGTGGTTACAAGGTACCAATTGTTTGATGGCCGCTACTTGTCATTCGGAGTCAAAATGTTCCATCAACTTGTTTGATTTTAGGCAAAATACGGTGGCTTTATCGTGGTCTGATGCTACGGATCAAAGAATGTATAGAGACGCGATAGCTATAGAGGAGAGAAATTCCATTTGTATAGTAGATTCACATGAGAATTTGGGCTTCATGGATTTGAGGAGTACTACAAGTAGTATAGAATGGAGAAGTTCTACGAGGGACAACATATATAATCCTTATCCGAAACTGGCATTTCATGAGGGACAATTGCTCGCATCATTTGAGGATACAATTTCAGTTTATTGTGGTCCTGATTGGGTTCCAACATCACAGCTTCAACCGAGTCATGGTGGTTTGATTTGGGATTTGTCAATTTGCGGTGATCGTCTTTTTGCCCTTTACGGGAACAAAGATATGTTTGCTGTATGGGAAACCCCTCGTCCCTAGTATATGCATATGCAATTGGGTGAACGACTATTTAAGTTATCTCTTCTTCATTAGTACTTTGATTTTCTATGTAACTCTATTTGATTATGCAACAAAACGATGACTGATTGTGAATTATTGATATAAGAGTTGTTTAGTGGATATAGTTTGATATAGTGATTACAAAAAAAAGATTCAAGGTTATAGATACTTGTGTATCCATGATTTTCAACTATAAGGCCTTACTCATGTGATTTGTTCTTGACTTATTAAATACTTCACAAAGTATAAATTCGTGTGGAAACAACCTCATGTAGAAATGCAGTATAAGATTGCATGGCGCTCAGAAATCTATAGTTATAAAAGAATGTCACTAAGGATAAAGTAAGAAATTTAATTTAAATTAAATTGTTTGAAAAATTGACGTTATTTTTTTAAACACACTTGAGAAAATAGTGTGATATAAGATGGAATGATAGAGAAATATTAAATAAAAAGGACAGTTAGAGTTACTCTCACCCTTTTAATTTTTTGGGGCTTCCATATAAAGCTTATAACACTTCTTCTTCTGAATTTGGCGGATGATTGACAGACTCTTCGTGCTACCACTTAGTAAAGTCTTTCACCATTTTTTGTGCACTGCGCGTATGAACCTCAATGGTTGCCCCAAAATCGGGTATATCATCCCCGTGAATATATAGCCTTTAGCTCCTTTACTTTGATACCAATGATTTGAGACATCCCTTTACATTTGAAAAGATGGGGAAAATAAATTATGGAAAAACTAAACAGACACTAAAAAACTCTTTGTATGCTTTCTTTGGGAATTGATAGACTGACAACTGATGCCTTTTGAAGGTCTTTATATACCATACATTTTAGGCACAATTTCAACTTCATTTTAGTATTTGTTGGGTACTTTTGAACGATGGGAACTCCGAATGGTAGGGTGAAACTCAATGTTGGTGGCAGAATCTTCGAAACTACACCCACAACCTTAGAGTTTGCTGGCGAAAATTCATTCTTTCGAGCCATGTTAGATGATAATTGGAATTCAGCAATCACTGAACACTTCATTGATAGAAATCCCGACTGTTTCGGTGTTCTGTTGGACTTACTCAGAACATGAGAGCTTTATTGTTAGCGGAAACGTGAAATTAAAGAACAAGGAAGAACAACAATATTTAACGTGGTTCGGATCAAAATGATCCTACGTCCACCAAAGAACAACTGCACCAATATTTATTTCACTCTACAAAGAAATACAAGTGAAATACTACAAAAGAGAGAACACAAATGCCTTAGAAGGTGAGAAGGCAAGTGAGAGGATGATTTGAAAATGAATTAAGAGCTACCTATTTATAGGAATAAATTCATCCTATTGATGTCATCCATGACATCACTATGTGTCAAAATTGTCAAGGTTAAGATATGAAACCATTTTATGGTTTGCCTAACTTTCTCCTACCAAGATACTATCTTGACTTTTATTTTGTACTAATTATCTTCCTACCAAATACTCATGTTAATTCATCTTTCATTTAGTTTGATTCCACAAGAACCAAAACCAACTCTTTCAATCTCCACCTTGGTTTGTGTTCCAAGCATGCGTATAAACAACTCCGGCCAAAACTTCTAAGCTTACTGGGCATTCCCATTGTAAGAAACAAGAAGAATCAAACCTTTGTTGAACATACCAGCTCCACCTAGCAGTTGTTCTCTTAGAGTTGCATCAATTGATGCATACTCCCGCCAAGTCCTTGCAGTGTGCAAACTTGGCAAGCGGGACTATTTTGGTCAACATGTCTGCAGCGTTATCGTCTGTGATAACCTTCTCAACCTTGATAGCTCCCTTTTATACGACATCTCGAATAAAATGAAATCTGACATCAATGTGTTTGGTGCGCTCATGAAATCTTTGATTTTTAATCAAATGAATAGCACTTTGACTATCACATTTTAGAATTGATTCAAGCTGAACTGAACTCAATTCTGCCACCAAACCTTTCAACCAGATAGCTTCTTTCACTGCCTCCGTTGCTGCCATATATTCTGCCTCTGTTGTAGACAAAGCGACAATCGACTGTAAAGTTGATTTCCAACTAACGGCACTACCGACGAGAGTAAAGATGTATCCAGTTGTGGACCTCCTTCGATCAAGATCCCTGCATAGTCAGAATCTACATAACCGAGAATTGAAATACCTTCACTTTTCCGGAAGGTTAGGCCAACATCAGGAGCTCCTTTGAGATATCTCAATATCCACTTGACAGCTTCCCAGTGCCTTTTTCCTGGATTTGCCATGTACTTGCTTACCACACTTACAGATTGGGCAATATCTGGACGTGTGCATACCATAGCATACATAATGCTACCAACTGCACTCGCATAAGGAACCTTTGACATATGCTCCACCTCATCCATAGATTGAGGCATTTGTAACTCTGAAAGCTTGAAATGAGAAGCTAACGGTGTACTTACAGGCTTGCTCATATGCATATTGAATCTTTCAAGAACTTTTCCGATGTACCTCTTCTGAGAAAGATGTACAACACCATTTTCTCTTGAAATTTCCATTCCAAGGATTTTCTTTGCAACTCCTAGATCCTTCATGTCAAATTCCTTGCTCAACAGTTTCTTCAAAATATTTATCTCTGTGATGTTGTTAGCAGCAATAAGCATATCATCAACATACAACAATAGATAAATCATAGAGTTACCAGACATCTTCTTGTGATACACACAACTATCAAATGCACTCCTCGAAAATCCATGTGTAGTCATGAATGCATCAAACCTCTTGTACCACTGTCTAGGGGATTGCTTCAAACCATACAAAGACTTCTTCAGTTGGCATACATGGTCTTCTTTTCCTTCAGCTAGGAAACCTTCAGGCTGATCCATATAGATTGTCTCTTCTAGATCACCATGTAAGAAAGCAGTTTTGACATCAAGCTGTTGAAGCTCTAAATCAAATTGTGCAACCAATGCTAGTAGCACGCGAATTGAGCTATGTTTCACGACTGGAGAAAAGATCTCATTGTAGTCAATTCCCTCCTTCTGACTGAAACCCTTTGCAACCAATCTCGCCTTGAACCTAGCATCTTCCACTTCTGGAATACCTTCTTTCTTTCTGTAGACCCATTTGCATCCAACTGTCCTCATCCCCTTTGGCCTTTTAACTAAGACCCATGTCTCATTTTTGTGAAGAGACTCCATCTCTTCCATCATGGCTAACTGCCATTGTGCAGCATCTTTGCAAGAAGTTGCTTCAACATACGAAGAGGGCTTGAGATCATTAATCTCTTCTTCTGCAGCTACGAACGCATGTGCAATTAGATTTTCTTGCTCTATAAGACGTTCCGGTTTCCGTATCTGCCTTTTGTCCCTTCCCTTCGCAATTGTGTATGGTTCATTGGAAGCAAGTTCTTCAAGATCTGCATCTTTTGACTCATCAATTTGAGTCTCTTGATCCCGTTCCTTGGTAAGCTCCACCGGTAGCTCCACCTGCTCGTTGTTCTCGTTTCTAGATAACTCCACAAAAACTTTACGAGGATCAAGTATAGAGGATTCATCAAAGGTAACATCTCTACTAACTACAAATTTGAGTAAAGACAAACACCATAGTTTGTACTCTTTTACTCCATCTACATACCCTACGAATATGGACTTTTTAGCCCTTGGTTCAAGCTTACCTTCATTAACATGATAATAAGCTGGACACCCAAATATTCGCAAGTATGAATAGTTAGAGGGTTCACCTGACCAGACCTCATTTGGAGTCTTAAAGTCAATCGCTGATGCTGGAGTCCGATTGACAATATGAGAAGCAGTATGAACTGCTTCAGCCCAAAATACTTTGGACATCTTAGCTTGTAAGAGCATACAACGAGCCTTCTTAAGAAGAGTTCTGTTCATTCTCTCGGCAACTCCATTCTGCTGTGGGTGTGTGCCTGACCGTTTTATGCCTTGCGATCCCATGAACCTTGCAGAAATCATTGAACTCTTCACTGCAAAACTCCAAGCCATTGTCCGTGCGAAGATACTTGATTTTCCTCTCCATTTGATTTTCAACCAAAATCTTCCACTCTTTAAATGCTTCAAAAGCATCACCTTTTGTCTTCAGGAAACGCACCCAAACCTTTCGTGAAAAATCATCAATGAATGTGAGAAGATACCTCTTACCTCCCCTTCTATGGAAGCTTAGAGGGACCCCATAAATCTGAATGGATGTAGTCTAGCACCCCTCCCGTCTTGTGCTTGCCAGTACTGAAGCTGACCTTTTTCTACTTCCCTAAGACACAGTGCTCACAAAATTCAAGTGTGCTGATCTTTTCACCATTCAAAAGGTTGCGGTTGCTCAACATCTCCAATCCTCGTGCGCTCATATGGCCTAGTCTCATGTGCCATAATTTTGCCTTGTCATCATTAGATAACTGCAGTGTAGATGCATTTACAGAGCCAATAATGGTGCTTCCCGCAAGTGCGTAGAGGCCATCCTCCAGCTTGGCCTTCAACATGACTAAAGACCCTTTAGTCACTTTCATAGTTCCTCCTTCACTCATGTACTTATAGCCTTGTTTATCTAAAGTACCTAGGGAGATCAAATTCTTCTTTAGATCAGGAACATGACGGACTTCTGTAATAGTCCTCACGATTCCATCATGGCAGCGAACATGAACTGAACCAATGCCAACTATTTTACAAGTTGCATTATTGCCCATTAATACAGTTCATCTGCTTGTTTCATAGCTGCTGAACCAATCTTTTCGGAATGTCATATGCAGAGTACAACCAGAGTCTAAGACCCATTTGTTGTCATAGACTCCACTATTGCATGATGTTGTTAGTACATAATCATCATCATTATCATGTACTTGCTCAACAATGGATGCGCTCGCCTTTTCTTTGGACTTCGACATAGGGCAATCTCGTTCAAAGTGCCCCTTCTTGTGACAGCCCCAACATTCCGCATTCTTTTTGTTCACACGAGACTTTGATCTGTACTTCGATTTGCTCATTCCCTGTTGGCTAGTACGACCTCTTACAAAGAGTCCACTAGCTTCGTCACTTTTGTCTCCTTCAAAATGCATCCGCACATCACAAGAGTTTAGTGCTTGCCGCACTTGCTCAAGTTTAATAGGTTGTTTGCTATGCATCATTGAATTCTCAATATCACGATATTTTGAAGTCAATGAAAATAGCAAAGAACATGCAAGCGTCTCCTCGTCCTTTTTAATTCCAGCAGTTTGTAAGTCCATCACAAGTTTATTGAACGCATCTAGATGGTCTTGCAACAAAGTACCTGAATCCATCTTAAATGTATGAAGACGCCGTTGTAACAACATCCTTGTTGTCACTGACTGGTCCTGGTAAAGCCCTTCCATCTTTTCCCATAACTCTTTGGCCGTCTCTTCGGTACTTGTACTCACTTCACAAAGTACGTTAGGTGCAAGGGACAGTTGGATTGCACTCAATGCATCTCCTTCAATCTTTTCCTTGTCGGAATCCGATATCTTATCGGGGTACTTTCCGTCAATAGCATGGATTGAACCTTCCCTCTGCAGTAACGCTATCATCTGGATTTTCCAGATATTGAAGTTGTTGCGCCCACTAAATCTATCAATTTCAAACTTCATGGAACTCATTTTTTTTTTTACTTGTTCTTCCTTTTCTACTACAATGTATTTGGAACTACAGAAAACCAAAGTAATCCTTTTCTGATGTGGAAGTTCAGACTGTGCTGCAACCACAGAGCATACTCAGACAGAACCTTAGCTCTGATACCAATTGTTAGCGGAAACGTGAAATTAAAGAACAAGGAAGAACAATAATATTTAACGTGGTTCGGATCAAAATGATCCTACGTCCACCAAAGAACAACTGCACCAATATTTATTTCACTCTACAAAGAAATACAAGTGAAATACTACAAGAGAGAGAACACAAATGCCTTAGAAGGTGAGAAGGCAAGTGAGAGGATGATTTGAAAATGAATTAAGAGCTACCTATTTATAGGAATAAATTCATCTTATTGATGTCATCCATGACATCACTATGTGTCAAAATTGTCAAGGTTAAGATATGAAACCATTTTATGGTTTGCCTAACTTTCACCTACCAAGATACTATCTTGACTTTTATTTTGTACTAATTATCTTCCTACCAAATATTCATGTTAATTCATCTTCCATTTAGTTTGATTCCACAAGAACCAAAACCAACTCTTTCATTTATATTCCTCCGAAGATCGACAAAAAGCTCCTATACAAAGAGGCAGAATATTATGGTATTCAGGATCAAGTTTGGTCAGCTGAGTGTGATAAGTTTGATGGCAATAGGCCTCGGTTGGCACGTTCCTTAATGGGCTGGTCAGTAAGGGATGGTAAAATCTCTCGGACTATTCATGCTAGCCCGACTGGGTGGTGCTGTGTGGCTCATGGTAGTGTGGCTCACGTATACGACTGGATGCTAGAAGAACGCCCTACAATCAATCTTGATTACCATAAGGTGAACGATGTTCATTGGGTTGATTCTAAAAATATTGTGGTTAGCTCTAATGAAAAGCTAGATAATGGAGGCATGGGGTTATTCAATGCTTCAACAGGGGAATTGAGTTATAAATTTCAAGTTACAGATGTATTGAAAGGTTATACAGCAGGTGCACTCGGTGTTAACTCGGATAACAAGTTGTTCTCTAGTTGTAACAACACTAACAATGAGCATGGAATCGGTGTTTGGGACCAAGTGACAGGTAAGCAGATAAATTTCCTCAACAGGTCACCATACCGTCGTCAGAGCAATGCTAGCAGGTTGCAATGGCTACATGATACCAATTGTATGATGATTGCTAGTTTCAATCCAAGGAATGACATTAGCTTGTATGATGTTAGGAATGACAAGGTGGTTTGGTCTTGGTCTGGTGTCTACGGGAGGAACTGTTATGACGTTCATGATGAGAAAATTTTTAGAGATGTGACAGCAATAGAGGAGAGTAATTCAATTTGTATAGTAGATTGGAACGAGTGTCTCGGTTTCATGGATTTGAGGGGTGATGGAACAATAAATTGGAGAAATTCTATCAAGGATGTTGAGCCTTTTTCTAATTGGGAGCATAGAAGTAACAATTGTTATCCCAAACTGGCATTTCACGAGGGGCAATTGTTTTCATCGTTGAACGATACCATTACCGTTTATTCTGGTTCTGATTGGGTTCCAACATCGCAGTTTCAACAGAACCACGGTGGTCCAATTTGTGATTTTTCAATTGGTGGTGACCGCCTTTTTGCTCTTCATAGAAACGAAGATGTTCTTGATGTATGGGAAACCCCTCGCGTTCACCAATGACATGAATCTATATCATAGTTTGGTTTTTGATTTTGTTCTTTATTCCCTATTTTCAATAGATTGTTAGAGTTGGTTGATCAAAGAAAGTACCCTTTTTTTGAATGGTCAAAGTGAAGTTCTATATGTTAATGTTGGTAAATCTTGATGTAAACACCGTGTGTGGGTAAGTTTTTATCGTTAATCTTCTCAAGATCCTTCGAATAAAGTAAATTGCAACTTTCTTTAAAAACAGATATATCCAAAAAGCTTTCTTAGATCTCTGGTGTATCAAAGGTTAATTATTTATGTAGCATTTCCATTTCACTCTATGCATATGTTAAGCTTTTTGCTTCTCGCGATGAGTACTAAACCTTGTTGTAACAAATTGACATTTCATGAGGGGTAACTGTTTTCATCAATGAATGATTGAACTTCAGTTTATTGTGGTTCTGATTGAGTCGTAGTAACATCAGAGCTTCGACAGGCTCATGGTGGTTTGATTAGTTAAAGGACAATAATTAACAGCTCATTCATAATCTTATAGACTCCACCACACGACAAATAGACATAAGCTTATGGCTAAACGCTACTGAAAACAAATCCCAATCTATTCGAATCAGTAAGTCGAACAAACAAAGGCTGACTCATGAAAATTAATAGTCTCAATCTCAAATTTTAATGACAACCTTTTACATTCCGTACATTGAATCATGGAGAAACTAAATAGACACCAAAACTCTTTGTATGCCAAATGTAGCTCTCTTTGGTGAATTGTTATATATACACTACTTTTTCAGCACAATTTTAAGTTCAATTCAGTATTTTTTTGATACTTCTGAATGACGGGATTTCCAAGAGACAGGGTGAAATTCAATGTTGGTGGCAAAATCTTCGAAACTACGGCCACAAACTTAGCAGTAGCTGGCAAAAAATCATTCTTTGGAGCCATGTTTGATGAGAATTGGAATCTGCATTCTGATGCAGCAATCACTGAACACTTCACCGATAGAAATCTCGTTTATTTTGGTGTCCTTTTGGACTTACTCAGGACCGGGGAGCTTTATATTCCTCCGAAGATTGATAAAAAGTTCCTATACAGAGAGGCTGAATAATATGGCATTTTGGATCATGTCAAGTCAGCTGAATGTGATACTTTTGATGGCAATAGACTCCGTCTGACAAAGTCCATAACGGGCTTGTTAGTAGGGGATAGTAAGTTCACACCAGTCATTCGTGCTGGCCCGAATGGTTGGTGCTGTGTGAGTCAGGGTAGTGTGGTTCACGTGTACGACTGGATGCTAGAAGAACACCCTACAATCAATCTTGATTATCGTAAGGTGAACGATGTTTGTTGGGTTGATTCTGATAATATTGTGGTTAGCTCTGATGAAAAGATAGCTAATGGAGGCATGGGGTTATTCAGGGCATCCACAGGGGAATTGAGGTATAAATTTCAGGTTACCGATGAAACGAATGATTACACAGCAGGTACACTAATTTGTAGCTCGGATTACAAGTTATTCTCGAGTTGTAGAAGTACTAGAGATGATCATGAAATCGGTGTTTGGGACCAAGTCACAGGTAAACAGATAGATTTCTTGCCATACTATACATATGGTAATGCTAGCCGGTTGCAATGGCTACACGGTACCAACTGTTTGATGGCCACTAGTTTTCATCCAACGGAGGAAAATTGTTGCATCAGTTTGTTAGATCTTAGGGAAAACACAATGGTTATGACGTGGTCTGATGTTAGGGATCGAGTGAACAAGCCTCATATTACCGATCAAACTAAGTTTAGAGACGTGATAGCAGTAGAGGATAGCTATTCCATTTGCGTAATAGATGAAAATGAGCGTTTGGGTTTAATAGATCTAAGAAGTACCACTGATGCAAGTGTGAAATGGAAAGAAACTACAAGGAACAACACGTTTTTCGGGGGGTAACAAGAAATGTTATCCCAAACTGGCATTTCATGACGGACAATTGTTTTCATCAATGATGGATAGAATTTCAATTTACTGTGGTTCTGATTGGGTTCTAACATCAGAGGTTCGACAGAGTAATGGTGGTTGGATTTGTGATTTTTCAATTGGTGGTGATCGTCTTTTTGCTCTTCATAGTGACGAAGATATGTTTGATGTATAGGAGACCCCTCACCTTCTTTATATCGATCTTTTCAATAGAGCGTTAGAGTTAATTGGTGGATCAAGAAACTATAGCTACAATGACTAATATAAATGATTTACTGTAGTTTTATCATCATGTAAATGTATGCAATAGATGCACTAAAAATCTTTGATGGAATTTTGAAAAATAATTTTAGTTGTTTGTATTGGCCTCAACTACATTTCAATTTCTTGACATTGATATTGAAACTATCTTTTCAAAAAATATACTATGTGTAGATATTTAAAAATATGTGCATACCAATTATTTTAAAGAATATTACAAGCGGTTAACCTTTCACGTGGCATTATTTGTTTTATACTTCTATGCTTTTATTAGGACATCACATAGTATAATAGATTAATTCGCTTCATCTTTAATTAGAGTGTTCAAATTCAAATCAAAAATCTTGTGGCACATCATTATCGTAAAGTTTAATTTTAAATTGTACATAAATACACGACTTTTAAAACTATTACATTGCTCTTATAATATTTTATTAATGCATTACGGAGTTCAGAATGAGTAATTTTTTGTCTATATTTTTTATGTGTAGCTAAAACTTATTTGAATCAACAATTTCATCTTGTATTCAATTATTTCGTGTACTAGTTTACTTCCCTAATTCCATTTTGAACTATTGCAAAAAGTATTTTCATGCTCATTAAAAAGTGTAGTTCAATAATTTTATCACTATAATATAAAAGTAGATTGTTTGAATTATCATATAAGTTTTGTATATTTTTCATAGTGAAAAATAATTATAATTTTAATTAAATATTTAAAGTGATGATTTTTTAAAAAATAAGAAAAATTGTTAGTTCGTGATTAACGTAGTATACTTATCAATAATATATTTTTAGATTACTTAGAAAATAATTCAACTATTAAAAACTTTATTATAATAGTCTCATATAATATAAATAATATTAAAATAATTTAAAGTTACATAATTGAAGTGACAATTTCCTTTGAAACAAAATAGAAAATTATTAATTCGAATAGAAATAGTAACTTGTCAATAATATGTTTTAAATGTTATATTATATTAGAAAAATAATTAAAACAATAAAGACTTAATTAATTGCTCAATAGAAATAACATTAAAATAATAAAATACAGAGGTGAATATTATATATTATTTTCCCACACGGTTATTTATGTTAATTTCTCGATTTTCTAAAAAATAAATAAAAATTAGACAATTTTCCCGGTAAAAATTGTGCATTTTCTTGTAAAACAGTTAAAGTTGTTAATAGTAGTTGATCATTCAACTTGTACTGTAAGATTCTCCTTTTCCTTTTCTTGTGTATGAAGAAAAAAAAAATACTTAAAAATCGATCAATACGAATCAAATTTCCTCTTCACATTTACGGAGAAACTTATATAAATATCGAAATTGATTCAATAAAGAATAAAGTTGTGTTAATTGAAAAGGAATTATACGAAGCTCTGTTTTCTTCAGTAACCATTAAAAATGGCGTTGTTTCGGAAATTGTTCTATCGGAAACCACCGGATGGACTGCTTGAGATCGGCGGTGACAGAGTTTACGGTTCGTTTTCCCCTTTTTTCGTTTTCTTTTTTTTTTTTAAAAATTATGTTTGGTTGTTGCGATCGAGCTATATAATTACTACTAAATTTGATTTATTCGGAGTTATAAATTGTTAATTTTGTTTTATTTGTTCGGATTTTAACTTGAATTTTCTAATTTTACTGTGGAAAATTGGAACTGTAGAAGTGATGATTAACTGTTTGCTTGTTGAGATCAAGCTGGATGATCAATACTTCTCCGATTGTTGAGTTTGATTTGTTTGTTTGTATTTCGATTTGTTGTATGGCGATAAATAATTGCTAATTTTTGCTTTATTTGTTCAGATTTTAATTTGAATGTCGAATTTTTGTTGTGGAAAATGGGAATTGTAGATGTGTTCATCTGTTAGAGAATTTTCTCTCTCAGTTGACTTATTGCTCAATTAACTCTTTACTTTGTTGAGATTGAGCTGGATGAGTACTTCTCTAATCACTAAATTTGATTTGTTTGATCGTATTTCCATTTGTTTGTTTGAAGACAAACAAGTGCTAATTTTGCTTTATTTGTTCGGATTTTTCACTTTAATGTCTAACTCCAGTGTGGAAACGGAATTTGATCATTCTTTTGTGCGTTTTGTCACTTTGTTTGGAGGATTGTTATGTATTGTTTCATATTGTGTCGTATTGAGTTGTATTGTGTTGTATTGCTATTGTGCTATGTTGCTTTAATAAATATAATGTTTGGATAGATTATATCGTTCTTCGTCTTTACATACAAGAAATATAGGGTATGAGGTAGAGATACTATGACGGAACTCATTCATACGAAATGAAGTAGATGACTATGAAATATTTGCCTGCTGCAAATAACAGTTTAGCTAATAGGTGCATCTGTTGTTATTTGCAGTATTTGATAGGTGTTTCTCTACTAATGTTTGGGAAGAGAAAAATTACAAAGGCTATGTAGCAAGCGTAATTAGCCAACTTCGGGATCATTACCCTGATGTGTCAATTTTGGCTTTCAATTTTCGGGAGGGTGAGTCAGAAAGCCTGATTGCAAACGATCTTTCCGAGCATGATGTGACATTAATGGATTACCCTCGACATTATGAAGGATGCCCTTTGCACTCTATGGAGATGATAAACCATTTTCTTAGATCCAGTGAAAGTTGGCTCTCCCTCGGGCAGCAAAATGTGCTCCTACTACACTGTGAATGGGGTGGTTGGCCAGTTTTGGCATTTATGTTGGCTACATTATTGATATATAGACGACACTCCAACGGAGAACAGAAGACATTAGACATGATTTATAAGCAAGTTCCTCGCGAGCTTTTGTACCTAATGCAACCTCTAAATCCAGTTCCTTCTCAACTAAGATATTTACAGTATGTAGCAAGAAGGAACTCGAACACACAATGGCCTCCCTTGGATAGAGCACTCACTCTGGATTGCATTATTATAAGGATGATGCCTAACTTTGATGGCAAGGGTGGTTGTCGGCCCATATTTCGTATTTATGGACAGGATCCACTCATAGTTTCTGATCGGTCTCCGAAAAGTTTGTTCTCAACACAAAAGAAAAGTAATGTTGTCCGTTACTACAAGCAGGTTAGATATTTGTGCCCCTTCAGAAAACTCAATTATCCTTTGCAATTTCAGGAATGTTGCTATCCTTGAGAAAAAAAGGGAATCTTTGTTAAGTTCTCCGGACAAGGACATGCTTTGTTCAGGATTGACACATAAACGGGGGTCAAATTCTCCATAACTTCCGACTTACTAAAAAAGAATAGCTGTTCCCCCGAAACTTCACTTTGAAAAATCATGATTGATCTGATGATGAACTTGTCAAACTCTTTAGATAAAATGCATATTAAGTGAGGATGTGAAACGTGTTATTCTTTATAGGATGACAGAGGGGTGTTATATAAGATTTAAGTGGATCGATGATCGACTATCTAATGATTTGATTTACTGGAGCTTCTGACATCTTTCTTTGACTAGTAATTTATACATTCTTTGTCCTTAATAATGTGTGGCTGTAGCTTACACGGTAATATGTAAAGATTGTTGATTTAATGGAACAAAGATACTTAATTTAGAGTTCATTGGACCATTTGAGTATCTGATTTGCTGATCTGACACCTCAGTTTTACAAACAAATCCTTCTATATCGGGGTTTCAAGTAAAAATTGGTCGTATTTGGTCCTGTTATATGCGGCGTTCTTGAGCAATCACAGAATCCATATGGACTTTCTATCCTACTCTTTCCATCTTTTATGGTGTATGACCTCTAATTTGGAGTCCCACTAACTAATGACAAGGCATTTATCATGTTGTTGCAGGAAGAATGTGAATTAGTCAAAATTGATATCAATTGCCATATACAAGGTGATGTTGTCTTGGAATGTATTAGCTTGCACGATGACCGGGAAAAAATGATGTTTCGAACCATGTTTAACACATCTTTTATTCAATCAAACATTCTGATACTTAACCGTGATGAAGTTGATACATTGTGGGATGCTAAGGATCAATTTCCAAAAGACTTCAGAACTGAGGTATCACTATTCTCCTTAGATTCAATTTTCTGTTATCTTTATGTTCGCTCTATCAAGAAGCATAACAGTTTACAATTATGCACGGGTCAAAGGTTCTTTTTTCAGACATGGATGTTGCTGCTTCTGTAGTCCCTGTTGATTTTTCTTGTTTTGATAAGAAGGATGGTCTTCCAGTGGAGGCATTTGCTAAAGTTCAGGAAATCATTAACAGCGCCGATTGGCTAAATCAAAAGGGTGATGCTGCTGCTCGCAAAATGCTCGAACAAATAACTGAATCAAATTTGATCCCGGAAAAATTGGGACCTCCACCTGAGACAATAGCCACTACCAAGCTCATTGATCAAGCTACTTTGGAGAACCCTCGAGAGAGGCAAGAACCTGCAGCATTAGAGAATAATGCTAAGGGCTTGGCACAGTCTACTTTGGAGCCGCAAGTTGAGTCATCCTCTGAAGCATACCATAGCAACAAACAAGAAGCTGTGTTTCAGCTTGTTGAAACCAAAGGTAAGATGAAATGTCATACTAGCAACCATTAATCTCTCTTTTGTAACCTTCCCCTATTGGCACTAGTGTAAAATCTAGTGCTCAAGTTCAGATTGTTGGGAAAAAAAGCATAATACATAAAGAAACACTTGAACTTGGCCTCATTGGCTAGTAAGCTTTGCATCTTTGAGAGTGTACATACATATACCTCAACTAACAACTAAACACTTCACAACTCGTCCTCACTGTGTCTCGTGAACACCCGATGCTGATGTGGCATATAAATTTGGAGGTATCTAGATGATCATTTTGTAAGTTGGTGGAGACGAGTTGAGGTGTCTAGATGTGCATAGTCAAATTTGGAGTGTTTACTTTCCAGTTGAGGCCAAGTTTGAGTGTAGTTATATATTATGTCAACAAAAAGCTGAGATGAAAATATTAAAGTTGCAGCCATCATCTCTTTTCCAATGCTTACTTCTACTGGTTTTAGTGTAGAATCTAGTGCTTCTGTTACATCACCAACAGTGTCACCTCATGAAAGCAAAACAGTGGAACATCCTTCACTTCATGGAAAAGAATGTGGTAAGCTGAAAGAAGTTTCTTCTCTATCTGAAATCAAGGACCGACCACTCATGACAAATGTTCTCATGTCGCCTACTCCTCCACCTTTACTGACAAAGGATCAAGGTATTGTCACAGGAAAGCCTCTACCTCCTTCTCCAACACCACCAGCACTACTCACACCACTCAAGGATAAATTGGATGTACCATCTCCATCGCAGCCTACTCCTCCCGGAGACCAAAGTACTAATTCTATATATTTGAAAGATGATGCAACTACAGTATCTCAACCTGACACATCATTGCTTCCTCTTGGGATGCCTTTAAGTGCATGTGAGAATGACATAATTGCCAAAATGGAACCTTCTCTGCCTACTTTCCCTTCTGGAAGTCCTTCTCCATCAGGCCCCATACCCCCCAATATCAAGCATTTAGAAGAAAAGTTGGTCAGTAAGAATGGGACGTCACCATCGCCACCACCTCTACCACATTTAGTCCCTGTGTTGGAGGAGCATTCTGCTTATGTGTGTGGAACTCCTCAAACTTCAGCTACTCCTACACCACCTTTGAAGCGAAATTTAACTTTCAGTGGTGGGTCATCACCACCACCGCCACCGCCACCGCCACTGCCATCACTGCCTCCACCAACACCTAGTTCTTCCCCATGCCTGTTACCTACAACCCCTGGGTTCACCAAGAATTGTTCCTCAATAAGTGGACCACCTCAACCTCCATCTCCACCTACCCCGCCTCTGAAGGAAAAACTAGTTTCCAAAGGTGGAATGCTACCGCCTCCGCCTCCACCTCCACCTCCACCTCCACCGCTTCCTGAGCAGCCTGTGAAGGAGGATTTTTCTCTAATCGAAAAACCCTGTCCACCTCCACCTCCACCTCCACCGCTTCCTGAGAAGCATGTGAAGGAGGATTTTTCTCTGACCGAAAAACCCTGTCCACCTCCACCACCTCCTTTGCCTTCATCACAGGCTTCTAATCCTACAGAGTTATATGCAGTACCACCATCACCACCTCCTCCTTCTTTGGTTTCATCTCTCAAGTATAATAACAATCTCCCAAAGAGTGTTCCTTCCGTTCCTCCTCCTCCGGTTCCTTTCCCTAAGGTGAATAATATGCCTGCTTCTCCATCTCCAACCCCTCCTATTGCTCCTCCACCTAGCAAAAATTACCGACGGATGTTGTCTAGCACTATGACTTCAAGAAGCAATTCAACAAAGAAGCTGAAGCCATTGCATTGGTTAAAGATAAGTAGAGCAGTCCAAGGAAGTTTTTGGGCTGAAATTGAAAAATGTAGCTATGCCTCCAAGTAGGTTTTGGACATATTGTTAATGCACCCATGTGGTCAACTCCTTTTTCCAGAGTACAATGTCTCATTTACTTCTCTGCATTTCTGTTTTATAGGTCATCCGTGATTGATATGCCAGAACTTGTATATTTCTTCTCTGTCCAAAATTTAGACCAAGTCGGTTCAGGAAGGAACGGGAATTCAAAGACCAAATTTGGACAGAAGATTCAGAAAGTGCAGCTGGTGACTCTTCTATCTAAATTGTTTTTATTTATATGCACAAAATGTTTTCCTGAAATTTATTAAAATCCCTTTGCACCATTCCATTGTTTGATATAAACATTAATAGTTTTTTTTTTTTTGATAAGCTACTTGAAGTTCTTAACTAATATAATTATGCACTTTCTGAACAAATTTTCTTAAGCTCTTATACTTGATTATCTTCCTAATGCATCTCGCTCGTTCATCCCCGTCTGTAACACCATTTCATGTTTTACATGAGATCATTTCCAGTTTGGAGAGCTTTTTAAGAAATTGTAATTATATATATAAAGGAATTGGAAGTATTATCTATAGATGAGGTTTCATTAAGTATAACCGCTGACCAAGCTATTTTGTTATATCAAAACCTAAGCTTATTACACCAAGCAATACTGTACAACGTCATGGTTGCAGTATCATATCTATCTATTGTTCCAGCCTCTTGAAAGATTAAATGTTTACCAGTTACTGTTGTTGCATTCACTTGAAACCTTTCCTATGCTCCCTGCCAAGCACAAGTATTAAAAGCGACAATAAGTCCTAGTTGGATTTTCAAGGATGGCAAGTTCTAGCAATAATATGGATTCTGTGATGATTGTGCTGTTGTTTACTTAAGCCATTCTTAAATTTACTGATTATAACAAAATATTAAGCGTATAAAGAACTGCCGTTCCATTTTATAGGACACCAAAATTTTAAGGCACTTAGACAGTGTGATCAGTTTCTTGAAAAAAGGAACAGACCGACTTATACCCTGATTATTAGTATATAGTAATGTTTTGCATGTCTTGTGCTAGTATCTAATCGCTGATTGTATCTCTAGTTGATATATATATATTCCTCTTATGTTAGTAGATAAGCACATTCTCGTTCACAAAAGTTAATGCAGGATATCACTCATATTCTGACTAACAGTTTATTGATCCTCTAAATTACTAAGCTCTACGGATAAATTTAATTTCTTGGTTATTTGGATTAGATGTTTTCTTTAATGACATGTCGCTGGTTAGATAAATTATATTTCAGAAGTTTGCTTCCTAATGTTTTGAAACAACTGATCTAAATGCAATCTTGTTGAGCAATTTGTAACATTGCATAAATTACATGTATTATACTGTCCGACGCTACTGGAGTTGGAAAGACAAGATGAACTGCTATACTAGCTCTAACACAACATTGTAAGAAGATAATTTATCTTAATTCTTTTTAATTTTCTGTAGGTTGATCATAGACGGGCTTATAATTGTGAAATTATGCTTTCTAAGGTGAAGATACCACTGCACGACATGCTGGTAAGCAAAATTCATCTGCATATGTTGTATATATTTTTTGGGCACAGCTTGATTGGTGTAGTAAATTTCCCCGAGTAAATCTTCATGAACCATATGTTTATATTTATCTGTGCATATTTGAATGATTAATATTTCCTTCTCCATGGCTTCAATAAGATTGGTGATATTTGCCCAATAATTCTTTTACCATTTTAAGTCTCAATCAACTTGGAGTCGCTTCTGTATCATTTTATAGTTAAATGCATTTAATTTAGAGAAAATGTTCAATAATACACCTGAGGTATCACGATTTTACGAGTTTCCTTCTTGAACTATCAGGTGTTCATTTATCCTACCTGTAGTCTTGAAATGTCACCAACTGCTTATCACACAGCACACCTAAACTATCAGTTGTTCCCTTTTCCTACCTTAACGATGGTGATAGTACAAGTAAGAAAAAGGAACAACTGATAGTACATGTGTCTTTGATATATAGTTGGTGATAGTTTAGGTAGAAAAAGTGAACATTTAATAGTTCAGGTAGAAAAGTCGCAAAAACGTAATACTTCAGGTGTGTGTTTAACCTTTAACTCTTTAATTTATTTTAACTTTTGATGCTCCTTATTACTGATGAAAGTCTTCTTTTCATCATTGTTCCTAGTGTATTAATCTATGTATCTTCTCATTGATTTCTGTTAATCCTTCTATATGTTGAACTAACCTTTACTGTGTAACCTGTTGAAAATTGAATGCTGGCTCTGTTGTTGTCTTATTCCACTTTGATATTTGTGATAGACTTCAGTGCTTGCTTTGGAAGATTCAGCATTAGATATTGATCAGGTGGAGAACCTGATTAAGTTTTGCCCAACAAAAGAGGAAATCGAAGTGCTCAAGGTATGAAATGCTTCCACAAAAGAAATGTAATAAGATATATTACTCAATGCATATCGAAATGTTGTTGACAACTCATTTATCTAACGTTTCTGTTGCAGGGTTATAAAGGAGAAAAAGAGAAGCTGGGTAGATGTGAACAGGTCTGCCAATGCCATTCTAAATAACCTCATCTTGATTCTTGATACCAGTTTCTCTTTCAGGGACTTTTTCCTGTAGTTGACATAATATTTCTATGGCTCTGTAACAGTTTATGTTAGAACTTATGCAAGTCCCACGAATAGAGTCCAAGCTACGGGTTTTCTCATTTACGATTCAGTTTCATTCCCAGGTGAGAGGACAGTGCATCTGCTGCCTGCATTTATAAGTGTGGGGTTTCATCTTGCTGAAGGTGTTTTTTTCTTTTCAATGTTTTCAGATTTCTGAGCTAAGGAACAATCTGAATATTGTGAATTCAGCAACTGATCAGGCAAATATATTACTTCTGTTTCTTTGTCTCCCTTATTGATCAATCTTTTCTTACACTCAAATGTCTACTTACATCCTTGTCTATCGCGTGTCGTTTCAATGTCCTAAGCAGATCAGAGGTTCATCGAAATTGAAAGGGGTTTTGCAGACAATTTTGTATTTGGGAAATGCTCTCAACCAAGGAACTGCAAGAGGTGGGTTAATATTTGTTTCTTAGAAGCATAGTTTCCTTATGTCTTATTGCCTTCTTCTTTCGTTTGATTTACAAGTTACAAAGGATGTGAAACCGGGAAGTAGAATTGCAGAAATACTCCTTCTGTTCACTTTTACTTGTCAACTACATATTTTTACTTGTCAACTTTAGCATATCAATACAAAGATTAAAAAAATCATTGATTTCGTAACACTTAATGCATTTCTAGTCAGAGAAATATTCATTGTGTGTTTGATTCATGGAATGCTATTCTTATCCATTTGGTGTTTTCTTTGAGCAATTATTGTTGTCTTGATGCTACCGATATAGGGTCTGCTGCTGGGTTCAAGTTGGATAGCCTCCTTAAACTAACGGACACACGTTCATGGAGCAATAAGATGACTCTCATGCATTATCTTTGCAAGGTAAGGATCTTCACTCGGAAAATAGCTTGACGAGATCATAAAATGGGGTTATATGCTTAACGATATCAGAATAACGAGGTTATATGCTTAACAAGATCATAATAAGATCACTCTCATGCATTTGGTATGTAGATATGATGTTTAATGCCAGATTTTTCATCTTGTTGATATCACTTTTCCTCTAACACTTGATCTTAGCAAGCACAATTCTTCTTGACAATCAAGGTTTCTTTAAGATGGCTATGCAGCATGATAATTTAAGGTCTTATCTACCTATCAGAGGGAAAAATAAAAAGATGAAAAAAACTGAAGGTTTTATCTTTGACAAAATGCATGTGAAGTAACTTTTCCTTGTGCTAGTGACAATCATATTTTGCAGAATAGTTCATGATTTTTTTTTCCGCCAGATCCTTACGGACAAATTGCCTGAACTACTTGATTTTTCTAAAGATCTTTCCAGCTTGGAACCCGCATTGAAGGTATCTTTACTTGAACCGGCTGATGGCATAGTTAATTATTACAGACATGGATGGAAATACTGAGTTAATACCACTTTTGTTCAGATACAACTGAAATATTTGGCAGAGGAAATGCAAGCTATTACCAAAGGAATGGAGAAAGTTGTAGACGAGCTGTCCATGTCAGAAAATGATGGACCTATGTCTGAGAATTTCTGTAAGGTAATCTATCTGCTTAACTAATCCACAAATATACTAATTCTGTTACATATCAGGCCATTTATGATCGTTTTAGTTATCTAATCACTTTCTTGTTCCAACACGCTGACAAACTCTAATATTTTCTTCTTGGAACCCCTACCATCGAATGTAGAACATCGGTGTTCTCATTAGTTTGTGTATCTTCTACTTGACAGGCTCTGACGGAGTTTCTTAGCTGTGCTGAAGGTGAAGTCAGTTCCTTGGCTCAACTTTTTTCTGATGTGGTATGTCTGTCCTTTTATGTCACAGGTATTTTTGGCCTTACAGTACTTCGACGATATTGACATATTCCTTGTCTGGTGCCTTTTCTGCCGCATGTGACAGGGTAAAAATGTGGATTCGCTGATTATATATTTTGGAGAAGACCCTGCTCGTTGTCCATTTGAACAAGGTAATATTTAATCAAGGCAACCAAGAGATTATTACTAAAATGGTCACTGAACTACTAGAAATAGGTTATCAAAGTCACTTTTCTTTCTTTTGTATCGAAAATTAACTTATCTTTGCTATTTTACTCAAAAGGTCATTTTTCTCTTCTTCCTTGCTATACTTTTTGTTCTGTGCACTCGCTTCAGATGTTCGACAACTTTCATACATCTATCTGATTCCTTTCTGGAGTTCTTTTTGTATTGTTGAAATTATCCTCTAAGTTGTGGTTATTAAAACAATTCTTCTTTAGAATGAGATGATCTTCAGCTTACCTTTACTGTACTTTTTTCTCCTAGTTGTCTCGACGTTAATGAGCTTCCAAAGAATGTTCAATCAAGCCTTAGACGAAAATCGCAAGCAGCTGGAGTTTGAGAGAAAGAAAGCAGAGAAGGAAGCTAAGGAGAAACAGAGGACAAGTGCTTCAAATCATAAGAAGACTTGAAATTTTGATCATTCAGTATAGTGTGAAATAATGTGATCATATATATGCAGCCCAGGGATTTGGTTCAACGATAAAGCTAGTACTATGTGACATGTGTGCTAGGCATACATCACGTGTCTCGAACACACTGAGGAGCCAAATTTAGTATTTAAGTTGAAAAGGATAGAAGGACGGGCCAGTAATCCACCAAGTTTCAGAGCTGGAGACAGCGGATTTCTCAGTTATCAGAAAAAAAAGATGCCCTCGTTTATCAGCCTTGGGCTTTGGTTCAACGGTAAAGATAGTACAATGCGATTTTTGTAGTAGACGTATGTACATCATGAGTTCGAGTCTTGCGGGGGAGCCAAAGACTAGTATTTAAGTTGAGAAGGATAGAGGGGCGGGATGGTAATCCACAAAGTCTCCCCGAGCTAGACACAGCGGATTTTCTTTTTAAAATGAACAAATGTAGTCATATATCAACATATCAATCAGCATGTACTCCAGCAGATTGACATCACTGACTTGTCTGCAGACATCACAAAGCTCTCAATGGACTGAAGCAAGCTCTCTGAGCTTTTTCACTCGTTCCAGAACTATATCGAAGTTGTTGCATATCGTAGCAAAGCTTCCCAAGCTTTGAAGATTTGGGGAGTAAGAAATCAGTTCTTGATGGTGAGCAGTGAACTGGTAAATGATGTTACGTCTCTATTTGATTTTCTCGTGTTGTTGATCAGTGAGTGAACCGTTATCTCCTTACATGGTCTTGGACAATGCTCACTTCGTTTGAAATGCACACTGTACAGTTCTCTAACAGGTAAGCTTTCTGTTGATGCTCCTTTTTATTTGTTCCAACTGACCTTTTTTAACACTTTCTTTGTTAGAATAATTGTTTCCAATGTTTCTGCAGAATGTCTAGGAAGTTAGTATAACTTTCAGACAATGGCGGAGGTAGGATTTTCAGTAAAAGGGTCGTCAATCATCATTATATACAATGTTTATATATATACAATACACTTTTATCAAAAGATGTTCAGATGAGCTCCTTCCGCGATTCTGCCTCTCTAGCTTGGCCTCTGCTTCTAAGGTGTGTGAAAAAGTGAAGAGATGACATATGCTTCTATTTAAACAATTTTCTGCTATATTAGTTTTGTGTTTCTACTCTCCATTCAATTAATTTATTAATTATTTTTTACCACCATGCCTTTCTATATATATTTAATAATATTATAGCAATCCATATATTTGTAGTTGTGTCACTTATATATTAAATAAAATAATAATAAGAAACTCAAATAAATGATATTCAAAAAGGTCAAAAAAATAATTTATGTATGAAAAAGATTAAAATATAATTTAAACTTTGCTAGAAGGATCATATATACCTCTAAATGATTATTTTTTTAGAAAATAAGGTTAAATATATAAATTTAAAACTAATTTTTTCACTCCCATTAAATGAAGGATATATATGAGCTCATTATGTAACGATAACGATAAGGATATATATGAACTACTTTCATAACGAGGGGCATATCAGCTCCAAATGACAAAGTTAAAGGGTATATCAAACCATCTTCCTAAAATAATAAATGACAATTCAAGTGAGAAAGATAAACACCTAATAATTCATATATAAAACTCGAAAAACAAAAATAATGTATACTTCGGTGTTTCTTTTACCATTATGTCTACTATAAATACAACAGTAAGCTGAGTGTAGCTTGTTCCTATATTGCTATCTCAATTTGGAAGAGAATTGAGGAGCTTCGATAGTAAACACAGTCAGATTTCTCTATAACTAATCATGTCTATATATATATTATTATATCGATCAAGTTTTATATAGAATTGATTTTTTTTTAGGATAAATGACAGAAATCCCACCTTTAAGTTCTCTTATTACCATTATCCCTATTAGTTTTACAAATTCCAAAATCCCTTATTTTCACACATCAAATTAATGTATCGGCACATCAAATTAATATATATCATGCATCAAATTAATGTATCTCACGCATCAAATAATGTATATCGTGCATCAAATTAATGTATCTCACGTATCAAATTAATGTATTGTGTATAAAATGTACTTCAAATTAGTGTATCATGTATAAAATGTAAGTATCTTACTTAACAATTAATGTATCTCGCGCATCAGATTAACGTATCAGCACTTATATTATTGTATCATTTGAGGGATTTTTGTCATTATAAACTTATAAGGAATAAATGATAATTTTGCCTTAAAAGTATGTGATTTCTGTCTTTTACTTTTTTTTTTTATGTATAATAATATCTTCTTAAGGAAAATATATTAAATAAATAACGGATATTACAAAAAGATCTCAGTGTATTAAAAAGATGTACTTTTTTTTTACATAAATAAGATGGGAAATAAATAAAAATTCATATATGGGGTCAGATATTAAAGTACTCCATTATTGACAATTAAAAAACAATACTTTGAGGTTCAAACGACCAGAAGTAGTACATACATTAATATCAAAATATAAAATATATCTAATGTAGGTGAAAATTAATAATATAGAACTTTATAATTTAATATCCTTATAATTATATATAAAAAATAATTGTAAATAGCAAGTGTCGGTGGAAAGGACTAAGACAACTTTTTTATTTTATATATAAATAAATAAATCCAAGGGAACAGCTTCCTGTGACTAATTTATAGATTATTGGATTCACATGACAGAAAAAGTTAGTAAAAGATAAAAATAGTATTTGATAGAATATCTGTCCGTAACTGATAAATTTATTATCATATAATTTAAAAATTATGATATAAATTTAAGTAATCTATAAAAATAATTAGATATATCACTCATATAACAAATTAACAAAAGCTTACTTCGTCAAATATAATGCTACACTTATTATTTCGATAACATTCATATTTTTGCTTAATTAGATATAACATTTGTTTGGTTACAAAATGAAAATATGTCTTAATTTAATACTTAAAATTTTTTATACTTTTACCGTTCATTTTACTGATTAGTTATTCTTAAAATAAATATTTAATATGAAGAAAATATAATTATTATTTTTTATGTGTTATCCATAACATTAAACACTACTCTCCAAATTTCTTTTAAGAATTAATGCTAAGTATTATTTAATAAAAATAATATGATAAAGTATCTTGTATTAATAACTATTTTTTCAATATTCCCTCCGTCCACTTTTATTTGTCATGCTATGCTTTTTAAAGTCAATTTGACTAATTTTTAAAGTTAAATTAAATTACACTAATCTGATATTTTAAACAAAAAAATTTAAATATCCAAAAACTACATGTAAAGTCCTATAAATTAAAACTTTTTGCATATCAATATAATGAAAAAATACATCTTAAAGTATTAGTCAAAATTTATTAATTTGACTCTAAAATAAAAATTATAACAAATAATAATAAATAGAAAAAATATATAACAAATTAAATAAAAATAAATAAAAATAAACGAAGAATGTTAGATTATTTTGTCTCACACCCTTATCTTCTTGGAACAGACGAATACATATATTGATTCATACAATATTGTCGATAGGTCGGTATATATAAGACAATATAAAATAGGATTTTGTAGCTACTTTGTCTTTTTATTGCATTAGCATTCTCAATAATTTTAGGTATTTAATATTGGATGAATTAGTTTAAATATAATATTTAATATCAAAATAATTAATTTAAATTTATATTAAGTAAATGTAGATTATTATCAAAATTTAAATTGTTTCATATAAAAAAATAATATTTTTTGACATTTGAAATAACCACTCTCATTCCACATAGTAAAGAAAAAATATTGTTCTTTTTAAGTTTGTATGGATTTATTTGTTTTTTTCATAAAAATTATGAGATGATTTTCAGAACATTTTTAATATTTAGCGATTACGAACGATTATAAAATCTTATTGAATAGTTAAACATATTATTTGTCCTTTTTTTAAATGAAAAAAACTCTAAAACGATTATAACAAAAATTAATCTGACACAACATATCATTTCACAAAATATATATCACATTAATAAGTATTTTTCCAATACTTCTTACTGTAGTTATGACATGAAGGCAATAATATAAAAAGAATAATACAACAAAATAATTTGATTACGATTTGAAAAAGTTGAATAGTCCATATCCTCAATGATTATAAATTTTCTAACGTGACATATATAGTTCATTAAAGTTCCCATTTGAGTAAAAACAACTTGTGAGTTGTATGCATCATTAAATATATTAATTGTTCCAACAAACTTTCTTCATTCAAAAGATTACATTAATATATATAAAATTATTTTTTTATTTATATATGAAATACACTTTTTATATTTTTTGTTTTAGTTTTGTAATTTCTATGTTTCAGAAATAGTAATATTGCCTTAAATAACAAAAATATAACTAAGAATCCAATGCATCCAAAACCAAACTCAAAAATCTCAAAAGTTAATAATGAAGCTATTGATCAATATTAGTACTATCCCATTTCTTTTTCTTTTTTTTTTTTTGTATTGTGCAAAAGAATAAAGAAATAAGGAAGCGTTTGATAGAGTGTATTAGTAAAAAAGATGAATGTATTATAACTCTTTGTATCATTAGTTTTTTGTTTGGTATATTTTTTTGTGTTATGTATAATTAATACAAAAATCAGTTATATACTCTATTGTGTATTGAGGAGTGTATTGTTAATACTATGAATTTCTTATATTAGTAATGCAAAAGGATTTAATACATGTATAGCGTGATTAAAGACTCAATTGCGTTTATAAAACATTTTTTGCATCTTTTTCGTTATAACACTGGATGATATTATTATAAATAAATAATTTTTATATAATATATATTATTTTTTATACAACAAATCAAGCAAGGAGTAAGAAATATTATAGCCACATTTAAGGTAAGTATATCTAATGCAAGTGTTATTAATACACTCTATTTATTATTATTTTTATAAATCCGATCAAACCATTCTCAAAAGAGGAAAAGAAAAATAAATAATTAATCCAATTTTTTTTATTTTTTTTATATTTTATATTTAAAGAAAGAACAACTTCTTAAAAAGGTGGAAAAGAGCCAAAACAAAAAAAACACTCCTCTCTCTGTTTTAGAAATTTCATTGTTTTCACAAACTTTGATTTCTCACCAAACTCCATTGTTTTAGCTTAAACAGTGAAACCCCACAAATCAATACTACTCATTACAATCTTGAATCATCAATAGAGTGAAAATAATGGAAGGGGGCAATAGGAGGAGGAGCAAATCATCAATAAATAATGGTGTTGTGGCAACAGGTTCTGTTTGGGAGAATAGAATGAAACTTGATGAAGTAAAAGGTGGATTCAAAGTGTTTAGTAATAGTAGTATTGAAGAAACCCCAGATGAAAATGATGACAAAGATTGTGTTTTTATTAGTGGAAGTAATACTCAAGTAGATAAAAAGTTGGATATGGGACCAAAAAGAGAAAATCTTGATGTTGGGGTAGTGAGTGGAAAGAGAAAAACTTGGAAAACTACTGAGAGTTTTGAGGGGAACCCAATTCAGATTGCTAGTAAAAAAACTGATTTGAGCAAAAATTTGGATGGTAAAAGTAGAGATTTGAGTGTTTCTGTTGATGGGGTTTTTGGGATTACAAAGAAAATTTTGAAAAATGAGAGCTTTGAGGGAAACCCTTTACGGATTTCTAGTAAAAAAACTGATTTGAGCAAAAATTTGGATGGAAAATGTATAGATTTGAGCAAAATTTTGGATGAAAAATGTAGAGATTTGAGTGTTTCTGTTGATGGGGTTATTGGGATTACAAAGAAAACTTGGAGAAATGAGAGTTTTGAGGGGAACCCTATACAGATTGCTAGTAAAAAGTCTGATTTGAGCAAAAAATTGGATGGAAAATGTAAAGATTTGAGCAAAATTTTGGATGAAAAATGTAGAGATTTGAGTGTTTCTGCTGATGGGGTTGTTGGGATTACAAAGAAAACTTGGAAAAATGAGAGTTTTGAGGGGAACCCTATACAGATTGCTAGTAAAAAGTCTGATTTGAGCAAAAATTTGGATGAAAAATGTAAAGATTTGAGAAAAAATTTGGATGAAAAATGTAAAAGTTTGAGTGTTTCTGTTGATGGGGTTGTTGGGATTACAAAGAAAACTTGGAAAAGTGAGAGTTTTGAGGGGAACCCTTTTCAGATAGCTAGTAAAAGATCTGATTTAAGGAAAAATTTGGATGAAAAAAGTAAAGATTTGAGTGTTTCTGCTGATGGAGTTTGTAAAAAAGTCCCAATTCAGAATAAGAAAAGTTCTGAGCTGAGAAAGCTGAAATCTGATCAGTCTGTTAATGGGAATGTGAAAAAATCCAATCTTGAAAGCTCAATTGAGATTAAGAAGACAAAATCTGAGGAGTTTGGTTTGTGTGAAGAGAAATTTATCACAGGCAATGTGGTATCTGAGGCTGAATCAGTAAATAAATTAGAAAAGAATCTTGAAAATGAAGATGATGATGATGATGAAGAATGGGACGACGTATTGGAGGAAGAAATCGACGAGGGAAATGATAAGAGAAGTGTTGAAGTTAAAGAAATTAGAGTACAAGAACGGAATAAGCTTAAAAAGATTGTGATTGAAGAGAAGAGATTTCAGTACAGTAATAAAAGGCAAATTCCAATTTCTTCAATTAATATGAAACAGTCACCTCCTACTTTAGGCAATGCTAATATTCATCAAAGTGCAACAAGAACCAAATCAGGTAAAATGCCTGCATTTCCTTTTATGTTTTGCTTCATTCAATTTTGCTCGGATTCTCTATAAATGTTGTTGTACACGTGTTGCATCATCCTTAAATGCGCTATTTGACTTACGTTTCATTGACTCTTTGTTTTCGAAGCTTGATTCTGAATTCCTCTTTTGAATCTTGTTGCATTTTCAGATGAATTCCAGTCTAAACAACATAGCAAACTACAAAGCTTGGGTGAGTTGAATCTCTTAATATCTTTTTTAGAACTCAATGTGATACCGTATCGGCGGTAAAATTTATTTGTATTCTATATTTACACTAAATCAATGAATGCATGACATGTGTCTTTCATACGCACATTTTTCACTTGAATTTCAAGCTACTTGCGCCTATTATTTATAGGTCCAATGCCCTTACCGCTTACTCTATTAAAATGTTGGGGAAGTGTTGGGGAATTACCGGTATTCAGTACTAACAGAGTGAAAACTGCTCATACCTTTCGGACTTTGGCATTTCCCTATTGCTCATATCCCGAAAAAACTGACCTCAATAATGTTTGCAATCATACATTAGTTCAGGATCTACATACAAATATGTAGGAGGAGCTAATCTTTTCAAAGAAAAAGGAAACTACACGATGAAAATTCACTTCATTAGTATCTCCTCTTACACAAAGTTAAATTGGTTTGTTTAGTATAAACATCGTGTCTGTCGGCAGCGTAAGTAACTACACTACAACTATTAGCTCTGATTTCCTATTAAAACATTTTCTGCAGTTGATTTAGTGATGTGGAGAAATGTATCAAAATCAGCGTTAGTCTTTGGAATTGGAACGTTTGTAATCATTTCATCTTCGTATACTCAAGATCTCAATATCAGGTAATTAGGACCTTCAACTCAAAAAAAAAATCAGGTTTCTATTTCTTAATTCTTGAATCATTTTAACACTATATTGAAGTGAACTATTCTTAATAATGGTGTTTACAGCTTCATTTCTGCGCTCGCCTACTTGGGTCTGATCTATCTTGCTGCAATCTTTCTCTTTAGATCCCTCATTCACAGGTATTATCTTTACTGTAGATTACATGCATTAGCAGTGTAAAATTTTTATACTATCAATGCAATTTAACCGGTTATAACAAGATATTATTACCGTATTTTGTTGGTGCATATCATATTTTACATTATGAGTTTACCTATTGTTATAAGCTATGTTGTTCGGTGTCTCTAAATATGTTGCGACGATTGTGTATGATGCTTAAAAATGTTCTACTTTTGGAGGATTCAACACACACGACTTTTTTGAAGAGACCGAGCAACATAGGTTATAAGTTAGTTTAATCCGATGGTATCAAAAACATATACACCATAAATACACAAAATTAAGTTCATTCTATAATTACCATCTCTTGAGATTATCCGATAACCTCTGCTAGCATTCAATTTGACTTTTATATTATCTCCTCTTTTTGTGTGTGTAAATAGGAGAGCCGTTGATGTTGGTGAATCAAGTGAATGTGTAGTAGGCAAAGAAGAAGCAATGTGGATACTGAAATTGATACTTCCTTTAATAAATGAATTTCTTTTGAAAATCAGAGCGCTTTTTTCTGGGGATCCTTCGACTACAATGAAGGTAAAGAAAAGTTCATACATTTCCATTTGATTTCAATGTCCTTTATAGTTTCTTTATTGTCCGCACCTGATGTTTACACCAAATCATTATTATAGTGATTCGATGATGCCAACTTGTGCGCACGTCGACTAGTTACACGGGGTACCTGCAACCTTCCACCAACATAGGTACCGAGTAACTCAACTGACCATAGGGATTTGAGCTTGAGATTTGGTAGCTGTCAAACCATTCAAAAAAAACATAAATTAATCATGGTTAAGTAATAGAAGTTATGTTGCCTTGACTCTTCAAAATGCGCTTAGTCCATGATACATACTCCAAAACTAGTGCATTTATGGACGATCCAATACGGGTGTAAGAACATATTTTGAAAATTCGAGTAACATAGGATAGAAGTCTATGTGCCAAAATATATATCATGTGTCTATTGGTCACTATAAATATCAAGTGCGGATAAGTTTTATTGTTTTTCCATGTTACTTCTTTACCTAATCTTGTGAACTTGCGGGAATTTGACAAGATCTTACCTCTGGCAGATGGCAGTTCTGCTGTTTCTTTTGGCTAAGTTCGGCAACTATATAACTATTTGGAAACTGTATAAATTGGGTGAGTTTTTTCTCTAAATGTCATATCTATAAGCAGTTCAAATAAAAATGACTTGTTCTAGTTTTTTTCTTTTTGATCTTTCAGCAGACGATCAATACGAAAAATTATGCAATATGATATGAAGCTTATTGAACCCCTATTTTGCAGGTTTTTTTGGAGTTTTCGTCATACCAAAAGTTTGCTCTTCTTATTCGACTCAGTTAACCTCTCACGGTAAGAAAGGAAAAAACTATCAATATATCCCGTGTAAATCCCATAAGTGAATCTAGAGAAGGTAGGATGTACGTAGAGCTTACGTCCTTACCCCTATCTCTGTGGGATAGATAGCCTGTCACCGTTATAGTTATAATTATTTAAAAAATCCTTCATAATCTTAAAGTCTATTCAGAAAACTACAACTTTGGATATGATACCGTTGGTGTGGGGCTAATTTGCCATAAATCATTATCAAATTTTGGCAGTTTTTGTCACAAGTATGCAGAGGCAGTACAACATGTAGGGCTTTTGCTATATATAACCAAATTTTGAAACATCTAATAAAGTTATAGTACACGGTGCGCGGAACATCATTTTTGTTTATGTTGTTCTGTTATATGTTAAACCAGAGTCGAGGGTCTACCAGAAACATCCTCTCGGCGTACATCATACCATTCTCAGACCCCACTTGTGTGATTATATTGAGTATGTCGTCGTCGTTGTTGTTATGTTATATAGACCAATTAATAATATTCAATATTGTGATTTATAATTTTTATGTGAAGGTACATTTTTTATAAGATATATTAGAGATGCTTGGGAATCATGTACTCACAAAAAGGCTATTGGATTTGCAATCTTCACATTAGTATGGAATTTCTCTTCAATCATTGCCAGAATATGGGCAGGTAAAAATAGTATCTATAACTTTTACATGATACTCCCTCAGTTTCAATTTTTTTGTTCGGACTTTTCAAAAATATCGCCACATGCATGTCTAATCCCCCAATAATGTCACGTCTCGAGGATCTAACATAGGTGCAACTAGGTTATAATAGAGTTTGAGCAAACGTAGTTTGACTTTGCATGGAGTATGTACTTTGTGATATTATTAAACACGACATAATATTTGTGTGACTATAGAACTTGAAACTTGTCGATATATTGGTATTACGCATGTCATAATATTTTTATAGCTATAAAAGCTTCTCGTTAAGGCTAAAATATGAAGTTTAAAGTTAGTAATTGTTGTCAAATATAGAAATGTGTCCTTTTTTTGGAAACAAATCAAAGAAAATAGCGTCAAGCAATTTGGAACGTGGGAATAATTGACAACATAACAACATATACCTAGTTTAATCTCACAAGTTAGGTCTGGTGAAGGTGTCGTACACAGTATTATCCCTATCTTATCCCTATCTTGTGAAAGTAGAGAGGATGTTTTCGATAGATCACGAGGGAGTGATTGACTGATCTTTTCAGATATTTTGTAACACAATGAAAATATTATCATACTGACAAATTTTACAATTTATTTTTGCAGTGTTCATGTTATATGTGGGCTTTAGGTACTATCAACAAACCTTGATGAGAGAAGATACTACAAATACTACTATAAATAGTGATGATTTTTTGCAAGGGAAAATTAGTGGACAAAGACAAATTGGGAAAAAGTCCAATTTTATGGATACAAGAAAGCAAAAAAAAGCATTTTAAGTTAATAAATAGATAATATTATAAACAATAACAATTTTTTTGTATTAATAGGTAATTAACATGTATTATACATGTTTTGTTGCTCATTTTCCAATCATTATTTTTTGATAATTATTTTTTTGTTCTTAGTGTACATAATCAACTTGGGCTAATAATTCTTTTGGCAATAAAGATGAAATATTATCTTTTTTACTTGTTTTTGGTATGTTGTTAGGCTAAGTTCTAATAAACCAATGGTATGATTTTCCATCGTTGTCGTAAGGCGGTAGATATTATTTTGATCTTTAATTAGAGATTTTAGATTCAACTCTGGACATGTGTTGTCTTTGTTAGGGTTATTTTACCTCTTGATAAAAGATTTTCTATGTGAATTTGTATTTAGTTAGACTCAATGTCGACACTTTGCATCGAGTCGAAAAAATAAATAGAAAAAAAATGTTCATCATATATCTTCATAGTTGCATCAACACTCTTTTTGAATTTTGAGTTATATGCCCAAGCCCAAATGCAAGTATATAACCTCTCTTTTTAATTTATTCGCATCACGTGTTTATCGCAAATTTTACTAATTTAATAGGGAATATTTAAAATTTTCAACATTAAAATCATTGTATTGTTAATATTATATATTTCGATCTAAAGGTGGATTTCTATCATTTATATATATATATATATATATATATATATATATATATATATATTCACGTCGAGAAGAGGGATGTGTACCTCCACCAACAACAAGACATCGAACAATTAATTTCAATTTCTTGTATTCGTGAAATTCATCATCAAGATTGTTTGGGAGACATGGTTCAAGCCCGGTGAAAAATGAAAAAGAAGGCGAAGGATTTTTCCTTGATTCCACGAGCTACCCCCTCCCCCGCCCCCCATCAACATCTATGAAAAAGAGATACTTTATTATTAAAAGTTACGGATTCAGTTGAATCGATAGTCAAGATGTAGCATCCACCATTGACCACAAATCAGCTGAATAATAGAATGATTTGTCAAATTCTTGTATTGGATACTAGATTCCAAAGTGTTATAATGTTTTATTATTATTATTCATTTAATTCAATCCAAGTAATGTAATTGTCATATTCATTTTATCACGACAACTATTATATGGTCTATGTACCATAACAAATTGACACGTAACCCACCTTAAATATAATGACTAGTACTTAATGAGACCATACCATATAAATTTTCATAGTTTATTTATTTATATATATATGTTAAAATCTGTTGAGATTTATAGATTTGAATTTATAATTTTAACATTATAATAAATTTAATATTAAAAAGAAATTAAAAAATTAAATTTATTAAATTAAAATTTTAAATCCGTCTCGACCAGTTAGTAACTAGTTGTTACACACCACCCAATCTTAGATTGACATAGACTTAAAAAAATTCACTATGTTTTGTCTCTCAAGTTTGGATTTTCCATGCTTGAGAATTATTATGTATTAAGTGGTTAATAATCAAAGTATATAAATTGTTGGTGAGTGGTGTATATATTATAGAAGATTTTATTCCCCTATATATCTAATTTTATTTATTTATTTATTTTATTTGTTTGTCTTTGTTATACGATAGTAGTAGTGTTTCTTTCTACTATTTTTTCTCTATTGTTTTTGTTATGAAATTTTTATGATTATATTTATTTTAAAGATAAATGTCTGAAATATATATATTTGAATTTTGACTAAAGTTATTATTACGATATCAAATTTTAGAAAGGATTTTTTGCTTCTGCATTATTTAATAGTATATTCTGAAGATATATATGTGTCAACGTGAACATAAAAAATATTGCATAATTATAAATAGTAATTTGTCAACGTAAACACATATATACTTTCAAAATACACTATTAAATAGTTCAGGGGGTAAAAGGTCCTTCGTAAAGTTTGATATCGTAGCAATAGTTTTGGCCAACATTGTCAAGTTGGAGTATTTCTCAGACACTTTTCCCTTTGTTTTGCATAATTAATTTTTGAGATGCTTTATTTGTCGATGATTTCTTTAAAAACAAGTTTTTCTACTTCTTTAAAATAAGAAATAATATTACGATACTATGCACATTATTTATTTCAGACTATGCTTATAAAATTATATTAAATATATTATTTATCATTACTTAATCGACTTACACCTATTTCACATGGCACAAATTAAATACACGTAACATGCAAAACCACATGCATGCGTGTCGATTTTTGCTTTGTTTTAACCTCAAAACACATTATAATGAAAACTGACCACTTAACCAAACGAAGCACTACACGAGTAGAACCGATTTGATTTAGAGTCGATGAATTCAGAATAAAAAAAATTTTTATAAAAGGAAAAGAATTTGAAAAATACTTAAGCTTTGATCGAAATTGTTATTACGATATCAAATTTTATGAAGGATTCTTTACCCCCTAAATTATATAATAGTGTATTTCAAAGATATATATGTGTCCACGTGGATACATTACTATTTATAATTATGAAATGTTTTTTATGTCCAAGTAAACACATATATGCCTTTTAGAATACACTATTAAATAATAGGGGTAAAAAGTTCTTTCTAAAAATTTGATATCATAACAGCAATTTCGATCAAAATTTGAATATATTTCAGATCCTTTTTCTCTTTAAAAAATGGAAGAAATTTTTTAGCATGGATTGTGATTCTCTTTTTAATTAGTGGACATGTACAAAATACAAATTCTAATTGGTTAGTGAGTTATGAATATAATTAAGGTGTCTCATTTTTTTCAAAATAAATGAGATTTTATCATATTTATATATTTTAAATATCTGTTTTACGTATATATAATTTAGTTAAACTTACACAATTTGAATTTGTTTTTTATAGATTTGCTCCAGTAACCATCACTTATTTGTTGTTATATTGTTGAGGAAATTTTGTTTAAAAAAAACTACTCGAATAAAGACTCTTGATAAAACTAAAAGTAATAAGCATAATAATATATTTATTCTTGAAAATTAATAATTACATTTTACGAAACAATTACGTGCAAGTAAAAAAAAAATATCAGTTTATTCATGACTACATTTACATAGTCACGTCAACAAAAACAAAAAATAGTCACGTTACATCACGACATACTCTATTATTTTAAATGATGTGTCTATTAGTTAACGACAGAGCCAGAATAAAAAGTTTACGAATTATATAATTATTCTCGATTCATGTTTTAGTTATTAAGTTTGCACTTATATATATATATATATATATATATATATATATATAAATCAATCTCTTATTATTGTTGTTAGATTAAAGAAATGACATAAAGTTGTGACCTGTCGCAAAATGTTATGACCATTAACTACCAATAATTAAATAAATGTTTCGTATGTAATTTGCTATAAACTATGTTAGGTCTAATCCTAAATTATTAATGTATGGGCTAATAAATTTAAGAATTAAGTCACTCAAAATGTTTTCATGTTTTTAATTTTTTTTTTTTTTTTGTATTTTAAGTTATATGCACTAATTTATAGGAGTTATTTTAGTGTAACCTAACCTATTAATCAATGGAAAATTTATGACTACAAATTATTTTATACTAGTGAATTTGTTCGCGCTTCGCGCGATAACAAAAAATTTAATTAAATATTTATATTTTTATTTTAATATTTGAATATCAAAAATATTTAAGGATAGTTTATAATTTTCAAATTCAAATAGATTGATTTCAAATTTTAGTTATTATTAAATTGCAAATTAAATAATGTAACAATAACGATGTTGTATAAACTTTTTATTATTGATTATAGCCGTAATTTAAAATTACAAAATATGTATAATATTAAATATATTATAGGAAGTGTTTGACTTTTAAAAGGAAATAAAAAGAGATAATTTCACAAAAGACATTTACGTATAAATATGAAATAAATTTTATTTTGATCATATGAAAATTAAATTGATTTTGATCATATTTTAGAGTTATAGTTGAAGATTGATATCTATAAAAATAAAAAAGTGGTCGATAAAAGAATGATGTAATATGATCAAATTATCACTTGTCTTTATTGTCAATTTTTTAATTTTTTTATCTTTATTTTGGTTTATAATATTCACAAAAAACATATAAAATATCTTATTTATCTTTCTCCTTACTATTATTACAATCTATTAAATATTTTTTATCTCTCCTAATCATACTATTATAATTTATTATTTTTTCTACATTTTAATTTTTAAAACAATAATCTTATTTATCTCTCCTCTTTATCATCATAATTAAATATTTTTTTTCCTTAATCCTTTTCTTTCTTTTGATTCAAAAAATTTGAAGAAAAAAAATAGATTTAAATATTATTATTATTCAAAAAGTTTTTTAAATTTTTTTTCTCTTGATCCGTAAAATATATAAATAAATAAATAAAATTTCTCTTTGATGAAGAGTCATAATTATTAATTTTTTCTCTTTTACTTGACTTTTATTTTTTTTTTAATTTTTTTTTTATGATTAACAACTCAAAAGAAGTTATAACAGTATCTAATTTAGCTTTTTTTTAAAATATAGTTATAGTACTCTTCTTATATTATGATTACAATAAATATATTTACCTTATTTATCTCTCTTGTTATCATTACTACAATTTATTGTTTTTCATCATTTCTCATCATTGCTATAATTTAATATTTTTTCTTAAATTAGATTTTTTATCCTCTATATTTTTATAATTTTTAAAAATAAAAAATCTTATTTATCTCTCCTCCTCATTATCATAATTTATAATTATTGTTGGAGAAAATTTTCTTCTTTAAAGTTTTTTATTGATCTATAACATCAGTAAAAAAAAACAATTCAAATACCTTAATTGTCCCTCTACTCACATTACTATAATTTACACTTTTTCTTGAATCCTTTTTTTTTTTACCTTCTATTTTTAAAAAAAGATTATAGAATAATATTATTCATTTTTCTTCCTTACTATCATGCTTAATTTTGTTACTATTCTCTTTTACTCTTCTTAAACGTTGTAGAATCTAAATTTTAATTTTAATTTTAATGTAGTAATCTCATATTTTGTTTGTCAAAGTAATTCCTAATTTACATTTTTTTGTTATGATATACTAAATTCATATTTGATTTACAAATTGAGAAATTATGATTATCTTAATGCTTTGAAGACACGTAATAGCTTAAAAAAATGTGATATTTTTCTCATCTCAAAATTTAATATAATTTGTATGCATATGTTATAATAATAAACTTTTTTTCTAATTTTTTCTTTTTAAAAAAAAGGATTCAACTTTATTACTATGAGCATTCTGATAAAGTTTGTTTAGAAAGCTTTTCCCAAATTTGTTATGTGCATTTTGATAAAGTATATAATGCTTCAAATTATTAGTTTCTTCAAATACTTTACATTCTTTGTGTAATTGGGATTGTATCTCTCTCTCCCTCTCTCTCTCTCTCTCTCTCTCTCTATATATATATATATATATATATATATAGATATAGATATAGATATATATATATATATATATAATTATTTATATCTCTTTTTTATTACCATAATTTATTATTCTTATTCACAAAAAACTCCTTTTTTCTTAATTGTTTTCTTTCTTTTAATTTATAAAATTTGAAGAAAAACGTAATTTCTGTTAATATTCACATACTCTCTTTTAAAAAAAAAAAAAAATAAGTTCTCTGGATAAAAATAATATATCTCTTGATTTTTAAATATTTTTCTCCTTTATATTTTATGTTAAAAAAACTCAAAAGAAGTTATCCATTTTCTTGATTTTTAAATATTTTTCTTATTTATATTTTATGTTAAAAGCTCAAAAGAAATTATAAAATAGTATCTAATTTTATATATGACATAATTATAGTACTCATATTCTGATTATAATAAATATGTTAACCTTATTTATCTGTCTTTCTTACTATTACTATAATTTATTGCTTTCATCTCTCCTTATGATAACTGTAATTTAATATTTTTTCTTAAATTAGTCTTTTTATAAGAAAATCTTGTTTATCTCTCCTCCTTATTATCATAATTTACTATTATTATTGAAATTTGTTTTCGTCTTTACAATGTTTTTCTTTTGATCTATAAAATCAGTGAAATAAAATTCAAGTATCATCTTTGTCTCTCTCCCTAGTCCCCACGGCACTACAATTTGTCACTTTTTCTTAAATTCCTCTCTAATGTATTATACTTTAAAAAATTCTAAAAAATAAATTCAAAGAATTTATAAAAAATATTATCTAATTTACTTTTTAATATAGTTATCTCACACATTTATAATATGATATTACATTTCAAAAAAATAAATAAATATATATATATATATATATATATATATATATTCTTTGAAAGTTCAATATATATATTTATAATTTTTTTCTATTTAAAATGTTATATAATAAAGAAGAAAGAGACAAAAGTAGTTAAAGAAAAACTAAAATTCTTTATTTAAAAAAAATTCTTTCTTTTTTCTTCTTGATCTTCCTTTCATTTTTAACTTAATATAATATAATTTACTCACATTTATAATATGATCTTATATATATATATATATATATATATATATATATATATATATATATATATAATTTTTTCCTATTTAAAATGTTATACAATAAAGAAGAAAGAGAGAGAAGTAGTTACAGAAAAATAATTTAAAATAACGTTTTTACATTTTTTTAACGTTTTTACATTTGTTTTCCTTTATTTTTATTGTATGTAATTACTTAAAAAAAAATTCTTTCCTTTTTTCTTCTTTACCTCCCTTTTACTGTTTTCACTACTATATATCTTTTTTCTTTTATCTTGCAATGTCCTGCCTCATCTCTTTATTTTTTTTCTAATTATATCACACTAAATTTATTCTATACTATTAGAAAAAACTCACTATTATCTTCTTCTTTTTATCTTGCTATTTCTTGCCTCATCTTTTTCTTCATTCTTCATTTGTGAAAATGAAAAAGAATAAAATTAGAGAACTATTCTTCATGATGACATCATTTTTACTATTTACAAACTGAATGTTAGAGGACATTTAGATGTTTCTCGATCTTTGATATATTGAATTTCTAAATAAGATTTCATTGTTCAATTTTGATAGATCCGTTGATATAATTTCCGTTGGCATAAAATGATTAAACTTGCACAGGTATATTCTAATGAATTCATTTATACAACAAATCAAAATTTTGATTTACCTGAAGCAGTAAATCTTCTTGTGGAATGGTTCTTCAATTTTGTTAATTTACCTCCATATCCTCTAGTCTGACTTCATTTGTACAAACAAATAAATTTTTTATTAATTTGAGACCATAAAACTTTTCAAAAATTCAATTACCTGAAGTAGTATATCTTCTATTGCAATAATTCTTCCATTGCGTCAACTTACTTTTCGATTATGTGCTCTCATGCATAATTTCATTTGTATAGACAAATCAAAATTCTTGATTTACATGAGGTAGTAATTTTTTTTTGGCAATGAAATTGGAATTTTGTTGGTTACTTTCAGATTATGTGCTCTCCTATTTTATACTTTTTATTTGATTGTAATAAGTTCTTGACAACCGTTACAACTCTTCATACTCCATTACAACAATAAAAATAACATTTATGTAAAAACTTTTCATTGTCCTCTTTAATTGTAAGTTAATAGATGCATTAGATGTATTTAGTAGATTATTATTTTAAAAAATAAAAAAAAGTTCAAAAAATTGAGAAAAAAATAAATTGAAATGGAGATCATATAGGCATGCCACATCAGCTTTTCTATATTCAGATTTATATATATATATAGATTGTTGACGCATATAACTTGAGTACGGAGCCTAAAGGGTGAAAAATGTTAACAAAAATTCCAAAACGGTATATGAAATTTTTTTTTAGCCAAAACGGCAAAATCGCTCACGAAGTAGCAATTTTATCCGCGGAAAAAGCAAAATCGCTGCTATAGCAGCGATTTGTTAAATTTGATTTTTTTTATAAAAAAAAATAATTTTAAACAAAATCGCTTCCAAAGGAGCGATTTATCAAAATAAAAATATTTTTTAATAATTTTTTTCATTTGTCGCTGCCTCAGCAGCGACTTAAAGTTAATTTTTTTTAATTATTTTTTGCTTCTTTTTTAAAAAAAAATGGTTTAAATCAATTTTATTTTATTTTTTTAAATCAAATCGTTGCCAAGGCAGCGATTTTTAATTAAATTTTTTTATTTATTTTTCTCGCTAAATTTTTATTTCTTGATTTATTTGATTTTTAAAAAAAATAATTAAAAATTGGATTTAAAAAAATAAAAAAAAATTGATTTAAACCATTTTTTTTAAAAAACAGAAGCAAAAAATAATTTTTTTAAAAAATAACTTTTAAGTCGCAGCCTTAGCAGCGACAAATGAAAAAAATTATTACTTTTTTTTTATTTTAATAAATCGCTCCCAAAGAAGCGATTTTGTTTAAATTCTTTTTTTTTTAAAAAAAGTCAAATTTAACAAATCGCTGCTATAGCAGCGATTTTGCTTTTTCAAACGGACAAAATCGCTACTTCGTGAGCGATTTTGCCGTTTTGGCTAAAAAAAAATTTATATACCGTTTTGGAATTTTTGTTAACATTTTTCACCCTTTAGGCTCCGGACTCCATATAACTTTAGCTAATTTTTGTTGGTGAATCATAAATTTGTGAGAAGATCACAATTTTAATTATAGTAAGTTAGTACTAAGCATTATTAAATAAATGGAGTTTAACTTTGAGTGAACATACAAAATTTTGTAACATTAGGAGAAGATTTCATTTCTACTTTCTAAATTTCCTTTTGAGCTTATTATATAATCAATGTTGTCTCATAATATATATAGTCAAATTATATGGAGTTTGAATTTCGAGTAAATATACAATATATATACATTGTAACATAAGAGGAAGTTTTTGTTTCATACTTCCCTAAATATCTCGTAATAATACAGTCAAATCTTTTTAAAATAACATCGTTACTCATATACAGGGGTGGATCCATACTATATGGAGGGGTGCACCTGCACCCGCTAATTTTCGAAAAAACCATATGTATATATGTATATTTATTTTGAAAAATTGGAAGAACTTACGATAGTTAACAGTGCACACATAAAAAACATAAAATCGCTCTTGTGCTATTGGTAGAAGCTAAAGATACCACACTCTAGATCAATGTTTGAATCTCTACTAAAGCGTGTTAACTTTTATTATTTTTATTTTAAGTGAGTTATATTTATATTAGTACACCTAAAATCTTCAAATCGTGAGTTCGCCTCTGCTTATACAACAAGTATTCAATGATAGAAGCAAGAATATTTCTACATCAATTTTATCAGCCTGTCGAAACAGATAAAAATAGGTGGTATGTTTCTGTTTGTTTGGTTCAAGAAAAAGACAATAGCTCAATAATGCTAGTAATAATATATTCTTCAAAATTGATATGATTTCTATTTTAATTTGATTCAAAAATATAATTATAAAATATTTATTTCAATAATTTTAAATTCATTCTGAATACGACAATTTTATAATCACATAAAGATTATGATATTTGTAAAATTAATTTTTTTCCCTTAAATTCTATGTTCAATTAAATAAGTTTGCATAAAACAAACAAAAAATTAATTCATAGTATGGG
This sequence comes from Solanum sitiens, assembly GCA_016801875.1. Classification (NCBI taxonomy): domain Eukaryota; kingdom Viridiplantae; phylum Streptophyta; class Magnoliopsida; order Solanales; family Solanaceae; genus Solanum; species Solanum sitiens. The sequence goes on along the minus strand of JABWTJ010000280.1, from coordinate 1,050,264 downwards.
TTTAATATGAAATTTGGGTAGGAAAAGAGGGAACAAATAGTTGATTTGTTGGTTATAAATTATAAATTATAATATGTCTTCAATAGCTCACATCACATGGTTGATTCATTTCAATTTAATTATAAAGTATATCTTAAAAAGATTCCATAATAATTCAAGTGTGGAAAAATAGTTCCCCAAGATAAGGTTAGGTCATAATGTATATATTTTTGGAGTGTAACTATAATTAATAGAAATTTTGATAGTATAAAAAAGACCTACACCAAGAGATAGGTGTTACAATATTACATATATTCTAATTCACACAAACTCAATAATTTTATTTTTTATTATGTTTCAGTATTAGAAAATCATTATAATATTTAATTACGATGAAATAATTGCTAGAATTTTGATGATAAATTTGGAAATATTTATGAACTTAAAACCCTGATTTTGCTTATGTTTTTCACAGTAAAATTATCTTCATAAAAGTCAAATTTAACATGCAATTGCGAGTTTATGAAAACCTATATATAAATTATTTAATTATAAATCTTACTATTATTATACATTAACTTAAAATCATTATAACAAATTTATAGATTTGAAATAATCGATCAACGTCTTTGATTATGTTTAGTCGTTATGTAATACTACTAGATAACTAGTTATATTTTGAAATTATAATTCACTTTTTTATGAATAATATTTTTTAAAGTAATCTAATATTAAAAGGGACTATATTAGCCATGTATTTTTAACAAAATATTCATCTTTTTTTAATCAAGAGATTGGTTTTCCATATACTACTACTCCATTAATTATGGGGAATTTTTTCAAGGAAAACATTTATTACAAACTATATAAAAAGGTGTAGAAAATTAATTAATTTTACAGTATAATTGCAGAGCACATGGTATTCTTGTGGTGGCAAAAGTATACAAACAAATAAATATTTCCTTTTAATATCGTCCACAGTTTTATAACCTTTTAGAATCGGATGGACAAGTTATTTATTAATTGATTAAAGATAAAATTGTTTACTTCTATTTTATCTTTAACTTTTATATGCCCTACTTAGCCTTGTTTATTGGCTTAGGATAGATTCGGACTCTACTAATTAAATTTGAAGATCTAATTATAAATAGAAAGAAAAAATATCACAAAAATGACTTTTTTTTAAGATAATTTTTTTTTTATAATAACTAGCTTTATGAGTTGAATTAGTAAGAAAATATTACATTCCATCTTTAAAATCGAGTCTAGCTAAAAATAAAATTCTTAAATCTCTTTTTTTCTAGAAATAAAACTCTAATCGCTAACTACTAAACACATACATTCCGTCTCAATCTGAAGTTACTTCTCAATTATATATGAATCCTAATTGATTATATCAATATTGTTTCATTATTTAAATTGATCTCAAACCAATATTAATATACTAAGTATTAAAAATAATTATAGATAATTCTGCTGACATATTATAATTTAAAGATGCATTGTATATAGAAAAAGAAGAGAAATAAATTTTTATTTTTCAGTTGAAGAATCTTGGAAACCACCCATGTGGTGAGCTATTATTTCACTTCCAATATTCTAATTCAAGAGAGACCTAGAAAAACACATAGCCAAATATATAGAAAATTAAATAACAGAAAAATACAAATTCAAGAGAGACAGATCATTGTTTTTATTCAAAATTAAAAAGACAAAAAAATTAATAAGAATTTGAAGGGGTCAAAACTAGTGAAGGTTGGATCCTAGGGTTCTTTTTTTTTTTTTTTTTTAAATGAAAAGGGGAGGTAGAAAGAGCAATGAAAAGAGGAAATTAATTAATGAAAAGAGGAAATTAATTTATTTATATAGAATAGCTAATTATATTGAGAATTGTTCACGGTCAAAAAGTTATATTAATCGTAGAATAAAATAAAAAAATAATAATCAATTATACTATTTTGATTTAGTAAGTAATCATAAAATATGTTATGACTTTTTTTAATACGATGTCGATTCAATATGCTAATCTATGTATATATTTAATAAACTTATAACTCATCAGATTTGAATCAAGCTAAATAATGAATTACTATGTTGAATCGATACTTAATAGTGTGTACTCACTCTGATATGCATATAGTTTATTAAGAAAAAAAAATATTTTCTATCAAATGTACTTATCTTTACTTATAATTAAATATAAATATTTAATTAATAAAAAAAATAATCTCACCCAACCGTACGATAACTTTATATTGATGTCTAATATCCTTAAAAGGTATTGAATTATTCCATCATTTTTAGTGGCCACCAAAGAGGTTCATACACTTGGGTAGTAACACAACTAACTCTACTCAAAATTATTGCAATTTTAAAAGTATAAAAATTATTTTATATATGTAGAGAGAATGAATTTTTGGACATATGCATAGAAAAATTTTTATTATAAAAAACACAAATAGTACATTCAAATTCCAAAATTCAAGACACAAAATCAACAAAAATTTACACCACTTGTTTTTGTTTAATTCTATTAAATTCCACTAGCTAGATCTGATGTTACAATATTTTCTTATTTTAATTTATTTGAGAGATCACATAATTTAGAGGAGAACTAATAAAGCTATATATGATTTCTAAGTTATGAATTTTAATCGTAAAAATAATTATTAATATTTATATTAAAATCAACTGTGCTACTTTTATTTAATTTTTTATTTATTTATTATTTATTCAAAATTTATATTAAAATTTTAATAAATTTAAATCGCGCATTGCTGGTGAGATAATACCTCTTGTTAACCTACTAACTCAGAATGCATAGTAATTTTGATTGGTAGCTAGGAGTTCTATATATTGAAACTATGTGCTAAAATTGTGTACAAATTTGTCCTTTTATGCTTTTTTTTTTTAATTTAGTAAAATCAAGTGTGCAATAATTCAGTTGATATTCATTGAAATTTATAAGGAGTTTCTTAATTATTTATACCACAAGAAAAAAAATGATTATTTCAAGTTTTTCTTTCTATTTATGATTATTAATTAAGATAAATATTGAGCCAACAATATTTAAAGAAGTAAAAAAAAAAAAAAAAATTTACTATGTCTAATAAGTGCAATTTACTTATATAGGAGGCTCTATATTATTTTTCCAAGAATATACCATGAAATAAAAATACATAATAATTTACAATCTAGTATAATTCATCATACAACATAGCAATATTGGTATTTCATTGACGATCTAGCCTTACGAGTACTGATTTCATCTGAATTTAATAACGTTTGTAAAGATTTTAACGATTTTTTACCACAAGCTATGTATCACAATTAAAATTGACATCAATTCCGTAGCATGTAACACAATTATATAATCACTCGATGCGGATAAGTATTTATACAATTATATAATCACTTGATGCGGGTACGTATTTATCGAAGCACAAATATTGCAGGGGCAAAATAGTCATTAACATTCAAAGAGGCGGTTACTGACTCTTTCACTTCAATTATACCGATTCTAAGCTGCTAAAATCCACGTGTCCGATTTTTATTGCTACGTAAAACAAGCAAATTCCCATGCAACCAGTAACAATACGACACGTGTCAAACCACCTACCACCTAACAAACCTCATGTTGGCTGACAAAAGACAGTATTACCCTTGAACCGACTATAAGTTCACCTTCAGTGCCACCATTTTACAGAAATTGCAGAAACCTAAAGAAGCTTAGCCGTCGTTGAGTTTTACAAACCCTAGAGAGACAAAACCTAAACCTCAGTTTTTGGTTCCGATTTTGGGAATGCAGAGAAATGGTAGGCAAATCCCTTCTTTCTAGTTTGATTTTCGGAGGCTTAAAGCCCCAAATTTCACTTCCCGGAGTTAGCCGGAATTGCCATCGGAATTGTCACCGGAAACACGTTGAAGACGGGTGAACTCATTCACCAAAACCCTTTTTCAGTTATAAACCAAAACCCATTCTTTTTTTCTTAACAAAAAGTATATACCCTTTTTGAATTTCGTTCGTCGGCGGCCGGAGTTTCCACCGGAAACACGTCGGAGACGAATAAACCCACCCCATTTCACTTCCGTTTAAGCCCATCAATTTTTTTTTTCAAAAATCGAACACCCTTTTCGATCTTGCTTCAGAAAAGTTGCTAAATTTCCCTAAAACCGGTGTTTTATAATGGGGCCAGAGGAAAAATGTGCTGTTTTGTATGGTAAATATGAGCTCGGACGAGTTTTGGGTCAAGGTTCTTTTGCTAAAGTATACCATGCTCGTAACGTGGTAACAGGGGAGAATATAGCAATGAAAGTTGTTGGAAAAGAGAAGGTGATAAAAGTAGGAATGATGGAGCAAATCAAACGAGAAATCTCCGTCATGAAAATGGTGAAACATCCCAACATAGTCGAGCTTCACGAAGTTATGGCAAGCAAAACGAAGATTTACTTCGCCATGGAGTACGTTAAAGGCGGTGAATTGTTCGAAAAAGTAGCTAAAGGTAAGCTTAGAGAAGACAACGCTCGAGGTTATTTCCAGCAGTTGATTTCTGCAATTGATTTTTGTCATAGCCGTGGTGTTTATCACAGAGATTTAAAGCCTGAGAATTTGCTCTTAGATGAAGAAGGTAATCTTAAGGTAACCGATTTCGGACTTAGTGCTTTTACTGATCATTTAAGACAAGATGGTTTATTGCATACAACTTGTGGTACTCCTGCTTATGTTGCCCCTGAAGTACTTGGTAATCATGGATATGATGGTGCAACATCAGATATTTGGTCATGTGGAGTGATTCTTTATGTGCTTTTAGCTGGTTTTTTACCATTTCAAGATGATAATATCATGGCTATGTATAAGAAAATTCACAAGGGTGATTTCAAGTGTCCACCTTGGATGTCATCTGATGCAAAGAAGTTGATTGTAAAGATGTTGGATCCGAATCCGAGAACTCGAATTACTGCTTCAAAGATTATGGAGTCTAATTGGTTCAAGAAGACTGTGCCAAGGACTTTGAGGAGTAAGGAGGAGGAAGAGTTTTCTCATGTGGGAGATGAAGATTGTGTAGGAAAGGCGAAAAAGATTGAGTCTTTGAATGCTTTTCATATCATTTCACTGTCGGAGGGGTTTGATTTGTCTCCTTTGTTTGAGGAAAAGAAGAAGAAGGAGAAGGAACAGTTGAGATTTGCAACAACAAAGCCAGCTAGTAGTGTGATTTCGAAGCTCGAGGAAGTAGCTAAAACGTCGAAATTCAGCTTGAAGAGGAGTGATTCTAGTGTTAGATTGCAGGGGCAAGAGAGTGGGAGGAAAGGGAAGTTGGGAATATCTGCTGATATATTTGCTGTGACACCTTCATTTCTGGTTGTGGAGGTGAAGAAAGCTTGTGGTGATACATTGGAATATAATCAATTCTGCAGCAAAGAGCTTAGGCCAGCACTCAAGGACATTGTTTGGAAATCAGCACCTGAGAATCCAACCATTGCTTGAGTTTCATGTGTTAGAGCAATTGCATTTGTTTAGTTTTGTTCTTGTTATTGTTTAGATTTGAAATTGAGGCTTCATCTCTGAAGTATGTCTCTTGAATTCATGTGTTAGAGAGATTGAATTTGTCTAGTTTTTGTTCTTGTTGTTTAGTGATGTGTTCTTGAAATTGAGACGGTGTCTCTTGAATCATGTCTCCTGAATTCGTATTTGAGTTGATTGAATCGTTTATAGTTTTATTCTTGTTATTCAGATATGTTCTTGAAATTGAGACTGGAATCTCTTGAATCACATCTCCTGAAATCGTGTGTTTGAGTGATTGAATCGTTTAGTTTTGTTCTTGTTCTTGAAATCGAGACAATAGCTGAAGAATGTCTCTTGAGTTCATGTAATTTGAGCGATTGAATCGTTTAGTTTTGTTCTTGTTGTTTGATGTATTCTTGAAATTAAGATGGAATCTATAGTATGTTTGTTGAATTCATGTGTTAAGAGGATTGAATTTGTTCAGTTTTATCCTTGGTTCTTGTGGTAGTAGAACCCAAATCACTATAATTTCTTCATCCTTGCAAACCCCATATGCTATCATATTTTGACTAAGGCCCTACTTATGTTTTCATACACATGGGAGTTACCTTATCTTTATCAATTTGCCCCTTCATTACAAAAAGTAGTCAAATTTGGTGACCACTATTTGGTCTTCAAGTGGGGTGAAGTCGTAACAAGATAGCCTGTATGTGAACTTGTGGCTAGATTGAATCCTTCGCGATGAATGGACATGTATTGTTGAGATTGGGACTGAATGGACTGAATTCTGAAGTATCTCTACGATACATGTGTTAAGAGTAGTACATAGTCAAGGTTGTAAATGTGTTAGCAGCTTGTAAAAGGTATATTGGCTTCTTGAGAATTGGTTACTTATTTTCTAATCGGTGTTTGATATCTATATTGGACCCCGAAAAGATAGCCTAATGTCTTTTGTTTTTTTTATCTGGTGTGTAGTATCCACTTTGTTGGTGTGATGGCAATTGCTTTTCTTTGTTAGGCCATGGCCTGATAATTCAACAGCACTTTTAACCTATCCTCACTTTGTATCCATTATTGACACTATTATAAACTTAACGTCAAGAATTTTTCAAAAATAAACTTTTTTATCTCGTTAAAATAGGTTAAGGTTTGCACATACTCCATCCTTTTCAGACTTCACTTGAGGGAAAATAAACAAAGAGCTAAAGATATTTCATGTGTTGGTGGAAAGTAATAAATACTTGGTAAAATTAGTCCATTCAATGAAATGAAAATAGGAAACAAGGGAAAAAAATATACCTATGAATTTATATGACAAGGTACACTTAGAATACAAGAATAAAAAGTTACTCATCAAGAACTCTTGAACAACATATACCAGTTAAATAAGAAGTGAAATTTGACATACAACTCAAATCTTATCTGTAAATTGGATCATACACTTGTTTACGAGTAGAGGTGAATTCAAAATTTAAAGATATTCAATGAACGAACATACATGATTTGCTCCAAAGTAACTGAATTCTGTCAAACCCGTACTTCTCATGCTAGCTCCATCCCAAGGCCTATCCAGGCAAGAGAATCACACTACAGAAACTCCCCCAGCCTCATTTATACCAAGCTCCGCGCAATATTGGATATTTGACTCATTGATTTCTGTTATCCAAAGATGTACATTCATCTGCATTGCACGTCTTCTATACATTGACGAAGCTCTGGAGACCAATTCGAGGTGTATGAGTCAGTTAAGACTACTGATATGCTTGCACCTGGAATATCAGTAAAAATGTTACACTTTTGCAGCAACTAATATCAAGCGTTGTCAATGAACAAAGAATCGATAAATTAAGGCTCTTTAGCTATGAAATGAATGAGGGAATTGTTCGGATGGTTAGCCATCATAGTGGAACTCCTATAAATTCACTAAAAGTCTCACATCATCTGATACTTTTTCGAGTCTTGAGCACCCGAATACTGTTCTTAAGACACTTCTATCTAAAATTACAGCTTGGAAGATTCTCAAGATGCTTGCAGTTAGAACTCAATAGATTCGACTACTTCTCCCAAACGATTCATTTCTTCTTCTATTTTTTCAGCAACTTTACGAGTTTTAAGCAGCTTGATAGAATCAAAACCTGAACACTTTAAAGATTACGAGTACCTGAAAAATCCGGGGTCCTTAGTAGCTTCTGTGATTGGAAAAGGTTGATGAAACAAATCAACCTTACTACAACCTGTCATAGTGAAACAAATCAAACAGCAAGAAAGCAAAATAGCCGGATAATTAGTACTCCGCCTATATATAAACGTTGGAGCCTTGCCAAAGTTGTGTAATTCGTCTATCTTTCAACTTCAACCAACAAGATTTTCGTCCCCATATCCAACTCAACTCAACTCAACACGAAGAAAGTCAGGACCTTGACGAACATTTGTATTTTGGATACTGAGAAACTGCACTACAAGTTCAGTCACATGCCTTCGATCTTTTCAACGCCCTGATTATTAAGAAAGAACGAAAAGGCAAAAAAGAAAAATGGAGAAACAAGTATGAGTATGGATATTTATAAAGTTACATCATACATCAGCTGTTGCTTGAACTAATAACTTATTAGAAATCATCATTTGTGCACTATGTTGCTCAGACTCTCCAAAGTTGATGCCGCACACGTGTTGGATCCTCCGAAAATGCACTACTTTTGGAGGATCCAACAGGTACCTGCTACTCTTTTTAAAGAGTCCGAGCAACATAGTTTGTGTAAACACTTATCAAATCTCCTTTAACAACCTACTATATCTTCTTTAATCATCCGAAACATCTTGTTGAATAATATACCAACCGATTTCTCATAACCAAAGAGTATAAAGACTAAGTTTTGAAACTGAAAGAAGCCCTTATAGGAATTAAAGCTTCTTCAAGACCATGGATTTCAACTTTTACCTTTTATACACATAAGAACACTTTTTGATAATAAGATGGAAACGGAGGTATTCTCGTCCTTTTTGCTCATGTTGTCTCCTATGGAGATCGATTGATACGGGTTTTCTACTTCTTATAACCTTTTCATTTCTGCTCAACTGTTCAACGAGCGCTATAATGATCCAATGGAATTTTTCCTGGCTCAACACTAGTCAACATTGTGTGGTGTCACATACCATGTAAACGAAAACCACAACTATCAATAATTTCACCAAGGCTGTGCTTAATTGTGGTCAATAAAGTGAGAGGAGAACTACGAGATCTCAGGTTCATACCTCAGTGGAGGCAAGGTGTTTTGCTCTCATTTGTTAAGCTTTGGTGGACAAAGTTACCCCATGAGCTAGTACATATGTTGGTGAAATGATTGAGGTGCGCGCAAACTACCTGGCCCTGAATATCACCATTATTAAAAAATATTTAGTGAATTCAAGCAAGTGATGGCATGAAAATAACAGTAATCACATATCTTCAAATATCTTAGCATTGAAGTGAAGTAATATGTTGATGGCATTCATCTCATGAAGTTTATACAAGCTAGATACAAGAAAACTTTAAAGCAGAATAGCAAGTCACGAATGAATCGCACAAGCAACAGTATATGATCGCAAGAGTACCACTGGCTACTATTTCATGGAAGACACAACAACAGTATATCATCGATACAATATTCTACGTAATCTGGAAGCATCAAGAAGAAAGAAGTAGAATTCACTTGTATCAAGACTATGATCACTTCACTGACATATTTAGTAAGGCATTGAAGTATGAGGGCAAGATTTAGTTGGTTCTTAATGCTATATTTGTTCAATCAAAACCAAATCCCCAAATTTTTAATTAGTCAATTAGATCTATCTGGAGACTGGACAAAGTAATCACTAAGAAATGCGATACTACTGAATCAGACCGAACCATGAACATCCTTAGACACGAGAAATGATAACTATGTTATTTCTTCGGGAGGAAAGCTATTATATCATGAATGAAGTAACCAAATCAATCCAAGGTCCTATTTCATTCGAAGATGCATCGATAAGAAAGAATTCAAACTCATTTATATCAAGACTTTGATCAAGTAAGTCATATATTTTCTATGGCCACAATGAGGTATGAATACTTAACAAGATTTTCGTCTTTTGATGAAGTCCCAAGCTAAGACGGAAGTTTAACAAATGAAGTAGATTATTTAATTTACTTCACATTTTCGGTTCATTGGAGCAAATCAAGCAAGAAGAGGAAATATCAACTCTACATATGTTTTCTTCCTTCTAACCTTCTACTTTTTACCATTTCCCCTCCGCGATATTTTAGGGAGAATACTTCGGAGTTGGACTTTATATATCGTATAGTGTACTAGTTTGATTATTCAAAGCCATTATATAGATCTTTTAAGTGTTTTGCAGGATAACACTTACTTAAGAGTACATAAGAACTTGGATGATTGATGGAAGAACGTACTCTTGACTCATCGATACGTCAAAGGTGATTAAATCAATTATAGACTATTGACTTTCTCCATATTTCGAACTTGTTGGCAAATGGCAACACTGAAAGGGGTGAATCAAATGAGTACTACTGGTTTTGTATTTCTTATGGAAGACGCAACATTCACTTTGTGTTCAAACAAGAAACCACTACGACTGTTTCTACTTTCGAAGATAATAATGTCCCATTTAGCCTCATTCATAGTGCAACTTGAGTTCAGAAATTGTTGGAGACGCCACATATTGTCACAACAAATCGAAACCTATCATATTTATGTAGAAAATAACTCTAATATTGCTTTCGGAGAAACCTATATTATATGAAATGAACGTAAGCACGTCACTGCAATATTCCATTTCATTTGAAAGCATCAAGAGGAAGGAAAGTAGAATCACTTGTATAAAAACTATGATCACGTAACTTAATAATAACTACGGTAGAAGTATGAAGACTATACGGATGCATCTATTTAACAACAGGTTCATCTGAACACAGTACTTCCAATGCGGAACATAAACTTACGTGTAAAAACTACAAAGGGTTCAATGATAAAAATCTTAAAGGCTGAACCTAGAAAGCTTACATCCTGAATCTTTCTCCGCATCTACTCCAACAATTTCTTTTCTATGCAAAATGCTAATACTAGGTCCTCGCGAAGTCCCACTATGTAATATATCCCTCGATTTATTCGAAAAGATAACATCTTTACTGCCTCAAGTTACAGTAACATATCTCTATGGTATCACTAATTCCACCAAAAACAAAAGTAGACTCAAAACTAAAATCCCCAAATCTTGACTACTCAAAATAGATCTGTTTGAAACAAAGTTATCACTTCATACACAATCACCCAATATCGAAAGATACAAACTTGAAACTATATAGTAGCCAAACTGATAACATTAAGGATTATATGATATGCTTGAACTCTTCAAAAATGTCAACGAGTGCGTGTCAGACATCACTTTTAGAGGATTCGACACGAGTACAACAACATACATAGAAATTCTATATAGCCAAAAACACAACATAACCATTAGAATTAAAACCTAAACCACATTATAAACTTTAAAATTTATCAAATATAAAACCTCACAATTTGAAGAAACTCCTAACCTGTAAGAGGTACTTTTTCAACTTCCATTGATAGCAATATTCAAAGTTGTAATCTTGACTAATTTTCTTCCTTGCCTTCTGTAAAAGAACCAAAAAAACATACTTCATAATATTGAAACTAAATTAGCTCATCAAAACCTACATAAAATATAACATGATCCCACATATAAAAAATAAACAAATCCTTAGCATTTCAATAAACAAAATAAACTTACAACACAGATTTCATGTCATCCTATATACAAGTGTCGGTGGCAGCTCCAGAATTTTCACTACGAAGTTCAAAATATGAAAAGTAAACATTCAAAGATTTTAAAAAAGTTCAATATCTATTATATATATATAATATACATAAAAGATAACTTCGATCACATATATAAGTACTATAATTTTTCGCCAAAAAAGATTCGAATATACCCTTTTTCCCTACTTGACTCCGTGAATACTCAGTATAACTCCACGAATGACACTCTACAAAAGATAGATGCAGGCAAATCTCACCCTATAAACTCTGTATAAGGGTATAGAGATTGTTTTCGATACGCCCTCCACTCATAATACCAAATTAATTCTCAAATACAAATAAAAATATGAATATTTGCAGTTTCTTTTTACTGTTAAAATGAGAACAGTAAACAGGGTTACCTTACAAATCCACAAAACCTCAAAACTGGAAACTTTACTTTTCTTGATCTGCTGCTGCTGCTAGATATTTTCCCAAAAAAAAAAACAAAAAAAACTACTATAATATAAAGATTTAAACTTTGTAAATGATAATATCAATAAAAAAAAAAATTGTTTCATAGTCAAATTAAAAAAAAAAAAATCTGGTCAGTGTAATGTCTATGTCTAGGGTGATATAAAAGAGAGAATTCCTCAAAAGGTACAATCTTTTTTGCTACCTAAATTCATTGTCTCCATCTTTTTTTCACATTTTTCTATAAAGGTTCTGTGAGTTCAACTAAACATAAAAATTTAAATTATATAAAATATATTATCACATGAATTATAAAATCACTAACCTATAGATCTCCAATTGAGAGATTTCTATCATATCGAGATAAGTTTTGAATTTGATTCGAAATGATTATTCTCTATCTTTCTTCGTAAGGAGAAGAAGTATACTACGATATCTCTACTCAAAAAAACTACTCATAGGTAACATTGATCTAACGAATTTTCATTAACAGAATTCGATAATTAATATATCAAATAAATTCCTTTCACCCACTATTCCCAAAATTCACCCTAACAATAAACAAAATTTGTAAGTCTACCTGGCGATACATCATAGGTTAGGCCAATTCGATCCTCTTCCACTAGGGTTTGATTCATTGCATTTCTTCCTTCAACACAACAGAAATCAAATTATCTCACGATACAATCTAAATCTAACTTACGTACCATCTGAATCGATCCTTCCAAGAGAGATTGACAGAAAGAGAAGTGAGCACACGCAAAATTATATATATATATATATATATCAAAAAAATTATGTAAACATGTTTATATAATTATATGTGTATGCTCACTCTCTTCTGTCAGTCCCTCTCTTCCATGGCCATTGAATTTCAGATCTCTCATAGAGAAAAAAAAGAAAAATTTCACTAAAATGACAACTATTTTTATTTTTGACTATGTTATATAAGTAATATATAAAATGGTACTTTTGTACAATCTGAATTGTCAAATAGTATTTTTTATATATAATAATGATGATGCACATTAACCCTACACATTTAATGGTGCTGTTAAATTGTCATGTGGATAGTACAAATGCATCTTTTCACCACTTTATTTAATTTTGGTACAAGACAAAGTACAAAACAAGTTCATTTAGCTGACGTTTAATGGAAATTAAATATAAATATATAAATAAGAGGGGAATCTTGTGGCCATTGATTGGTTGCTTTGAAGTTTTTGGGGTTACATGGTCAGAGTTTTTTTTTTAAAAAAAAAAAAATCATGTTCGAAGCACATATTATAGTTCTAACTAAATGGGGGATTACGTATTATAGGGCTTATTCAGGGTTAACACTCATAATAAATTTTATATAAAAGACTTGAATGTGAAATTTCTTGAATTTACGTTAATTCCCCCTCCCCCCTCCTCCCCTAGGGTGTGGTCTAGTGGTCAATTAAGTATTTTAGAAGTGAGAACCATATCCTCTAAAGTTCTGTTCTCAACGGATACAAAATATATAAAATTACGTAATTCTTCTCATCTGTCGTAATCTTAGTGGACAGAGCTACCCGATACCTATTGTTGGTGAGAGGACGGTCTCGTAAAGTTAATTGAGGTGTTGAAAGTTGGCCGACACCATGATCATAAAAATTCGAGGATAAAGCAATCACATCACTGCATCATAATTCATGTTGGTATGTGATTACACTTATGTAATATTGAGATTAATTATAAAGTCATTTATTTGTTAATTATGCCATTCTTTTTATAAATTATCTCGTAACTTATATGTGTACAAATTATGTGATTTACTAATTAAATTGCAAACCAAATAGCATGTTACTAATTTTATAGATAAATAACTTATATGCTAACTAATTGTGAAATATGATATTACTTATATATAATTTAATACATATGCAACTTACTTTTAAATCTATAACATACTTTTTAATGAGCTCCCAAATAGTGTCTAGATAGTTGTCTATATCAGTTATTATATGTACCTATTTTCTGATTTCCTGCTTGATGTTTGATTTTATAATGAAATTTGATTAAATTTGAATTTATGTTAAAAAATCTTGTATAAGAAAAAGATAAAGTACTCCCTCTGTTTCAAAAAGAATGTCCCTATTTTCTTTTTTGTTTGTATAAAAGAAAATGACCCCTTTCTTTTTTTGGCAACACTTTAACTTTAACTTTCCACGTGGCATGTTTAAGACCTCAAGATTAAATGGCATTATGGTACATTTGACATAACTTTAATTTAGAACCACAAGATTAAAAAGTTTTCTTTCTTTTCTTAAACTCCATTCCAAGTTAAATTAGATTAATCTTTTTGAAACAGAAGAGGTATTATTTAAGTAAGATTATTTTATATTCCATATGACTCGAATTCGAAAATTTGTATGTATACATGATGATTAGATGTCTTGTCAAGTTGGAAACCCTATGGAGCATGCGTGCGTTTTACTTTTAAATGATTAAGTTAATCATTTTAACCAATGTGATTAACTTAAATTGATGCTAAATCACTTTATCTAAAACAGTGATTGGACAAGCTTAAGTAATCACTTTATTCTAATTAGTGGTTAGACTTAGTATCAATCAAGTGTATATCTGAACATGTTTCTATCTCTTTTATTTATCGCTATATATTTTCTTCGTTTAAAAAAAAATAACTTTTTTTTCATTTTAGTCTATTTAAAAAAGAATAATCTTTATTTTTTTTGATAATATATTAATTTTAGCTTCACGTGATATGTTTAAGGCCATAAGATTAAAGGACAATTTTGTACATTTGACCTAACTTTAATTTAGGACCACAAGATTTAAAAGTCTTCTTTATACTCTTAAACTCCGTGTCAAGTCAAACCAGGTCATTCTTAAACTCCGTGTCAAGTCAAACCAAGTCATTCTTTATGAAACGAAGAAAATAGTACAAAAGTTTTGTCTTTTCTGAAAAAAATGGTGTATAATTAAATTATTGTTAGTTATGCAAATTCAATTGTCAATCAAATTGTTAAAATTCAATAATGTACACATAATCATGAATTCATTTATGATGATGCTAAAACACCAAAAATGTTGTTAGTCATGGCAATGGGAAAGTATAAATATCAATATGTTTCCGGTTGATCGATCAAATTTCAAGCCAACGAAATATTAGCTAACATTTCTAATATACACAGTAGGGAAAAGGCTCAAATATGCCATCAAAATTTCAGAAAAGGCTCATTTATGCTATCAGTTTTAAGTTTGGCTCATTTATGTCATTACCGTTAAAGAAAAGGCTCATTCATGCCATTATTTTTTAACGGTGGTTTTGCAAAACTATTTTGACACGTGGCCAATATGATTCGGCCACGTCATCAAATTTTCTAGTAAAAAAAATCAAAAAAAAAATTCAAGTTTTATTCAGAATTTTGATTTTTTTAATAAAAAAATTGATGACGTGGTCAATTATAATTCGGCCGCATCATCAATTTATTTAATAAAAAAATCAATTCAATTTTTATGATTTTTTAATTAAAAAAATTGATGACGTGGCCGAATTATAATTGGTCACGTGTCAAAAATGATTTTGCAAAACCACCATTATAAAATAATGGCATGAATGAGCCTTTTCTTTGACGGTAATGGCATAAATGAGCCAAACTTTTAATTGATGACATAAATGAGCTTTTTCTGAAAGTTCGATGACATATTTGAGCCTTTACCCTATACAATAAGCATCCACAATCATGAATTCATGTTTCATGATCCCAAAACACTTAAAAAAACGATGTTTATAATGTCAAGTATTGATCTTTAGATCATTTTCGATGGATCAATCAAATTTAGGTCAATTAGAATCCGTCAATCAAATTCACAAAAATCAGAAAGTACTAGCACACAAAAAAAATATTCAAAATCATCAATTCGTGTTCATAACCCCATAGTGTAGAAAAAACAATGTATATCATAGTAACTCGTATTGGTCACTAGGTCGTTTCCGATGAACCCGTCAAATTTCACCTAAAGGGATGAAATTGAAAAATATATAAAGTTGAAATTGGGCTTACATAAAATTTCAAATAGCCCATATTGTGTATTCTCTTTTGGCCCATTTTATTTGGGCTAGTAAACATTATAGGGACAAAAACTAAAGTTTTTTTTTTTTTTTTTCAATTTCTCTCACTGTATTTGTTTTCTTCCTTTAGCTTCCTCTTTTTGGTTGTCAATGGCGTTGGGGACATACGCATCACAAAATACTGATAAAATCCATACAGATGTTCTTTCACAAGCTCGAATATCTTGTTACAAGGTATAATTTTTCTCTATTTTTTGCATATTTTTTTGTTATTTTATGGTCCAAAAATGTACATTTTGATCACTCTTGATTAGTAGCATAGTTAAGATTTTGAGTTTATGGGTTTGTGATTCTAAATTGCATTGATTAATGGGTTATTGATAATATTTGTAATGAACCAACACCCCTTACTTGTTTAGCTAAGTTAAAGTTTAGTTCTTTTAGAAGCCTGTGATTGGTCCAAAGGGCGGGCAGGTCACAGACAGATTTCTCGGTTATTAAAAAAAAAAAGTTTAGTTTTTTTATATAAATACATCATGTTGACACCCCCTTTGTAAATCTTTTTTTTTTTTTGGCTATGACCTTGATCTTGATAAAACTAACTGAAGCTATTGAATTGTTGTATTAAAGGCAAGAGATGCATTTTATTCTTGTCTGGAAAAAGAATCAAACAAGAAACCTACAGAAATCGCGACAGTTGGACTTTTATACCCTGTTGAATGCAAGAAAACCAGGGAGGAATATGTGAAACAATGTAGACCTACTTGGGTAAGATTATTAATGCTAAAAAATTTACGGATATCGGTTCTTTTTTCTATATGGATTGTGGGATTTTAGCATTTTTGTTGATGTATAGGTGTTTATTTGTGTCGGTTTTGGTATGCATAGGTTAAGCATTTTGATAGGCAGTATTGTGGTAAGAAGAGGGTTCAGAGACTTTTGGATGATAATGACTCAAGGAGAGGTGTGTTGTTACTTCCTGAACTTTATATTTTCGTACCCTTTTGTTCATGTTGATAGTTGCATACTTGCATATGACTATTGTTGTGTTTGATATAGGCTGTCGAGAAATTTCTAGATACTAAGTTCAAATTGGTGAACTTTGCATTTATATGTGAATGGGCAACTTTCATTTCAATTCTAGCATTTGCATAAGTTAGTATCAATCAGTGTTGTCAAAGACAATCATGTTGAGCGCTTCGCCTCGCTTAGAAAGCACTTCAGTGTCGTCATCAAGGCTAAAACATACCTTTCCTTCTTGTACTACACATACATATTTGTATTTTTTTTTCCCCTCCATTTGCGTATTTCATCATTAAAGCTCACTCTTTATTTGCACTTGAAGCCCCAACAAACATTAGAGTTTTTTGCGCTTTTCACCTTTGATAATACTGCTATATATGAGTTCAACAGAGGCATGGCCTGATTCAAAGGGTCCTCCACCTCCAACAGTGAGGTTTAAGTGACATATGGAGCTAAAACTCCCAGGAATGTTTTTTTAGGGTGGGGGTGGGGGTGTCAGGTTCATATCAAAAAAGAAAAACAATATAAAGGAGATATGTGTACGTGTGCAAGCAGGGGCGGAGCTAGGTGGGGTTCATGGGTTCGGACGAACCCAATAGCTTTTCCGTAGACCCTATATTTGTACTAGAAAATTGAGTAATAACTTGTGAACCCCTAAAAAACTGATTGAAAGTTCAATAGTAAGGAAGAGGAAAGAAATTTAGAACCCCCTAACTCCTAATACTGATTCCACCTCTGCGTGCAAGCATGAAATAAACTGTGTAATTGTAGTTCTGAAATCTAGTTACTTTTGCATGGCTGCTATCGAGTTTGCCTGTTAAATTTTCATTTGAGTGATTGGTAGCAAGTCTTGATTAGTGAGAATTGGTTGCTTTTTTGTCTCTCCTTTTCTTAATTCTTAGAAGAGTGCGTGAAGAGTGTTTTGATGGATTTATTGGCTTGGGTTGAAATATTCTTGCAGGGGTTTAAAGCTTGGCTTTTCAGAAAGAGGCTAGTGCATAACTCATTGCCTGGTAAAATTGTTGGCTGATTCTTGCTTTGAATATTCAGAATTTCCATATTAGAACAGGAGTACTAAACATGCTGAATTTCTAGGGATCAACCATTTGAGTTACGTGCTTCTTTTCATATTGGTGACTTGTTCTACGTGAGTTTAGAAGATCCTGAGACTGCATTTTACTTGCAGAGTGAAAGTGAATGTAACGTGGAGTCTCTGCCTTCAGAATAGGAGTTCAACTCTTATAGTTAAACAGTTTCTTGAGTGAAGTACTTTTCTGCTACTCTTTTCAATTTAGTAAGCAGAATGGTATTTATTTGGATTAGGATCTTTATTCTTCTTCTTCTGTTCTTATATGGTAAAAGTTGAACATGTTTTACAAGGCTGTCATAATGCCACTATGATGGTAGTTGACTGATTTATAACAAGTGTCACCGTTTTGATGTTCTGTGAAATGAGAAACTAAACGGAGCTTTTCTCTATTCATACTGAAAAACAAGGTGAACAATTTCTGTTATTGTGACTTCTCCCTCTACGAAATGTTAGGGAAAGTGGATGAATACATTAAAGCTGTTTTTACTTGCCTGCTAACTGCTACAACAACAACATATCCAGTGTAATCCCACTAGTGGAGTTTGGGGAGGTTGGGGTGTAGGCAAACCTGACCCCTACCTTGTAAGATAGAGAGGTTGTTTCCAATAGACTTTGCCTGCTAATTTTGCTGTAGTGAAAAAAATGCTATGTCGAAAAGTACCTATGGTTAGTGTTGGCATAATGAGGAGAGGCACAATACTTATCGCCCCAATAACACACATGAATTGTGGATATGTATTTTAAGATATATACTTGACTATTAGTTTGAGAGATTCAAACAAAAGAATAGGAACTCCAGTGACTACTATGAGGTAGATTACCACTAGAAACTAAGGAGAAGGATTTGGTAGGCCTCGCTAGGTTGCTTGGATCCTTCAAAATTGTCATCGAGTGTGTCAAATCCTTGAAAGTGTTTTTTTTTTTGAGGATCGGATACAGGCGCGGTGACATCAGTATTTTTCAGAGTATCCGAGAAACATAGCTTTTAAGTTCTCATGCGTAAAATATAGGAGGCATCAAGCCAAGACTTACTAATTTACTTTTTATTTTTATTTTTATTCTTTGCATTGGTTTCTGTCTTTACTGTGTATTTCAGAGTTGCGTATCACCGGAAATTATTTTGTTCTATCAACGTAGGAATGAGCAAAAGCTTTTTCAAAGTTACTATTTTCCTTCTATTGTATTTAGGAAAATCTAGTATAAATCCCTGATACACTTGTGCCGGGGCCTCTTTATATTAGATCAAATTTTAAAGAAGAAAATCATAGGCAACAAGCTAAGTTCAGCTTCCTCCTACATTATTGAGACAGTATTCTAATTTATGTTGCTCAGATTCTCCAAAAAATACTCATACTCGTGTCGGATCCTCCAAAAGCAACATCTAGAAGCAACATAGGTTCTAATGATGAAACTAGTTCTTCCAATAAGGCCTCTCTCTGTGTTATCAACACACTATTTGTCATTGTTACTTGCATTTGTCCTGTGACATTATGTGATTTTATCAGTAATGCTTCTTGACAATTGGGAAGCTGCTTCAGCTGAAACTAATAGGTGATATCATGATCAATTATTTTCCTAAGTTCCTAGCAACATGAAAGAGTTATCACGTATGAAGTCGAGAAAGGAGTATAGTGAACAAATTAATGTCTTGGGAGGGGGAATCCCAACTCTATAGTTTCCATTTTTGTATAGGAAGTTATAGACACATTTGCTAGCTGCATGTGATTGTGACTCCAGAAAATCTTGATTTTGTGCTTGAGAAACAATTAGACTTTGTGTTTACAAGTAGTCCTGAATTCTCATTAGCTATCTCACTCTGTCGAGCATCCAACACTATAGTCTAGCGATTAATGAAGTGAGTGAAAATCATGGGGCAAGTACACTAGCTGATTTGATGTCATTAAAAACAGATAACATGACCAAAAACTATAATAAAGCACAGGTAAAAGACTAAAAAAGTGAATTGTAATTGCCATGTGAATCATTACAGAAATAATAACTCTAATTGAATTTTCAAGATTAAGAATAATGTAGGCAGTCATGTGTTTGTGGGCAAAACTGAAGCTCTACAAAAAGGATATGATTTTTTCTCTGCAACCATTTGTTTATGCATTCAGCATGAAATTCATGGCCACATTGAAGTGTGCCAATGTTATCTTCATCTTTATATTCAAGCAAGCAGATAGCACATGCTTCTTGTTCATCTTCATTGTTGTCTATGTCCATAACAGAAGGAACATGATATGTACTTCTGTTGAAATACTCGGACATGTCTTGATAGACAAACTCATTGACACCGTCTTCATACAAAATTAATATCGTCTAGTTCCACCACCTCTGCTTCTTCAATTTAATCACTATAGGTGTCATCAAAAATCAATTGTGGTACTTGAATATTGTGATGAAGGTAGTTAGTATTCACTTGCATTCGAGCTGCCCCAGTCCGTCTTCCATTTGTTTGCTGATAGCCTTCATCAAGCAAATGTATTTCATACTCCATTCCTGTTTGTACAACCCACCCAGTCTCTATGGTTGCTTCTGTATTTTCAACTTCAACATCCTTCTCCTCTTCTTCTATAATTCCTTCATCAAGAATCAACTCATTCACGGCTTCCTCTACCTCTTGCTCGTCTTCTTCCATAATTTCTTCATACGACAACTCCTCCTCCTCTTCGTCTTCTTCAAACTCATCAAAGATATCACCAAGATTTGAATGCTCAAACTTAAAATGAGACATGAAACTATAATCAACTGGAGGCAGCTGTTCTAGTCGATTCAAGAGAGTAGCAACACAGGGAACTTAATCATATTGAGACATGTTTCTTGAAGCTTTTTTTTTGGCTATGTTGTGTTAGATTACGAGGAAAAAAAGAGTTTAGAATTGGATGTTAATGCAACTGTTGTTAATTTAGGCATTTGAGGAAAAAAATAGTAGTAGGAATTTGATTGGGATTGGGAAAGGGTACTGGAAAATAGTTGCCTATAATGTTTTCTCTCTTTTCTTTTTTCCTTCCCTTGTTACACAAGCAAGACTTATAATTACATTTTTCAATTTTATTTAATTAAAATGTAATTTAGAAAATTATTGCACATGTTGAAATGTTTAATCAGTATAAATGTAGAAAATTACAGCACACGTTGAAATTTTTCAATCAGTATAAATGTACAAAATTACAGCACACGTTGAAATTTTTTAATCACTATAGATGTACAAAATTACAGCACCCAAAGGCAGTAAAGGACAGTAGAACCTGTTTGTGCAGAATAAAAAAAGTAACTTCATCTATTTACAGTGTGAACAGGTGGTGTGCCTCATCGCTAACACTTTGAAAAAGTAAACGTAACAAAGTCCCAATTTTTCGTAAAAATTAAATTTTCTTTCACAATATTTCAAAAATATCTCCGTAAAAATTATAACACTTTATTTTTTATTCACATTTAAAATCCAATATAGAGATTATTTATACTATTTTGTGATGACATCCTACGTATTATTTTTACCTCGTTGTAAATTAAATTTATTATTAAAATTTATCAGTAATTATCATATAAGTAAATAGATATTTTTACAGTGATAGTGTATAAAATTGTCAACAAGATCCGTTTTCTAGCCGTCTCTTCAAAATGAAATGGAAGCCTCTTTCATTAGAACTAGTTAGTTCTTCTTGAAAAGTCAAAGGAACAATAATTTTATTTCATAACCCCAAATTATTAGGACTAGTCATTAAATAAGATATTATAAAGTATAGGAACATAATTTCCAAATGTACTTGAGACAAACTAATTATTTATTATAGTAAGTACTCTTTCATTTTTCCAGATCCTGGATTTCTGGAATATTGTTAAATACTACTCATATTCTTTTAATCACTCATTTAATCATATCCCCTTATTATAACATCATTACAATATGTTACTAATTACATATTAAAACTCTCAATACCCCTTCAAGACTATTCATTTCGCAATAGTTTAATGTCTGTTCAAATTAGAAATTACTAAAATTATACTATATATTTTTTTAAAGTCCTTGCTCCTTCTAAAGAGATTCTCTTATTTTTCTCCTTGATCTTTGGACACATCTCCATTGAAAATTAGCTCATTGAAACCGCTAACAACATAGAAGCATTGGGATATTTGGGACAATCTAGAGTTGTTTTCGTGGTGGATAAGAGGAAACGAGATGAGATGATTTGGACATGTAATGGAGAGAAGTGCGGAGGTCCCAATGAGGAGGTGCAAGAGGTTTAGATATAATGGGAATGAGCAGTGGTAAAAGTAGGTCAAGAAGTATTGGGAAGAGGTGACTAGACAAGATATGACGTAACTTCAATTTATCGAAGACATTAATCCTAAATTGGAGAATATGGAGATCACGAATTAGGGCAAAAGGGACAGAAGGATAGAGGACAGTGGAGTGTTGTTTGTTGTAATGTATTGCTTTTGATTTGTTTTCTCATATATGCTTATTGTGCTTCAGTTATCACACTATATGTTGTGTTGTTGTTATTGTTCTTTTGACTAGCTGCTATATTTTCTTTCCTATCGTTTTTTCCCTGCTTACAAGCTACTTTAATTTGATATACTCGAGTCTTTTGAAAATGACATCTCTACCTTTACGAGGTAGAGAACTAGAGATAATGTCTACATAACTTTACACTTTCCAAACTCCACTTGTGAAATTTCTTTTTATGTGATACATTTTAACTAAAACACAAAGTTTTAAGGAAAATAAAAAAGCTTTTGAAGGTTATATTCTAAAAAAACAAGTCATCAATATTTATATGACTATAAATAATTCCATAAAAGTATAAGATGAGAAATATAAAATCAACTTGCTTCTAAATAAAAACAGTGAGTCACATTGGGGATAGAAGGACTAACTCAAGTCCCGCCATTGCCCATCGTAGCTGACTGAACAGTGGAAGCCGACAAGGTAGGAGAAGACGGTCCACCGCCGGTCTCACCAACGCCGTTAATGGCGGAGCCTCCGGCGAGTAGTAGTGGGTTGTTGGGTTTCATGGAGTGACACGTGGAGGTGGAAATAGCTGTGGCTAAGGAAATTGGCATAAGGCATAAGCCTTTTCCTTGAAGATACTGCATGGCTGATCCCATATCTTCTTCCATTAGCTTAGCTACCTGGTGCTCCGTCATCGTCATGCTGCTGTCGTTGTTTGCAGACGATGTCGTTCCATTACTGCCACCTCGACCTCCATTTCCTTGTACACAATCACCTCCTCCCTGCAAACAGCAATAAAAACATGCATGTTATCATACTTGGGGATCAGAGATTCGGTTAAGGGTTTGTCGAGTAGCTTTTGTTCAAGACTCTAAATGTAAATCTAAATATTTGACCGTGAATTTAATTATTATTAGTGTGTATATTAACTTGGAAGTTATTTTAGAGATCTATAAAGTTTAAATTTTAAATCCGTTTATTAATAATATGATATGAGATGAACATAAAGACAGATTCAATTTAGGAATTCTTACCAAGATATCAAGTTAATATTGTAAGAACAGATATATAGTTAAATGTTTAGTGCATTTCTTAATTTGTATATAAAAAAATTACTAAATTCACGTAAACTCATAACTATTATAGGTCTTTATTGTATAGCTCCACTTTTACTAAAGACTTCCAATTTGAGCCCTATTCAAATGCAAAAATTTCTAATAGGGGCTACTTGAAGGGATTCTATATAGCACGAATCTGAATTTATTGAAACTGAGAGTAAGAATACCGGGAGACTATATTAGAAATTGTTATTGCTTTCATAGTGAAAACTGAAAAGCTTAAGAATAATAAAAATGTTAGGAATACAAAATATGTCCTTTTTTAAAAGTTAAAATTAAGCGGATAAACAAATTTATACTATTTAATTACTCATCATACCTATAGTTTGCTATAATTATCACTCGCGGCTAACATTATACATTAATTACGTGGGCTGACTTTGAATTTATATAATTAGTCATGTTTGTATATGTGTAATTCGCTAGGATATACAAATAAATATGTATAATATACAACTTTTTAGCCTATATACATATACAATTCACCTCTCTCCCACTCTCTGCCCTCTCTCGTTCGCCTCTCTCTTCCCTCTCTCGCCTCTCTCCTCCCTCTCCCGATCTCGCTTGCCATTTATACAAATGTATATGTATAATATACAGTTATATACAGTTATATACATATACAATTCACCTCTCTCCCACTCTCTGCCCTCTCTCACTCGCCTCTCTCCTCCCTCTCTCGATCTCGCTCGCCTCTCTTCTCTCTCTCTCAGTCTCTCTCACCTCTCTCCTCCTTCTCCCAATCTCTCTTGCCATATATACAATTACATATGTATAATATACAATTATCTAACCAATATACATATACAATTCATCTTTCTCCCACTCTTTCCCCCTCTCTCTCGCCTCTCCTCTCTCTCCCAGTCTCGATGGCCTCTCTCCTCCATATAACATGTAGCTACAAATTGTAATTATCAAACTATAACTATAGAGAATAATTAATTATTTTTAAGTGGCTATATGTGAAAGTTTTCCTTTTTAAAACATATAGAAAAATAAAAGGGAACCCTAAGCTTGGAGGTGAAAAATAGGCTGAGATGACGAAAAAAAAGTGAGCACGCGTGAGCTTTTTGTGGTTTGTCACATTCTGCTGACAGAGAATTTGAGAAGGACAGATTAGAGTTATTTTATCTGTTCAAGAATTGTTCCCATGCTTTCTCGAGATCCCTGTTTTCTCTACTGATCAAACTACTATGCCATTTCCATCCCCTATTGATTTTTCTTTAAATGGAAAGTCTAATAGGTATATTCCTCTACTATGCACTAGCCATTGATTCTATTTCTTTTTTCCTTTATTGTATTCCATTAATAACAAATTTAAAGTACAGCAAGTGAAACGTTTTTCTTTAACTAATTTATTTCTCACGGTATGACTTTTTTGCTAATTCAAACATTAAAGGGAGGATTCTTATTAGATTTTTCATATTTAGGACTTGAATTTACACATCTAAACTCTGATTAAGGCGGAATTCCAATAGAGGAGACATGCGAAATGGACTGAAATTTCAACTAAGGTATGATTGTAGTACCTCAGAGGATCTATCAGCAACTAGGGGAGCAACAGCTGCAGCACCACCCAATCTGCTCATACTCAGAACCTAAACACAGGAGAGAAAAGGAAAAATGATAAAAAAGAGAAGCAGAAACACCATGGAGTAATAGTCTTATAGAAATGGCCAATAGGATTTCTATTACTCTTCTATCCATGGGTGGAAGCACGTTGGGGGAAGGGGTGTTATTCGACATCACTTGCTGAGAAAGTTTTTTGCTTTTATATATATATTTAAAAAAATAGCTTGCATATCGAAATATTTGTGTAATATAATAGAAGTGATACCACTTGACCTCAAGAGCTCCATTGGGGCTCGCTGGTTAAGGACATCTATTTTATCATTTAGGTCAAGAGCTCGAATTTGGCTCAAGTCCTATAGATATTACTATTAGCTTTCTTCCAAATAAAAGTTATTGTAGTTTTGATCCTGACTCTGCCCTAAAATAGAGTAGCCTAATAGGGAGTATCTAAAATGTTAAAAGAAAATTTTCTCGACATGATGTTGACTAAAATCTACTTATAGAATCATCTCATTGATTTTATATCTCTCTCATTATATTTGTGTTTGCGCGTCTTCATATTCGAAATCTTCTTTATAAAATCTTGGACTTCACCAACTATACCATAGACACATTGGCAAACCAAGTCAGAAATAACTGGAACAACATTTTTTATCCCAATTTGTCAACAGGGAAGCATTGATCTGTTTCCAATTTTTAAGTCCAAAGAACAATAAATGTGAAGAGAGAGAGAAAGTACTTTGACTTGGAGCTGGAGGAACCTGACATAATCGATGATCTCATCTAACATTGAAGCCTTGTCTGTCTGTCATTCCATAAATCACAATCACGTTAGTTCCTAATATTATATCGTTCGTTTTCCAATAATTATAACAGTTAGCTAATAAAATAATATATCACAATGTCATAAAGCACAATTTTTAATTAGATAATTAGATGACTCATTATCTAGAAATACTATGTGTGAATTCAGAAGAGTTCAGTTTATGACCATTGCTAATATTTTAATTTTATGATAACAAGAAATCGATAGATAAAATACAAAAAATCAGGACAGAAATTTTTCTCAATGCAAATTGTAATTGGTTGTAGGATATTATTTCATTGCAAAATGTAAGGAAACATGAAAACACTATTTGAGTTGGAATCATATATACTATCCACATGACACATTTGGAGTCTGATATCAGTATTTCTATTACTTTATCAGAGCCAACATCTAACTTGAATATTTTTGACATATAACAAATATTTATATGTGAAAACTAACTAAACTACAATAAATAAGAGATTTGTATACATGATTTTAAAAATTATAATACTATAGACTAAGAAGTAGAAATATTGAACTTTTACACAAAGGTATCACTAACTAATCGTAGATATAGTAATATACTACATGTGCTTCTAATTTAATAGTATTTGTATCTATCTCTATTTGACTTAATATATTACCATTTAAATTTCATTTAGTCAAGAATAATCTATAAGTATTAAAAGACGAGATCGAAAGAAAGATTAAAAAAATACTTATAATGAACATTTGGTCCTTTTGGTAACATGCATCTATAGATTGAATAGATATAGATGTTGAATTACGCCTCATAAGTGATTTAATTGACTGTAACAGTGGATTACGTTTACAGCATCTCTCATTTCAAGTACTAATATAAGCGATATTTGAATATAGGTGATCATTTTAAAAAGACAAAAATAGAAAATATTATATTCCATCCAGTTTACTAAATTAAAAGAACATCATATCCACCTCAATTAATAGTGTTTTAAAAGGTGGGTGCTTTAATTACTATAGAGAGAAGCGTAAGCATTGAAACGTAGAGTGTAAGTTTTATAAATTTTTAAATTTTTAGTTTATGATATAGTATAATAATATAAAATTATAAAAATAAATTAGTAGTTAAAAATAATTATAAATATGATTAAATAGACTAATAGAAAATAAAAGTTCTAATTAACATGATTATACAAGTACAAATCATGTAATATCTTAACTTTCTAATATAAAAATAATCATTATTTCTAAAACTATTTTTTAATCATACTATATAATTACTCCTAAAAGAAAATAATCAATAAAATTTACTAGCATAAACATTATTCTACCGTGAATAAATATAAAGTTACTTTTAAATAGATAAATAAAATATGATAATTTTGAAATATATGATGACAAAATCATAAAGACCAATGATAAGTGAAAAAGTAAAATTTCAAAATCATTGGTCCTTGTGATTTTGTCATATATTTTAAAATTATCATATTTATTCAGCCATTTGAAATTAATTCTATTTTTATGGAATAATGTTTTATCATCATATACTAGTAAGTTTTATTGATTATTTTCTTTTAGGGGGTAAATTATATAGTATGATAAAAGGTAGTTTTAGAAATTATTATTCTATTATTAATAGAAAGTTAAGATGGTATTAAATTATTTATACATTATAGTCATGTTAGAAGTATTATTTTCTATGAGTTTTCTTAATCATGTTTGTACTATTTGATATATTTTTATATTTTTATATTATTATATTATTATACTATATTATAAATTAAAAATTTAAAAATTCAAAAAATTTACACTCTATATTTGGAGACTTCTGCCTTACCCTATACTAGATAAAACTTCTCGCCTCTTGAAACACTGATATCATGTTCATATTCGAATTAAGTATTACGTATTATACATAGCTATTGACTTTTTGATATTTATAATGAATAGTTTTTAAAGGCAATATTTATTTTTTAAAATCATAAAGGAATCAAGATGGAATATTAGAAACAAAAAGAATAATGTAAATTTATTTTTTTATTAGGAGTGAGAAATTACCTTATTGGCATTAGGTACCAGCTCCTGCAAAGACTTCATTCTCTCTGCAATTCTCTCTCTCCGTAACTGCTCACATCCAAAATTTCGGAGCCACACAACAAAACAAATCAGAAACAGCACAATAATCGCCATCAAATTCTAACTCACTCATCAGAAAAAAAGTTAAGTAAAAATAACTGCAATGAACGGCGAGTACTGAAAAAACGAGTGCGAGTACGTACTCTTTCAGCAATGCTGTGAGGATCAGTTGCTTGTCCTCTTCGAGCCCTAACTTTCTGTTGCTTTGGCTGCGCTCCACCAGCTGAACCACTCGCCGCCGGCGTTTGATTCATCGTTAACGACGCCGCCGGAGCTCCGAAACTCTGCGCCTATATTTTCACAGAACATAAATCAATCGCCATAACTTATTATACGCAATAAACTCCGATTGAGCAAAAAAAAACTATATAGATTAGCGAAAAAATTATATTATAGATCTCTGTAATTGATACTGAAATATATGAGTTAGCGTCTGTATCTAAATGTATATATAGCAATTGATTTATTGTCGAAACTCTGATCCTATATTTTCACAGTACATCGATCGCCGGTAAATTACTCTGTATAAACTCCGGTTATACATGAATGCAATGCATTCAGAGAAAAACAAAACAGTATAACAAATGTTTCGATAAATTAGAAGAAAAAAACTACTATTCCATATGATCTCTGTAATCGATTGAAATTTATGAAATAGTGTGTATATGCAGACCTGAGAATGGTGAAAATGCTGAGATTGATTAGAGGTTTGACCAAGAGATCCAGCGAATCCATTGTAAAGAGCTTGAACTGAAATATCATTCCCCTATATATAATCAATTCGTCAATCTACTATAATTCAGATAATTATAATCATAAACTTGATTAAACTGTCACTCAATTGAGTTTTTGGTAATTAACTTTGATTGATTAATCACTGCACTGAACTGAATTTTATGGTAAATGAATCTCACCGTATTCAAACCGTCGTCGTTTTGATCGCCGTTCATCCCAGAGCCGCCATTACCGGCGATTCCTCTAGAAAGCAAAAGCTGCTGCTGAAGCATCAACGCTTTAGCAGCTGCAGCAGCAGAGCTACCGCCGTTGATCTGATGCTGCCGGAGTTTGGAAGCCAGAAGAGTTGACTGATGGTCGTCGAAATTGTAGGGGTGACCATCGCCGGAGATTTCAGGCCAGGGAGAAGAAGAAGGAACGGAAGAGAGAATCTGTTGGAGGAAGTCGTCGTGAGACGACGACGGATCGAAATGGGAATGACTCATGTGTTCGCCGGACGAAGCACCATTTTCGCCGGTGCTTTGAAATGAGTTCATAGCTTGCATTGTTTCTACCTCATGAGTTTTGTGCTGAAATGTTATTTATATAGGTTGCAACCCACCCCCACCCCCACCCCACACCCTCAAGGTCCCAAAACCCTACCATTAATAACAGTTTGACATATTTTTAGAGAGTAATATAAATTAAACAGATTTATCCAATTTTTAATAATTTGTGTTCGGGTCAATTTAATTATACCTCGACTAATTTTATGGGTGGTTACTCTTTTTCACCGATACAAGTAATGAGGTATGCGATAACTCTATATATTCCGAATGATTAAGTTGATGTTAGCAATTTTCAAGAACAATAACTATCAAGTAACGTAAAAGCTGATCATTTATCTTGAACTTTTAGGACACATTTGACCATAGATATCTCTAATTATATTTGAGGGAAAATTTGACAGACAAATGATGTTTGTCAATACAAGTTGTTATTATTTGACAAATATTTTTGATAAGTATCTCAAATTCTCAAAAATTAGTTTTCTCTAGTATTTAAGTCAAATCTCATTATTTGAAAATCTTTTAAAAATTAAAGTTTTAGAATCAAACTTTTATCTTTTACAAAAACACCTTTTATAATAGTTGTTTGTGTTGTATTACATAATTTTTTTTACGTAAACACCAAAGTAGTGATGAAATATAAGTGATGATATGATTTGTTGATGAAAATGATTAACAGTCGGCTCGGGGTAACAAAGTCATGTGATTTGTCTCTTCTCGGTGTATGAAATGATGCTTATTTCACTTACTCCAAACCACCACGTTGCTTCAGTGTCATGAACACTACTTCTTGTTTGTTGCAACAAAGATCAAAATGACTTATAATACAAATTAATGTTTAGTTTTGATGGTTTTTAAAACATATGGTTATAAATTATATTTTTCTTAAAAAGTGAAATATGTTTCCCAAATACTATAGTCAAACACATGGTGAAATTTCACCCAAATAATATTTATCAAGAATATTTAAAAATCTATGGCCAAACACTAGCTTAGAATGATAAATAATTTGAGATAATTGTTTTTGTGGCTGAGTTGTATAGATCTAATCTATACTTTGACAATTAGGGGTTGTGTTGGTCAGAAATGGATACAATGTAGGACTATCATGCGTTCGGTTGGAAGTATTAGACAGTTTTAAAATTCTTTGTCCTGCATTTATAGTAATGGAATAAGTTATATGATATATACCTGATGGAATAATTTTATCCCAAAACAACTCAATCTAAAATAATTTAATATTAAAATAACTTATTTTCAACCAAACGATAAGCGTGAGTCCAATCCTTTGGCCCACTTGCATCTTATTACTAATTTGTGTATTTGAATTAAGAGATTATAATTCAAATGCATATTAGGAGTTAAGAGTACTAATTAATAACTTTTTTACTATTATTGTCGAATGATTTATCCATCCTATAATCTTGGAAATGCGAGACAAAGAAGTTAAGTTGGTAAACAATATTTGGAACTTCCAATATAGTTTAACTAAATTGAATTGAGTACTTCGTTTATTTATTTTACTTGTCATATTTTATTTTTTAAATATTTTTTAAAACGATATATTATTTAGAGTGTAATTTAACTAAATTATCCTTATTTACTACTCATCTTTACTTAATATTTCTCATTTTTGCATCATATTAATTAGGGAAAATTACGCATATAAGCAAATTTATATTATTTAATTACTCATCATAGCTATAGTTTGCTATAATTATCACTCGCGACTAACATTATACATTAATTATGTGGGCTGACTTCGAGTTTGTATAATTAGTCATGTTTGTATATGTATAATTCGCCAGGATATACAAATAATATGTATAATATACAATTTACTAGCCTATATACATATATAATTCACCTCTCTCCCACTCTCTATCCTCTCTCGCTCGCCTCTCTCCTCCCTCTCCCAATCTCGCTTGTCATTTATACAAATTTATATGTATCCCTCTCTCGATCTCGCTCGCCTCTCTCCTGTTTCTCCCAGTCTCGCTCGCCTCTCTCCCCCCTCTCCCAATCTCTTTTGTCATATATACAATTACATACAATTATCTAACCAATATACATATACAATTCACCTTTCTCCCACTCTTTTCCCCCTCTCTCTCGCCTCTCTCCTCTCTCTCCCAATCTCGCTCGTCTCTCTCCTCTAAATAACATGTAGCTACAAATTGTAATTATCAAACTATAGCTATGAAGAGTAATTAATTATTTTTAAGTGGCTATATGTGAAAGTTCCCTTATTAATTATATCCCTCCATATTTGCGGCTTAAGGATAAAAGTGGAAACAAACAACTAATTAATTCTTCTCTTTTTTTGAAATGACAACTATTTTAGAACATTTAAAGACGACAAGTAAAATGAAACAGAAAAAATAAAAAAAAAATGTAAGTACTAACCAAACATAGGTTATTATTTCGGGCATGTTTTATACGAAAGAAAATGTTTTTCAGATTTTTCAAAAATTAAGGAAAATAATATTAATATTAATATTATACATATATCATGTCCTTCACACCATCCTAACATATCTTACGGATATATTTAAAGAAGTTGTAGATATTGAAAATGTGCATAGCTATGAGGTTGAACTTTCTTGTAATGTCTCCCACTAGGCTTATAGCTGTCAAAAAAAGATAATAGGTAAAATTAAAATAATAAATATAGAAAATTAGAAAAGTTTTAAGAGAATGTTACAGATAATTGAAGAACATAGTTCAAGAATATTTAAACAAAAAAAAATGGGGTAGAGATGGGGAAAAAGTATAGACAACAAAGTTGTTTTTCCATAATAACTAATATAATATTTTAGTCAACTCTTTTAATGTATTTTCTAGAGAAATAAACAGTTAATTAAAAAAATTAAAAAAAAAATAAAGTATTATATGCCGAATATCCTCTATAAGAGAATAATAAAGATTTTGAAGAAGTTCGACTTGCTATAACCATAATAATAATAATAATATCCTTTTATTCACTCGATATTTGTTTTGGGCTCCGAAAATTAAAGTTTTCTCCTTATTTTCGATATTTGTTTTCGTCTCAATTAATTTGAATTTATGCATATACATATCATTTCCATCATAATTTTGATTGGTCGTGAATTTCAATTATACTAAGTTTGATGATATAGTGTTTGGTAGCTGTATAATCCCCTTTTCATATGATAAATAACTAATTTGTTTTTACATAATGTATTTTAATTTGGTAAGATGCATTAGCCAGACATAGAAGTAGGTCGTTGAAGCTAAACCTTTTATTTATGAATTGATTTTTCTCAACCGTAAGAATGACTAAATTGATACAACATATAATATTCTCTAATGAAAGTCATGAATTGAGAACTCGTTTCATCTAGTGCAAAATTATATCTCCAAAGTATATAGTTTGCGATTCATCACACAAAAGTGAATATATATAATGAGCAAATTTTTACGAATTTAAAAAAAATAAAATCCTAAGTAATAAAAAGATATATGATATTTAATTTCAGCCTAAAAGTAGATTATAAACGTATTGATTGGCCTTACATGTTTGGAAGAAGTGCACTCCATGTCGTATTTTATTATTCTGATTTTTCTAAAACACACGTTGTTATCACTTATCACCAATCCAACTGAATTAATTATGTCTAACAAAAAGTAGGTCTCTTTTTGTATAATTGAATAATACTATAGCCCAAGCTCATGACACGTATTTTCAGCTTTCGCTAGATCAAGAATTTGTCCATCGAGCTACACCAACATCAAATCCAAAACAGACATACCATATTTGATTATTTCCTTTTTTCAAGGACTAGAGCAATAAAGATAGGCATTAAAATAGTATAAACCCACAAATAGAGTATGAAGAAAGTATGCATTAAAATAGTATAAACCCACAAATAGAGTATGAAAGAAAATAGGATGTATGCAGACATTACTACCTTTGTAAGGTGGAGAGGTTGTTTCTAGTCGACCCTCGACTCGATATCTTACTTCCTGATGAAAGAAGATATCTCAAGATGTTCATGATATCATCTTCAAAGACTCAGTCCGCTCCAGTAGGAGCGGGAGTCTCAGCCGGTCGGTGCCGGGTCGGCCCATATAGGGTCAATGATAAACCAACGTTTTCTAAAGAATTTCAAAATTAAATCCATGACAAGTATTGACAACTTCTAACTTAACTTAGCAAAGTTACAACAAAGACAAAGACAGACGACATATTTTTGCCCCGATTTATCGAGGCAAAACCACAAATTTGTACAGCAAGTAAAGAGAGTTGTCTAGTTTTGAGATCCTGCTTCTTCTTTCCTCTCTATCAGTTTGATAAAATTGTGAACTATTGTCTTGCCTTCACTTGTGATGATGCTTTCTGGATGGAATTGTACCCCCTGAATTAACCAAACAAGAAGCAAACGAGTGATCGAATTCAAGTCGAGTAAGTTCAAAGATACTTGATTTTGGGGCCAATATTTAAGTTATGCACGTCCACCTACTAAACAACTTTAGATTTGCGGTGTCTGAAATGAGTCTTAACGGAATCCTAACTTCAGACAAAATGTTTGAAGTTTCATATGGCTAAGTTTAGGGATTTCTGCATAAGTTCAAGGACTTTCGCATGTGGATGAAGGATTGCCTGAAGTTCATGCACATAAAACTAAGTTCAACCATTTTTGCTTGGACTGTAACTTCAGACATTTTGATTGAAATACAGCATGTCGGAAGTTGGTCCTAAGTGAGTAGATGTGTAAAAATTCTAAAAACTGGTTATAGATTAAATAGAAGTGTCTAAATAGGGTATCCCGTGAGATTTTTACAGTAGAAGTATACAATTTTCTTTCGAACAAGTATAATGTTGCAAATGCAGAGTAAGTCTGAACAAACTTATCGATAACTTTCTTCCTTTATTAGTTCATATCACCATTAAAAAATCTTCTAAATATGAATCTCTCCACCAGGTCAAATAGATAGCTCAGAGCAATGAATCCATAGCAGAATGATAACAACGCTAACTTTGTTCATAAAGGATGGAGATTTTTACCTGTATGTGTCTATAAACTTTGTGACGAGCAGCCATTACAAGACCATCTTCAGTCCATGCAGTTATCTCAAGGGCGTCTTTGGGGAAACTGTCCTTGTCTATTACCAGGCTGTGGTATCTACCAGCTGTGAATGGGCTGAAATGAAAAAGGTATTATCAAAATGTCAACATAAATACAACTAAGCTTTTGGAATATTACATAGATTAAACAATCTACAATGGATCTCTATAATAGTTTTCTATGTGCTCACTTATAGACGTGCTCCAACTAGAGAATTCCGACATCCATAACATATTATTAGTATTACCATGATAATCATAGGGCGATGAAGAGTTCTACCTATACCAAGATAGTAGTAGTGGCACCAATATTTGCTAGACTTAACGATTAACATATACAAGGTAAGAAGCAAAATTCAACTGAAGTAATAAAGTCGGTGGAAGCCAATGAGGAGTTCATGAGAAAAAAGAAATATTACAAGCATATATGTGAGGGAAGATCCCAGCAAATTGAAACTGCGCATGACACTTGCATGATCAACGTGCTTTCACATAAGCTCTTTCATTTTTATACTATGCCAACATCAACTATTCTATTAAATGGACACGATTCTTTTGCCAAACATAGGTGGAGCTAGAGTTTTAGCAACGGGTTAGGCAGAACCCGCTAACTTTGGCCAAAATCATGGATTTGTATTAAGAAATCCCCTACTCGAGATGGGAATGAAGTCTACGTACACTCTACCCTCCCCAGACCCCACTTATGAGACTACGCTGGTTTGATGTTGTTGCACTAAAAAAACCATTCAATATGTTTAAATAATTTATCAAGAATGCAGTAAGTTATCCTTGCTTAAGACAAACAATAAATAGTAAACGCAGAAAAAACTTGCACTTACGTGAGACCATAACACTAAAGAGAGCAGGCAGAGATACATGCTTAATTGAATAAATGAGACCACACGGTAAATTACAAAAAATGCACCTCTGACTTACGAAGAGTGTCAGCATCATTTAAATATGATAGCCCGCTTTCAAAAGTTTGACTTGGAATTTAAAAAGGAAGGTGAATCAGAAAAGAAATGACCTAAGAGGCAATCTGGTCAAAAAGGAAAGAAGCTTTTGGATAAATGCTAACCAAAATTGACATAATTAAGTTCAATCCCAAATCTGGAAGTATCTTCAAAATCTTCTCTTAGTAACAAATAAAAACTATATCCAAGAAAAAAAATCGCTAAAAGAAATTAAATTTCCAGCTCTTGTCAAAGCCGTCCCCCAAGGCCTCAAATCTTGGATCTAAAACCAGCTCCCTGAGTTCAACTACTCATCGTTCTGGAAGAAAAACTATTTCTTCCTTAGTAACGCCTCTGAATCAGGCAATGATCAATAAAACAACTCTACTGTTGATTCTTCCATAAACCATAATTACCTCTCCCCTAGGCCTAAGTATCTATGCTACCAGCCAAATAGGTGTTGGGGGGTCTTTCTTCACCAAGAAAGCTTGAGAAGATATGACAATGATGTTGTAAGATTCAAACAAGGCAGTCCTCTTGATTCTTAGGAATCTAATGATAATCAAGGGTCATTGCAGCAAGCTCAAGACTCCTCAAATCTGCCAGAAAATCATTACTTGACGCCAGAAAATCAAGATGGGGGGAGTGTTGAGGATGATAAAGAAATGTAAGAGGTTGTGGAATGAAAATGAGGTCTGAAAGGGCTTATTCAAACTTCTGCCTCTATTGGTTGTTTTATTTACTCATATTTATGCACAAACTTCACGGCTACTTCAGGCACTGACCACGTGATTCACAAGAAGATCTTTGGAGCTGATTTTCATGAAATGTACGGGAGAGGAAGTACCTGTTACACACCTCGGGATGGAGGTACATTTAAGCTGACACTTCAATTTTAGGAGGTTTACCCCAACAAGCCTCCAACGGTGCAGTTTATCTCCAGTAGCCTAAGTAACATTGCATTATCTTTCTCTCCCACTATTCACATAGTTCTAGTCCATAAAAAAGGTAAAACTTTCAATTTTAAGCTTAGGTTGATTATTCAGTTTCTCTTGGGATTTTTCTAGAAAGTGGTGTTAAGACTAGTAATATCTACAAGGGGTTATATCAATTCAGAGATTTTCAAAAATTAGCTATCATTAGTATTGCATTATGCACCGCGTGAGCTGAGAAGGAAGTTAGTTTCCTAGTCTTTTTGATATCCCACACGAGCCACACATTGAGCATCACCTTCAGTTCCCATTTTGAAATTCCTTGTAGTGCACTCTCTCCCTCTGTATTATCCTATCCTGTCCTTCACCACCAATAGGCACTCATATATCCTGTGAAGATATTCCTCAATCTTCTATTATTCCTAATCCTTTAATGCTAGTCTAAATTCTGCGCCATGCCGAGGGTCTCTTGGGGACACCCTCTCTACCCCAGAAGCTAGGGTAAGGTCTCAGGACATCCAACCCTCCCCAGACCCCACTTGTGGCATTACACTAGGTATGTTGTTGTTGAAGTGTATTGAGGAACGGCCAGAGTATTCTCAAAGTGGTTTTCTGGAGTTGAGTTGGAGAGAGACTAATTATGAACTTACGGCTGTCAAGTTTGTTGAAGATATTGTGGGGTTCTTGAAGGTGGAAACTGTCGAACTGGAAGGGGTTTAAGTACAGATATTGATATCGACAGCACAGAGGTTGTTACCCAGAGTGTACAAAGTCTAGTTCCAGTGAAGTGGATAAAGAAGAACTTGAAGGTCCTGACACCTGATGACCAGATGAAAGGGGTCAAGAGTCTTGATATGAAGGATCCTAGTCAAGAGAACAGAGACCATCAAACCTTGAAGCATTGTGCTTGATGAGCTTTCACATGTTTGTGCAAACCAATGAGCTGTGAACTCTAACAAGCTACAAATTTGAGTGAGCAGAAGCTGACTACAAGGTTGAGCAGGTCGAGAAAATCTCAAAGGAAATCAACACAGAAGACAAATTATCGAAGAGACAATTAAAAGGACAAGAAGAAATAACTGGAGGTTGGAAGATCGTGACGCAGAACTTGAAACCTGCAGTTTGGGCATTGAAATAGAATCGGAGAATGAAGTCCCAGAAATTTGACTATATAACGTAGTTATCACTGGAGTTTCTGCAGATTTACTGCTTGGCACCTCTGGTTGTCATCTACGTTTCAAGGAAAGCAAGAACTTTATTGAATTTCCTCCAGCAGGATACTCAACCTAGTTATTTCTAGTGTTGAAACTTCCGATGTGAGGTTTCATCTTTGCACAAACCATTGGGCGGTCGCTCAAAAAGTTAAGCAAACCACCCGAGTATTTCTATACCAGACTGAAAATTTTAAGTTGAGACACTTAGGATGCTACTGGCAATGCTCAAGTAGGACACCTTGAGAGAAACCCACCATTGGATCCATTCTAAAAGGTTGACTTTTGCTGGTCCAAACTCCAAAGAAAGAAGCATCAGAAAAGATTAGCCACATAAGCACACTGAAGATTGAACGGCTTGGGGTGTCGGTGAAATCATCAGCTTTCTTATTGGCTATGATGGGAAAATGGGAAAAACAGCTCGATTGAAGCAGCAGCGTGAAACACTAATTCATCTTAAAGGCAAAGCACCACAGCCCCTTCCTGTTTAACCACCTACTCAACCATCTATCTCTGAAGTCAGGCAGAGAAAGATGGTCATGAAGTCAAGAAGGTGGTGTTGACAACCCCAGTCACACAATCAAGTTGAATGTGAGATTGTGCTGCCATGTCATTGAGTATCTATTATACAGGTTTTTGTTAGCCTAGCGGAAACAGCTTCTTTGTTGTTTTGTAGTCTTTGAACTTCACCAAATCAAATTGTAGAGGGTGATCTAGCACGGATCAAGTGCAAATGCAACTAACTTGCAATCCGCAAGAATGATCTTAACTTTCAATGGAAAGTTTCAGTTATGTTGATACAGAAATAATCTGAAAGACCAAATCGTAATTTGTTAAGACAAGTTTCTAATCAATTATCAGATAGAGGAGAGCTTACTTTGATAGCCCTGCAAATAAACCATCTTCCCCGCCTTCGTTATAATATACAGGGGAGCTTTTCCCGTGCATCACCCCATATGGAGAACGCACAATTTTTCCTGCAATGGGATAAATTCACATTAAGGAGGATTAAGTGTGATGAATACACAATTGAATAGTTGAATAAAAAGAAAGAAGAAAGTAGAGCTTTTGGTCGTCAACTTAACAATACCCAAAACTTTACCTTTTCAACTGTTCTTTTGCACAACTCACTATTCTCCTTAAAGCATTATAATTTTTTATTAGCATGCTATGTTTCTGCTCTAGCTAGTCAGCAACAAAAAATGTATGCTCTGAACAGGTCCTCATTCAAGACACTAGACGACTAATTTCAGTCTTAAAGTGAGCTTCCAGTAAATGAAGGTATATATTGTGCTCAGTTCCTTTTACATTTTTGGATGGGGCATAAATATGTTTCCAATAGACATCCTATTAGGAGTACAATGCAGAAGTTACAGAGGACTTTTTATTTTTGGTGTAAAGAGGAAGGGGTAGAAGAAGCTGCACAAATTTTGGATTTCATAGGCTCTTTGTTTTTTCTCTTGTTGGAAATCAATTTTTGGAGGTCTCCAGCATATCCTTAATGCTGATGAATACAACATTATCTTTATCAAAAAAAAAAAAGATAACTTGTTAAAGGTTCTGTGATTTAAGAGGGAACAAATTGAAGGTGTTTGATTGACCTCTTTTCAGATTATTCATACATGGTAATGGCTACGGACAGGAGGGAACACTGAAATATCTAACAGTTTTAAAGGTTCAATTGGACAAAATGAATTTCAGATGCATTTATTGACATCAAGTTCGTAAAAAGAGCCAAATTCTTGTTGGCGATTATTTATATTCAATTTTTTAAATATAAATAATCACCAACAAGAATTTGGTTCTTTTTATGAACTTGATGTCAATAAATGCATCTGAAATTCATTTTGTCCAATTAAACCTTTAAACCGTTAGATATTTCAGTGTTCCCTCCTGTCCATAGCCATTACCATATATGAATAATATGAAAAGAGGTCAATCAAACACCTTCAATTTGTTCCCTCTTAAAACACAACCTTTAACAAAGTTATCTTTTTTTTTTTTTTTTGATAAAGATAATATTGTATTCATCAGCATTAAGGATATGCTGGAGACCTCCAAAAATTGGTTTCCAACAAGAGAAAAAACAAAAAGGCTAATAGATTACAAAGAGCCTATAAAATCCAAAATTTGTGCAGCTTCTTCTATTCGTTCCTCTTTACACCAAAAATAATAAGTAGGAGTACTCCTAATAGGATGTCTATTGCCACTCCCTTTCCTTTTATCTCCTTCCAAGATTGTCCTCTTGATCATATGGAACTGCTGCATTGTACTCCTAATAGGATGTCTCTTAATACTTATATTAAGTAGTTGTATCCACTAGGTGATATATATCCTATAACATATATCCATATAAACCTTCCATGATAAGTGTAGGTTATAACCATGCCATCAAGAAGCTAAGTTGCTCGGACACAGGTGCGGAGGTGCGGGTGTCCGATACGAGTGTGGATCTAGAGGTCGGATTCTCTCTAACCTAAATTTTAAAATTCGGGGATATGGAATCATGTGTAGATACGGATGGGGTATTCAACTAAAAGTAGAGTTATAAAACCTAAATTATGAGATATTATGTTGAAAACTCGAGGACAAATTAATGAGCAAGAGGACAATCTTGGAAGGAGATAAAGGAAAGAGAGTGGCAATAGAAATTTGTATATACAAGGTATTTCATTTTCTTCAATTTCATCTTAGATTTTATTTTGATTATAGAAATCATTGTATTATGACGATTAAACACTAGATTTTTGGAGCAAATGCATATCTTGTTGGATTTATGGTAGATTGTACCAAAAGTTGCATATACTGCTTCAATCTAAAACAAGCATTTGGTTTTAACTACTACTATGCCTCAATCTCAAGCTAATTGAGGTTAGCAATATAATTGTTCATTATCTACTTCGCTCCATTTGAAATGTACTTTGCACCGTGAGTTCATCATAAATTAACTAGTCACTAGTTTTACACTAGTTGTTATCCTATCGCAACACTCTTCCCTTATCAGGGTTTGGGAGTAGCAATATGAGCAAACTCACATACGCGATGATGTATGTGTCCTTTGTTTATAATTATACCTTTAGCCAATACCCTTGTTGATTGAAAAGAAAAAAAAATATGTTATTTGCTACTCCATACTTATGTTATTTTTCTCTTCTTCTTTTTTGGATAAGTAAAGGTAAGCCTAAGGTTAGTATTACTAAAACTGGCACCAAGACGGTGCATCCGTGTGTGTAATAATAACTACTCATGTAATTTATTTTGGTGTTAGTTCTATAATCACTATATATCATTATTATTCTGAATAATTTTTAAGACAGTTACTGTTCTTGTTTCTTTATTTGTATAATCAACTATTTGGGTGTAAAACAAGAAAGCGTGAAAAAAAAATTCAATTAAAATATCCTCCTTTCTATAAGTTGCACTATTTTACACTCATTGAAAAAGAAAAGGACAAAAACTCATTTAAGATGTGGGTTCTATTTATAGTACCATTAAACTCTTTTAATCTAGATTCAATTATATAGATATACAAGATGTTAGAATAGGAATAAGTATTTCTTACTTAGAATAGGAGTAGAAATAAGAATAGGAATAGGAATTCTAGTAGGAATAGGAATTCTAGTTAGTAAGAATAGGAATTCTAGTTGAAAAAGGATTCCAATGTAGTGTCTATAAATAGGGTCTCAATGTAACAATTTAGATACACAATTCAATAATATTTTCTCCAATATTTCTCACATGGTATCAGAGCAATTGTGAGAAAAAAAAAAAAAACTGGCCGAATTTTTTTTCGAGATTTGAATTTTCGGACGGCCAGATCTCAATAATCAAGATTTTTTTGTTGTTCCCGAGATAAATTTAGCATAATGTCTTTTGGATGTGATGTTTTTGGTTCTAAAAATATAGGGATTGGAAGTTCTAGCCCTATAATCACTTCAGAACTCCTATTAGGAAGTTCAAACTATTTATCTTGGGCTTCGTCAGTTGAGTTGTGGTGCAAGGGTCAAGGTGTGCACGATCATTTAACAAACAAGACTTATGTGGTAGATGTAAAGGCAAAGACTAGTGAGGAAGATGCAAAAGTCAAAGCACATTGGGAGAAAGTAGATGCTCAATTATGTAGTCTCCTATGGCGTTCGATTGATTCCAAATTGATGCCCTTGTTTCGCCCATTCCAAACGTGTTATGCAGTTTGGGAAAAGGCACGTGCTTTATACACTAATGACATCTCTAGATTCTATGATGTGATATCTCGATTGACCAACTTAAAGAAACAAGAATCCGATATGTCTACTTACTTGGGACAGGTACAGGCAGTCATGGAGGAATTCGACACGTTGATGCCAGTAACTACGGATGTCGAAAAACAACAAGAACACAGACAAACATTGTTTCTAGTTCTTACTCTTGCTGGACTTCCTCCTGATAATGATTCTGTGCGTGATCAGATTTTAGCTAGCCCTACAGTTCCTACAATCGATGAATTATTCTCTCGTCTCCTTCGTCTTGCGGCACCTCCTAGTCACAAAGTCGTTTCATCACCCACTGTTGACTCCTCTATTCTCGCATCTCAAACCTTTGAAAAGCGTACATATCAGTCTACGGAGAATCGGCGAGGGGGAGGACGTTTTGGGAAACCTCGATCTAAGTGTAGTCATTGTCATAAGTCTGGACACACTCGTGAAATATGTCATATTTTGCATGGTCCACCACCCAGTTATGATCCTCTTGTTCTAAAGGAATATAATGAGTTCCTTCGAAATCGCGCAAGTAAACAGTCATCTCCACCAATAGCATATGGTGCTCAACCTAATCAATAATCCAATAATGCTCATATTGCTCAGATAGAATATGATGAGTTCCTTCAGTATCGTGCAAATAAGCAAACGTCTCCACAAGTAGTTTCGGTTGCACAACCTGATGTGTTTGTTGCGGGTAATTCTTTTGCTTGTGTGTCGCAATCTAGTACTGTTGGAACATGGGTCGTGGACTCTGGGGCAAGCCAAACCCCTATCTTCTGTCACCCTAAACTCTGTTCTTTATGTTCCTGGTTCTCCTTTTAATCTAGCATCTGTTAGTCGTTTGACGAAATCCCTACATTGTAGCATAACTTTTTTCGATGATTTTTTTCTCATACAGGACCGCAGTACGGGACAGATGATTGGAACAGGACATGAATCACAAGGCCTTTACTATCTTACCTCTTCAAAATCCTTGACAGCATGCTCCGTTACAGATTCCCCAGATCTAATTCACAAACGTTTGGGACATCCGAGTCTATCCAAACTGCAAAAGATGGTGCCTAGTTTGTCTAGTTTGTCTACATTAGATTGTGAGTCGTGTCAACTTGGGAAACACACTCGTGCTACGTTTTCTCGTAGTACTGAGGGTCGTTCAGAGTCTATTTTTTCATTAGTTCATTCTGATATTTGGGGTCCTAGTAGAGTCAGTTCCACTTTAGGATTTCGTTATTTTGTTAGTTTCATTGATGATTATTCAAGATGTACTTGGGTTTTTTTAATGAAAGATCGTTCTGAGTTATTTTCTATTTTCAAAAGTTTCTTTGCTGAAATACAAAATCAGTTTGGTGTTTCTATTCGTACTTTTCGTAGTGATAATGCCTTAGAATACTTATCATCCCAATTTCAGCAATTTATGTCCCATCACGGAATCATGCACCAAACATCTTGTCCATACACTCCTCAACAAAATGGTGTCGCAGAAAGAAAGAATAGGCATCTCATAGAGACTGCTCGCACTCTCCTCATTGAATCCCATGTTCCGCTGCGTTTTTGGGGCGATGCAGTCCTTTCAGCTTGTTATTTAATTAACAGACTGCCCTCTTCGTCTATTCAGAATCAGGTTCCACATTCCATACTGTTTCCTCAGTCACATCTCTATCTATTCCCCCTCGTGTCTTTGGGAGTACATGCTTTGTTCATAATTTAGCCCCAGGGAAAGATAAATTAGCTCCTCGTGCCCTCAAATGTGTCTTTCTTGGTTACTCTAGAGTTTAAAAAGGGTATCGTTGTTATTCACATGATCTTCATCGATACCTTAT
The DNA here is from genome assembly GCA_016801875.1 of Solanum sitiens. Taxonomy (NCBI): domain Eukaryota; kingdom Viridiplantae; phylum Streptophyta; class Magnoliopsida; order Solanales; family Solanaceae; genus Solanum; species Solanum sitiens. Next base: position 1,006,730 of record JABWTJ010000280.1, on the reverse strand, counting down.
GTCCGCTGATGTTACATTTTTTGAGTCTCAACCTTACTATACATCTTCTGATCATACTGATGTATCTATGGTCTTACCCATACCTCAAGTTTTACCTGTGCCAACATTTGAGGAATCTACAGTTACGTCTACATCTCCAGTTGCAGTGCCACCACTACTAACTTATCATCGCCGTCCCACCCTAGTCCCAGATGATTCATGTCATGCGCCAGACCCTGCTCCTACTGCGGACTTGCCTCTACCTAGCCCACCGCTTGCACTTCAAAAAGGTATACGATCTACTCGAAATACTAACCCGCATTATACCTTCTTAAGTTATCATCGTCTATCATCACCCCATTATGCCTTTGTGTCGTCTTTGTCCTCTGTTTCCATTCCTAAGCCTACAGGTGAAGCACTTTCTCATTCTGGATGGAGGCAGGCTATGGTTGATGAGATGTCTGCTTTACATAAGAGTGGTACTTGGGAGCTTGTCTCCCTTCCTGCAGGTAAATCTACTGTTGGTTGTCGTTGGGTTTATGCAGTCAAAATTGGTCCAGAAAGTCAGGTTGACAGACTTAAGGCTCGCCTTGTCGCCAAAGGGTATACTCAGATATTTGGGCTAGATTATAGTGACACTTTCGCTCCTGTGGCTAAAATAACATTTGTTCGTCTTTTTCTATCTATGGCTGCCGTTCGTCATTGGCCTCTTTATCAGTTGGACATAAAGAATGCTTTTCTGCATGGTGATCTTGAGGAAGAAGTCTATATGGAGCAACCACCTGGTTTTGTTGCTCAGGGGGAGTCTAGTAACCTTGTATGTCGATTGCGTAGGTCACTCTATGGTCTGAAACAGTCTCCTCGAGCTTGGTTTGGGAAGTTCAGCACAGTAATTCAGGAGTTTGGCATGACTCGTAGTGGAGCTGATCACTCTGTGTTTTATCGACATTCTGCACCAGGTCGATGTATTTATTTGGTTGTTTACGTTGATGATATTGTTATCACCGGTAATGATCAAGATGGTATCACCGATTTAAAGCAACATCTTTTTAAGCACTTTCAGACTAAAGACCTTGGCAGATTGAAGTATTTTCTAGGTATTGAGGTTGCTCAGTCTAGATCAGGCATTGTTATCTCTCAACGCAAGTATGCCTTAGACATTCTTGAGGAGACAGGAATGATGGGATGTAGACCTATTGACACTCCGATGGATCCGAATGTTAAACTTCTTCCAGGACAGGGGGAGCCACTTAGTAATCCTGAAAGGTATAGACGACTTGTTGGAAAGTTGAATTATCTCACAGTGACTAGACCAGACATCTCTTTTCCCGTGAGTGTTGTAAGTCAGTTTATGACTTCCCCTTGTGATAGTCATTGGGAAGCAGTTGTTCGTATTCTTCGATATATAAAGTCAGCCCCCGGTAAAGGACTACTCTTTGAGGATCAAGGTCATGAGCATATCATTGGATATACAGACGCTGATTGGGCAGGATCACCCTCTGACAGACGTTCGACATCCGGATATTGTGTTTTAGTTGGAGGTAATTTGGTGTCGTGGAAGAGTAAGAAACAAAATGTGGTTGCTCGATCTAGTGCAGAATCAGAATATCGAGCAATGGCGACAGCAACTTGTGAGTTAGTTTGGCTCAAACAGTTACTGGGAGAACTAAAATTTGGCAAAATTGATCAGATGGAACTTGTGTGTGATAATCAAGCGGCTCTTCATATCGCATCAAATCCAGTGTTTCATGAAAGGACTAAGCACATTGAGATTGACTGTCACTTTGTCAGAGAAAAGATACTCTCCGGAGATATTGTTACAAAATTTGTGAAGTCAAATGATCAGCTTGCAGATATGTTCACCAAGTCTCTCACATGTCCTCGTATTAATTAGATCTGTAACAAGCTAGGTGCATATGATTTGTATGCACCAGCTTGAGGGGGAGTGTTAGAATAGGAATAAGTATTTCTTACTTAGAATAGGAGTAGAAATAAGAATAGGAATAGGAATTCTAGTAGGAATAGGAATTCTAGTTAGTAAGAATAGGAATTCTAGTTGAAAAAGGATTCCAATGTAGTGTCTATAAATAGGGTCTCAATGTAACAATTTAGATACACAATTCAATAATATTTTCTCCAATATTTCTCACACAAGAAATAGTATAAATGAACAAACACCTAAAACCAAACAAAGATGCGTTAAATGGCATAATCTTATCCTTGAGGAGGAGAACTACTACAATAACATCAAGGTTACTATTGTCTTTTAGGTGCTTTCAAGTATAAATAATGCCAACATTACTATAAAAGTTCAAAATATAAGAAATGAAAAGAGCAACCAAACAAAACCAAATTTTGTGATGTAATTACTTTACCTAATACCTCGAAACTGAAGATACTTAAGTGTGTGAATATGGTACATATCTGACGATTTACATAAGCATCTACCATTCTTCTCGATGTATATTTTTTTCATAACAACATTCTTCACACTGTACATTTTTTTGACAACCACCATTCTTCACAATGTGTATTTTTTTTTTATAACCACCATTCTTCAAAATGTCTATATATATATATGTGTGTGTGTGTATTTTTTTAACAACCACCATTCTTCAAAATGTCTATATATATATATATAAAATTCACGTGACAATAAGCTTTTCTGGGATAAAATCCTGGCGACGTCTGATAATGCAGAGGGACAATGAGGTACCTACCATCTCCCACTACCACAGGTACCCGGTAACTCTATCCACCAAGCCTTAGAAAGATAAAAAGAAATGACCCAATTTTTTTAAAGAACTTGAAAAGCTATTTTTTTTTTTTTTCAAATTTAAGAGAAGCAAAGTATTCATAAGATAGGCCAAACTAATTGAGAAACAAAAGCACCAAATATAGTTGATTCAAAAACAAACCTCCAAAAGCCTCTCCCATGCATTGCAAACCCATGCAAACACCAAATAACGGAATTGTTGGTCCAAGTTCCAGTACAGTTTGCAATGATATGCCTGAATCTTGAGGTGTACCTATTCCCAGAATAAAATAAGATTGAAAGTACTGACCTTTCCATACATTCTATATATGTGAAACTGGTAACTTGATATATTTGGATGAGTCTTCTTACCTGGTCCAGGTGATATTAGTATTCCCCTTGGATTTTTCCTACAAAATATTTTTTTGAAAAAACAACATAGTATTAACTTAATCAGGTCTGCGGAGTAAAATAAGGAACACTCATTTTTTGCAGGTCTAAACAAAAACACAAAATCCCCTTAAATTTTCAACCAATAAAAAAATCATATTATCTTTGCAATTAAATTTACTTTATAGTCTTTTTCTCATAATAATTTACCAATATCAATAAACATTTTATTCACAGATCAGTTCCCCTCTAAATCATGTGATACTAACCTGATGAAGAAAAAAACGGATCTTTTGACTAAGAAATGGACCTAGTATGGTGCACATGCATCTCATCTATGAAAAAGTTAGCAACTCATCTGTCCTTTTTTCTTTTCTTATCTATAATGTTAATTAAAAGAGAGGAGGCGGTTGGTGTAATTCAAATAGGGAGCCTGCTTATCACCACTCTAACTAACGAGTAAAGAAAATCGAGCTAAAAATAAGCATCTAATTAATGAGTAATCTTTTTCCTTTATACTGCCACTCTCAAACCATTGCATTATATTATTATAATTATTTTTCACTATCTTATGTTAGATTTTACTAAAATAAGATTATGCACCCAAGAAATTACAGTTCATCAGAATTGATAATTATGCAGTTATCATCCAGACCTACAATTTCTAACACACTCAATGTGCAACCTCAAATTTTCAGTTCTGCGGCAGTAGATTTATTCAATTTGAATGTAATCATGGCAGCGAATTCAGAAAATACAAAAGACCAATCAAAATTAGACAACGAGCGTGCAGCCTTTTTGATGAAATAAGAAGGATATCATTAACAAAAAACATCAAGAAGATGCAAGCATTACTAAGAGATTATCATCTCTCAGGAAGCAACAAATCTATCACCCCTGACACGTATCCAACCATAATCTAACAATTACGAGTTAACTAGATAAGATAGAAGTGCTGAAACCAATCGTATCAAAATATAAATTTTATAGATTCGAGTCTAACATAAAGGTGGATGATCTCCATACCAGACTGGTGAAGGTGAATTTGTTACTATACTACAACAGCTGGACCAAAAAAGAATATTCTATAAACAATAACTAACTTTGTAACTTACTTCTTCAGCTCATCCACAGTGAGCTCGTCGTTTCGATAAACCTCAAAACTGCATCCAAGCTCTCCCATATACTGTGGGGAAAACAAGAGTAAGTTGAGAAACACCTTAAATACAATTGTCCGCAATTATCAATATTCCAAAATCAATATCAAGCTCCAACTTCAATATACTTCAAAACTATTAACAAAAATGAAGAGACAAACTAAGAAATTAATTGTTTTTCTAACTTATTCAGCAGATGCAATAATTCAATTTCTAAAAATCAGTTCAATTCTCAAGCTTCGAAATACTTCAAAATCACAAAAACTCAAAGCAGAATAGTTAAGAAAAACTAAGTTAATTCAGTACATTTCTCAACAACATACGCAGCGTAATCCCACACAAGAGATAGAGAAGGTTTTTCGGATAGACCCTCACCTATTCTGTACATTTCTCAATGTTCTACATTTTGAAGATTCATTATATTTCCATGAATTAAACAAAACGAATGAAAGGAATACTAAAACAACAATCTCCACATTTCTCTATATTCAAAATTCAATTCTCTGATTCAAACTTCGAAAAATTGAGCATACCTGACAGAGATTATAAGTGAAGCTATCATAATTATCAATAACAATAATCGGACTCTTATTCCGTTTAACATCATCCGATAACTCAACACAAGTAGCTGAACTGTTCTGCGATACAGCAAGCGGCTTCACCTCGAGCCGCTTTGTGCTTCTCATTCGGAGAAAAGAGCATCCGGAGCCGGAGAGAATTGGCAAATCTAGGGTTTTTTGGGGCGAGAGAAATGTGTTTTTGCCATTGATGTGAATGATGGCGGATTGTGAAGAGGCATGAGGGGTAACAATTCCGGCCATGAGAGATTGTGGAGAGAATGAAATGTCCTCGTTCGAAGCTGTGATCGGACGCCGTCGATCTACAACAGCGGTGGCGGTGACGGTGGCGACGGCGGCAGCGGTGAAGTGAGGTGGAAGTGTTTTTCGAAGACAGCGGGAGAGTGTTTTATCTATGGCACAACCAAAATTAGAAAATCTGATTATTTTAATTTTTTTTTCTAAAAATAAACAGTAATTTCAATACTTCACATTTTATTTTACAGAAATACAAATATTAAAAATTATAAAATTAAATAATATTTTTATATATTTTATAAAAATTCATTTTTTTCTTACTTTATTAAACAGCTGTAATAATAATAATAATGCTTGAGCTAAATTTTAGGAATTTCCTTTCAAAATTCTTTTAATTATTCACACAAATTATTTATTTAATCATTTATTTCAAAAAAACTTAGAATAACTAATGCACAACATTTAGGAATGTAGTTGAATATTAAAGGCATCCGACAATGAAAAATAATTTTTTTATGTAAACATATTATTTATTCGATTAATTTAATACTTATTAATTAAAGGGTGTTTTAAGATTCAATGAATGTTAATTTTGATTACATCAAAATCATTGTATCTTACTGACTTAGGTATCATATTTATTGAATTCACATAAAAAAAATTATCATACATAAATTATAATGAATGCATCAAAGTCATATATATTTACCAAATTATGTATCATATTTATCAAATTCATATAATAAATAATTTTACTAAATATAAATATAATTTATGTGTATTTTCATTGTAATATATTTTTTTGTTAAATGATTCATTATAAAATAAATTCAAGGATTCATTTTAAAGATAATATAATATTCATTGTTTTTTAATAATGAAATATTATTCATTGTATCTGTATTAAAAACATTCAATGTATGATGATGAGAGAATAAATTATATAAGAAACATAAGAAAAAATTTGAAATCATATTCAAAAATAGCTTCTCATTTAAAAGGTATCACAAATTCAATAATGACATATCAAATACGTAAAATATTATGTGAGTACAAAAAAATCATTCTCATGCACTAAAAAGGATTTACATTCATGGCAATATCGAAATTTTTAAATGCAATAAGAAAAGTTAGAGATAAACTAGATTTAAATGTTAACAAAAACAAAACACTAAATTGTCTTAGATATACTTGTATTTTTGAAGAACTATTACTTTATAATATTAATGAAACTATATATTTATGTAAAAGTCTTCTGAAAATATATTATTCTATTATCTTATCAAAATATGTAATTTTTTTCATTAACTCAAATCGAAACTAGAAAAAAATATCATCTTAGAGAAATTATTAATTTGTTAACTATTAATTTAGTGAGTTTTTTTTATGTATTATGTCAATGTTAAATCATGTCTCATCAAAACAAAAGTCTACCAATTGATAAATATTAGTAGAAATTTAAGTTTTCATATTAGATAGACAATATCTATTTTACTCACTAATTAATATGTCATTAGTTGATTAATCAATTTTACTATTTTATTCTTTGTTTACATCAATGTACATAAAATTAATAAATTAGAAAAAATATACATATAATATAAAAAAGCTAATATGAAAATTGTTCAAACTTCCAAAGGTTATATTAATTTTAGTAAAATAGGAAAAAATTAATTAATTCGTTTCTAGTTGAGTAGTTATATTGTATTTATTGGGATATAGATGTTAAATGCTTTTACCAATATGGAAAGGGAGCTTAATTATTTCCATTGTTTAGATATATAATTTATAGGTGTTTTTATAAAGATAACAAGTCAAATTTATTGTTATCTTTATCTTTTGTATTTATTTTTTTGTACTTTTTGGCCTTAATTTTTTAATTCTATCTTTTCGGTAAATTCTTATCGTTAATATTCATCAATAATTGTTAATCTAATAAACAATTTTGCTATAATCATTAATTGTGAATTTACTTAGTTTTATATATTTGAAGTGATAAACTTATAGATTTTGGCATTACTTAAATAAGACTTTTATAATCGATTATTGTGTACTTTTATCTTGTTTATGTATAAAGAAATATGTATATTTAGACAAATTTAAAAGTATGTTACACTTATTATACATTATAAAATACATGAATAATTAAATGACGTAACAATTAATATAAGTAATTGATTATCATTCCAACTAATGTGTACTTGCCTTTGTTTATGAATAAAAAAGAAATGTGTGTATATTTAGACAAATTTTAAAAGTATATTATGCTCAATTGCTTATAATAATACATAAATAATTAAATGATGTATTGATGTAACAATTATAATAATATAAATAATTGACTATCATTCCAACCAATGAATTAAGAAGAAGAAAATTGGTAATGACAAGGACATCTCATAAAAGTTATATAAATTACAATATGATTAAGAAAATAGTTAGTTGAGATAAATTAATAACCAATGATTTTAGAAGTGCACCACAAAGACAAATGACTAATAAAATTTACATTGAAATAGTCCTCTAATAGTGGACTTAGTCTTGTTTAGGGTGATCATCTAATTATGATTACCATTAAGAAATCATAATTATGTTAGTTAAGAAAAGAAAATTGCCCAACTAGTGGGCTAGGTGGAAAGGTAGGCAAGGTGGGGAGGAATTAGGTCGTGGATTGATTGGTTCAGTTCGATTTAATTTTGAAATTTATTGATTCCATTTATCAATTATTAATGGTTAGCGGTTTGATTGTATTTTTGGGAAAAAAGACAAAGATATCTCTGAACTATCGTAAATGGTATGCGGATATCCTCCGCATACTTTAGGGACATTGGTGCCCCTGCCGTCCAAAAACTAGAATATATATACCATTTATGCTAACGGACATACACATGTCATAATCTTATCCATCCAACCGACATCGGATCGATTGATATGATTGTGCCACTTGTCCCTATTTTGTCTTCAATTAGACTGAAGGGCATATATGCTCTAGTTTTTGGACGGCAGGGGCCTCAATGTCCCTAAAGTATAACAAAGGGTATCTGCATACCATTTACGATAGTTCGGGAATAAATTTATCCCTTTTTCCTATATTTTTAATGAAAAGATAATTCGTAGTCGTTACCATTTGAATCCCCTTATTGAAATTCCTGACTCTGCCGATGTCTGCTCTTATACAATACTCGCAAAACACATAAGAGAGTAACCCGCACAAGACAAGCTAGACCCAAAAGACAAACCCCCTTGTTTTCGCTGGCAAGAGGTTTCAAACATGACACCTCCACCAGTCCAAACCACTAGGCCACCCCGAAAGGTCTTCGAGGTCTGATTATTAATTATCAATTTAACCGTTAACTGATTTTAGGTGTACGCACTCCGACCCTTTAGATCCGCCCCTAGTTGGGACTTGGGAGGAGTGTTGGGGGGAGGGGGTCCAAAGAGTATATAGATGTATAGTATTCTATTTCAAGAAAAAGTTGAAATCTTCTCCCTCCTTAAATTTCATTCTTTTCTTTGAACTCATAAACATGTCACCACATCTTTCTCCGTTTTTATCGCATTCTTTTCTTTAAAAAAATCCAATTTTCAAATCACTAAATACACATTCATAGATCCCAAAAAAATGACAAATTAAACAAGCATGAAAAACCCCTCACTTCAGTTTTTTCTTCTTCACTTTATATGAAAAGACTTAATTTTTTTTACCCTTATAATCTAAATCTTTTTGCATATCTAGTTTGGTGATCCAATACCCTTTTGGCTTTTAGTTTATTTTTTCAATTTTTTCTTGTTCACTTTGTATTAAAGACTCAATTTTTTTGTTCACTTTGTATTAAAGACTCATTTTTTATCCGTGTAATATGAATCTTTTTGCATATTTAGTTTGGTGATTCAATACCCTTTTGGCTTATTTTGTCTTTTTTTTTTCAAATTTTTCTAGTTCATTTTGTATCAAGACTCATTTTTTATCCTTGTAATATGAAGTTTTTTGCATATTTAGTTTGGTGATCCAATACCCTTTTGGATTTTTGTTTCATCTATTCTTTTTCTTGTTCACTTTGTATCAAGACTCTTTCTTTTTTTAATCATTATAATATGAATCTTTTTGCATATCTTGTTTGGTGATTTAATACCATTTTGGTTTATGTTTCAATTTTTTCTTGTTCACTTTGTATCAAGAGTTTATTTGCATATGTTGTTTAATTTATCCAGTATCCTTTTGTCTTCTGGTTTATATTTATGCTTTTCATGAGGCTATTTCATCATTACTCCATTTTAATTTTTTTGTTTTGACTTTCTATCAAGACTTAATTTTTATCCTAATGATCTGAATCTGTTTTTGCATAATCTTGTCTGATGTCCAAATACCCTTTGGGCTTTTGTTTCATCTTTATGCTTTGATGAGGCTATTTCGACGATGTACGAGGATTTCTATCCTCTCTTTGCTTGCTATTTCAGTATTCACTCCTGTTTTCTTGCTTTCATTTAGGCTCAAAAACCTTAACACTGATGGTATAATATTTTACTTCTTATGGTTACTTTTGGATCTTTGAGGTCTTAGTTTAATCTGACAATTGTTTGTGTATTCAATTTGTGTGCAGCTTCTAAAGATTTTGTTGAAGACTTATCGATTCTTGTAAGTTTTAGGCTTGTTTAGTTCAATGTGTTTTATATTGTTGCTACTTGTGATTTGTTGACTAATGTTGTTGTTCCTGCTCATTCAAGCAACTTATAAAGAAAGAAAGAAAGAACATAAGCTTTTGTATAGTTTAAGTTTATTATGCATCTTTGACACCACATCATTGAAAGAAGAACAAAAAAAAGCTTTTGTATAGTTAAGTTCATTTATTTATCTTTGGCACCATATATTGGAAACATCAAGGTGAGATAGGTAATTTTCTTTCCCTATGTTGCCCGGACTCTTCAAAACATGTAGAATCTTCCAAAAGTAGTGTATGTTTGGAGAATCTAACACGTGTGCAGCAACAATTTTGGAGAGTCTGAACAACATACGTATCCCTCATTTCCCTGCTCCTGTGAAAAGAAAACAACAAAGGAGGGGATTCTAGTTCTTCAATTTATTCCTTAGCCCAAACACTGTTTTTTTCTTCTTCATTTTGCATAATTGTCTTATTAGTGTTATCATACTAAACAAAGAGAAACAAGTATCTGACTGTCATTTTTATTTTTGGGGGTTTCGCATTCTTGTCTTCAGAAGCATAGAATAGATGCTCAGGCGAATAGTGCAGTTCAACAGGTGATATAAAATTTTTGGATAAGCCTGCTTACTTCGTGGAAAGTCATACGTGATCGTGACCTATGTTTGTTAATGTTGGTATGTTGTTTCTTTAGGAAGAAGTTGAAGGCCTAAAAGGACCACACCTGGTTGTATATAGAGATGGAGATCATGGCTCTTTAGTCAGCTTGGATGAGAATGATAGGCGTCACAAAGCAGAGGATGTTAACTTATTACAAAGCAATGGTACTATACTGCTTTATGTAGGCATTTGGACAAACATTTGGTTGGAACTTTAAAAAAAGAGTCTTTGATGTTGAAGTTGGAAAATAATGTTGTGTTTGACATGTATTTCACTTGAAAAAGAAGTTGAAGTTTTGTGAGTGGAAAAAAAATTTCACAACTGAAAAAGAGGTCAAAACCAGTTTTTCATACTTGAAAACTATGTTCAGAAAGTAACCAAAAAAATGTTCCAATATATAACCAAACAATGTTTAAAAATTATTTTGGAGAAAATCTTTATGTCCAAATGGCTCCTAAAGGCTCTTTTACCTCTTCTTTCCTTCACTGCTGTCAAGTTGTAATACGAGTGCAGCATTTAATTCTTCTCTCGAATACAGGGACCACATATGGTGGACAAGAAAAAAATCAACGAAATCTATCTGAGCAAAAAGTGTCCCCATCTATAGAAAAGGTATTATTCTGTATAGTGTGTCATCGTAGCTGAAGATAGAGGAGGTTATAATTTCTTATCTAGTGAGGTTGTTTGATTTTGATCGCTTAGTGCTATACAAGAGAGGCACTCATGATAGTTGTCTCCAGAATTTGTGACTTATGGACTTACTATAACTTCTATTTGGCTGCATTGATTGGATGAAATTCAAATTTAGTAGCATGTACTGTTGGCAAATTTTAGAGTTAGTTAGACATATGGTATTCTCCGTTTCCCTCTATTTAAATTGTTAAGTTGTTGCTTTGATTTTGGTGATCATCTTGTTGATGCGTGGTGACGAAAATAAGAGATGTTCTCATATTTGTCATTTCTCGATCTAGAATGAGATGAGTTTTCTAACTTCAGTTCTAGTTGCAATGTCAACATTTGAATGTACAATTTAGGGGCTTTAACTGAAGTTCATGATAATATCAAGGATGCAATGTCGATTTTTCATTTTTTCAACATGGTTGCCTGTAGCAATTTGCAAAAAGTTAAAATGTTAGATTTGGTATTCCAGTCCCGGGATCTAAAGTACTTGTTTGATCCTTTCTTTCCTTATAGATATCTTCATCTGTATACATTTCACTTTGTCACGTGCAACTAGAAAGTCATTTTTGTTATATTGTTCACAGCAAGTACATGCTTATTTTGAGTTTCCAGTCTGCTGATTTCGGCTAGGGTTGTCGCAGAAGAAGTCCAAACCAGAAGGGGTTCAACACAGTCGGAGCATACAGTCACATCCGCGGAGGCCATTAGATGAGAAGGTAAAAGAGATGAAAGATAAGGTGATAAGGGCCAAAGCATACTTGAGTTTTGCACCACCAGATAGCAACTCTCATTTTGTGAAAGAGATAAAGCTACGAATTAAAGAGCTAGAACGAGCAATGGGTGACGTTACTAAAGATTTTGGTTTGTCAAGGAGGTGAGGTCATTTTTCTTTACCCCCTCTCCCCCTCACGCACACGACAATACACCTAACAGGCTATAACATGCTTCTTCATTTTTTTAAATATAAAATTTAATCAGTGCAATTTACAGAACCTGGCTCATCTGATGTGTCAGTTGCTACTCAGAAGCATAAAATCTGTTTTGGCTGAGTAGTGGATTTGTCATGTTATGATCTGTTCTCTATGTTGCTCGGACTCTTCATGTCGATAGGTGTGTGTTGGATCCTCCAAAAGTAGTGCATTTTGGGTGGATAAGTCAGAGGCGCGACAACATTTTTGGAAAGTCCGAGCAACATAGTTTGTACTTACTGAAACTGCTCTACTCTTAGACAGATGATAATCTATTTAGAGTAGAACTGGCATATTAAGTCTGTTACTGTCTTTAAAGAGACAAGAATACTCACTTGATGTTGACCTGAGGATATTCAAAACGAAGAGCACTATACTCCCGCTATGTGCAGCTCCAGGGAAAGCCAGACCATAAGGGTCTTTTGTATGCCGTCTTACCCTGCATTTCTGCAAGAGTTTGTTTCCACAGCTTGAACCCGTGACCTCCTGGTCACATGGCAACAACTTTACAAGTTACGCCAAGGCTCCTGATAATTGTTTAAAATAGGAACTGAATGCTGTTTTTAAATAGTTAATATGTTGTATGTATAATCTAAGAGCAGCTTGTTTTCCAGGGCCACACAAAAGATGAAAGCCATGGATGGGACCTTGCTGAAAGCAAGCAGAATATACCCTGATTGCTCAGCTATGGTGAATACACTACGTGCCATGATGTATAATGCTGAAGAACAGCTTCGATCACAAAGGGATCAAACTTCCTTCCTCGTACAGCTCGCTGCAAGAACTACACCAAAAGGCCTTCATTGCCTTTCCATGCGGTTGACCACAGAATATTTTGATCTGCAGCCTGAGGAGCGGGAGTTTCCTAACCAACACAAACTGCAGGATCCCAATCTCTATCACTTTGCTGTTTTCTCAGACAATGTTTTGGCATGTTCTGTGGTTGTCAATTCAACTGTTTCAACCGCTAAGGTATGCGATCTGTGTGTTTTCTCATTTGGGATCACATTTCTTTCTTGAATACGTATTACTCCATGTGCTTTACATCATTAATGCTACGTTCATACACCAAGGGTTCCAAGAAGCAAGTAAATCTAGGTGGTTCTGAAGAAGATACTAATCAAATCCCTTAACCGAGAGATTGGTTCTGATTTCTGCCATCTTGTAACTTCATAAGCACCGGAATGTTGAACACTAAGCTTACTGAGTATTTGATTTTATGATATATCCAACATTAATTTTAGGACAACTGGACAAAATGGATGGCCTGCAGAGGAAAAACACTTGTTCTTCATGTTTAGTTAACAATATTCATCTTCATTTTCTTAACGGAGCTGTAGGAAAGAATCTTTGGCCTGATTTTGGAAGTGACTAATTCTTGTTCATGTACAAAGATAACTTACTATTAGGAAATAAGTTGATATTACTCGGTCGTCCTCACATCTGCAAATACATTTTTAAGACTATTTGCTAGTAATACTTTAGTTTCATCAGCTTATATGCAATAGGAATAAGGTAAGCAGAGGAAGTTTGACTAGTTTTCTTGGTACATGTATAGCAAATAGTAACTGCTAATTTGAAATTTTGGATTTGAAAACTAAATCATCACAAATATGTCTTAATTGAAGGTAAATGTTTATGTACTTGGCAGGATCCAGAGAAAATTGTCTTTCATATAGTGACTGATTCTCTCAACCTGCCAGCGATGTCGATGTGGTTCTTGATGAATCCTCCTGGAAAAGCTACCATTCAAATCCAGAGCATAGACGGTTTTGAATTGTTATCAATCAAATACAATGAGGATCAGCAGAAGCAAAAAGGCCTCGATCCAAGATATGTTTCTGCGCTGAATCACTTACGTTTTTATCTTCCTGATATTTTTCCTTCTGTGAACAAGATAGTGTTCCTCGACCATGATGTGGTTGTGCGAAAAGATCTAACCAGACTTTGGCACATCAACATTAAGGGCAAAGTGAACGGTGCAGTTGAGACTTGTGTGGAAGGTGAGCCTTCATTCCGCCGAATGGATATGTTCATCAATTTCACAGACCCCTCGGTGGCAACAAGGTTCGATGCAAACACATGCACTTGGGCATATGGGATGAATGTATTTGATCTTCAGGAGTGGAGGAAGCGAAACTTAACTGCTCTCTATCACAAGTACTTGGAGCTGGTATAAGTTATATTCCACTGTTTGCAAATATTGCTTGTTTAAATCGTTAATGACAATCATGAGTTTTGAGTTGTTTTCTGAGTTTGGTTGACACTAGGTGATATTATTCTTCCTATCAGCTTGAATCTTGTTAAGCAGAGTTATCAGTATCTATTCTGGTGGGAGGTAACAGGTATATTGAAAGTAGTCGAGGTGTGCACAAGTTGACTAGACATCACGGTCATAAGAAATTAAAAGAAGAAGAGATTGATTCTATAGTAGATAGAATAGCCAACCATGTCATGGGGTTAATCCATTAGACACTTATAGTTGTTTTATTATACTCCTCTTATCTTCATTGCTAGAAACACTCAGTGTATGTTAATTTTCGTTGATGCAGGGAAGTAAGAGACGATTAGTGAAAGCTGGTAGTTTACCACTTGGTTGGATGACATTTTACAAACACACTCATGCTCTGGACAAGACATGGCATCTACTCGGGTTGGGGTATGACTCGGGTGTCACACGAGCACAAATCGAGCAGGCAGCTGTGATTCATTATGATGGAGTTATGAAACCATGGTTAGACATTGGTATCCAAAAGTACAAGTCCTATTGGAACAAACATGTTAGCTATGAACATCCATATCTGCAACAATGTAATTTACATGAATAGCAATTTGATCCAAGGAGGTGTAAGCACCACTTTTTGTGGCCTAGGAAGTTACAGGTTCAAACTATGAAACGACAACCTCTTGTACAAATGCAAGGTTGGACTACATTACATATTTTAGGTCTTTTCAGGATACGCACATAGCAGAAACTTAGTACATCGAGCTTCCCTTTTTAGTGTTGGAACCACTGACATTCTTACTTAATTCTTTCCATATTCTTCATTGTAAAGTTCAAATTCTTGGGATGTCATTGTTACAAATTAGTGAATGAGATAAAGACCTACTGTTGTAAACTATATTATTATTTGTTATATGCATCTTCCACCCTTTGAGAATATTATTATTTTTAAAAAAATTGTAACTTACTAATTTAGTTGAATGAAATGCCAATTTCATATAACAGGTCAATCTATTATCAACATGACAATCTATACCTTTTATGATCACCAAAACAATCTCCAAAGAGTGAAATTTGCCTATGGGGCAAGTGTAGGGGTGACACTGCGGCAGAACGAGTTTTTAGTGCCTTCAAATATGTCCAGATACATAGATATCGGATACATAAGGTTAAAATTAAGTGTTTTTTTTTTATCTACATTTTATACAAGTGAATTCATATGTATCTGAGATACATAACAAATCTCGCTCGCCACTCTCCCGTGTATTTGGTATCCCAAATATATGCGAATCACACAAGATACTTACAAGTATATGTATAGAGTGTGATTCATATGTATCTGGGATACATACGAATCTCGTTTGCCTCCCTCCTCAATCTCGCTTGCTTCTCTCCCTATTTTTGCGTATTTCATAGCAAAATTACATGTATCGAAGTATATTTTCTTCAATATGTGACATAAAGTTCTTAATTAATAGTAAAGTATATCATAATTTTTCCTATAAAATTTCACCTAGTTATAATAAGAGTGTTTCAGATGTAAGACCCAAATCTCAAAGTCCATTAAAACCAAATCAAGTCATACTTTTGGGCCTTACATCCTATTTTATAACATAAGTATTTATAAAATGTTATTCAACTTTTTCCTTAATATAAGTATAATAATTTATTTTATGAACGCCACATAATTTTATAGTATTTTATAGGAAAATTCAGATTTTAATATTGCATGCACTATTATATGTGTGTAGGTATATTTGGATTTATCTCTTAACTCCTTTGTACTATAGAAGATTATAGGAATGCAAATTAATTTTGATTGTCATGATCAATGAAATATTTGCTAAATTAATGTGAATTTATTTACTATATGAATAAATAAGAAATTTGTTAGATAAGAAATTTGTTAGCAATATATCACTATTTTAATAATTATGTATGTATTAATTGCATTAAAATATATTCATACAGTTATCTCTCTTTGTCATACGTTGCAATCCAACTTTAACATTTCAAGGCTCAATAATTAAATAATTATTTTACTTATTTGGTCACTAGAAATGTCATTAACTTATATAGTATAGTAGTATTTTTAAGAAGAAGAAAAAAATTATCTCCAAAAGAATATTATTTTTTCTTTTAAAAAATTGTGACTTAAGTAAGAAAATAAAAATATTGCAATTCTAAGGTGACAAAAACAGATAGGTTGATATTGTAAGAATTTTTTTAAAAAAAATTAAGAAGAATATTATTTAGAAAAAATGATAAAATTAATGAATGCATAATTGTAGTTTGAGAAAACACATAACCTATTAATGAAATAAATTTTGAAATAAAATAAATATGCGAGACCAAAAAATTAAACTGACATAAAATTATATATCATACACTTAAAAAAAAATTCTCAAAGATAAACCACAATGAACTTTATATAATAGTGAGATGATCTTTTAGTTTTGATTTTTACTACTTGCAAACTAGGATTCTAATAAATTAGTGTGTTATTCGCTAAGAGTAAGAAGCAAATTAAATATTGGATTATAAATATTTTACAACATTAACAATGATTGTTTTCACAATTGATATCAATATTTGAACTTCTAAATTAAGTTACTTTATTACCTTATCAATGTTAAGTTTTGGTTATAATACTCATAAAAATCTTATTAAAAAAATATTTGTCATTACAAGAAAATAAGTAAGAACTTTTATTGTTCTAGAAATCATTCTATTCTTTTTTCTTAAAAAAAAAACATTTTTCATTGTACCGAACACACTTAAGTAATTACTTATTTTATGCACGTAGTATTGCATACTTAAAGTTAAATAAATTCTTGATTGCCAAATGATAAATTGTTTATATTTATGAAAACATTATACCACTATATACTAAAACAATATTTACACATATATGTATAAAGTGTACTATTTACGCATTGGTGAAAAAAGATTCATTTTTCTAAGAACGTTATTAACTCATTAAATTACTTAATTATGATAATTTACACACATTAATTATACTTGGGTATGAAGAAGTAATTATCTTTCACGAGATTCAAATGAAAAACATGTATAGTTAATTAGAGTAGAGTAATTTACACACTTAAATATGAAACCTTATACAAATAAGTAATTATGTTTCATCAAATTCAAATAAAAATGAAAAATATACAGCACAAGTTTTGTGTTAGTTGGAAATATAATTGACTGCAGTCAAATAACATTAGAATATGTAAAGATCATTTCATTGTGACTTGTTACAACTCTAATAGCAACTCAGACTCATACTTTGTTAATTGGATGAATGTACTGCATGATTAAGATTAACCATAGTCTGTGCATATAATCAATTAACACACAAAACTCAGTATGTATACAAAATAACTCAAACGTACATGTCGATCACAGATTTCCTGATCTCATTAAGACTGGGTTGAGCCCCCTGCAACTTGAAAATGTTCTCGATAACAGCCACTTCTGTTGCTGTTGTGTCTGACCCACAAAACGCTGCCCAGTCGTTGACAATCATACCAGCAGCTATCACTTCACTACCGCGGTTCACAGTTCCTGCCGTCACAGGAATATCAAGGAGATCTGCAAGCTCCTTCATCTCTTCAATAGATGCATGAGGATGTACCTGAGTCCAACAAAACAACACGCCCACGCCCATAACACGCCAGCTTTAACTTACCATATATATATTTAGCATGGCTAATTCACAAATCGAGATTAATTAACAGCAACATTGCTTATTCATAACATGTTAATTTAACACATGTATACGTTGGACACTATGCGAGCAAGTTTGCCTTCAATCACATTCACCATTTACCCTGTATTTTTATGAAGAGTGAATACTTACCAAGCCTCCCAAGTTTGACAAAGCACAATAGCTTCCAACAAGAATATTATCTGCTATTGTATGCCGGAAAACTTCCACACCAAGAACATCAGCAATCATCTCTTCAGTTTCCTGATAAAACTAACATCTGGTATTAATCTTTTTTAGATGAGTAGACTCACAAGTCAAGATCCATGACAACAATAATAGGAGTCTAATTTCAACGTAAAACAATAGGCGTATAACAAATAAATGTAAATCTACATATCGTAGAAGTTAAAAAAACAAACAAAAATTACCATCTTCTGGAACAAAGTTCAGCATAATCTATAGCAACCCTAAAGAAAAGCATAACACAAGCAGGCACAGAAACAACCCTGCTGACATTGTAGAGTTCTACAACTTGTAAAGACACTCTACTTTTAAGTAACCGTGTTAACCCCGAGGGCAATGGTCTGAAACTTGATGGATAAAGGGCCTGCCTGTCTACCCTTGAAGATTTGAATAACAAGTTTTTTGTTCGTGACAGGGTTCAACCTATGACACACGCCTCACATCATGTGCTGCAATCTTACTTTTTAAACAAAATCCAACAGTGAGGTAAACATCCCTTATCCTATTGGACATTTCTAAACGTTGAAACAAAATACTAATGCTATCATACATGACAAGGATTTACTTTTAAACTCAGAGAGTTGTTGGGTTTTCAAATATAAAATAAAAACTGCAGATGAATTATGTGCACCCTATAATATAGGTCGAGAGATAGAGATCTACAGAAATTGCATCCCCATTTGTAACATGAAATAGCCAACAGATAATTTACCTTGTCAAGATCTACATGTGCAAGAGAAACATAATCATTGCATGCTATGCAGTTTCCAAGGGCAGATAACCGCTCTTCAATGCGATGAACCACTACTCTGTCCGGGAGACTATTCCTCAAGTGCCAAAGTTCTTCCAGCACAAACAGAAAAAGTTATTTATGCATACTTGTCCAGTTACAGGCTGCTAGCCTCACACACATATCTAAAACATGATATCATTATATTAGTATTACCTTGATCTGTAGTAGTGTGAGGCAAAAGAAGCCCATTTTTGTTTCCTGCACAAAAATCAAGACTCAGTTAACATGGACTTTTAAGTTTCCGTAGTTTAGAGTGTTTGTCAAGTACCAGTACAGAGTCTTCCAATTATCCTTGTTCCTCCAATGGAAGTTTTGATCACTGGAAAATTTTCAGGTAACGCATCCTCAAACACGCTGCAGAACATATAATTTTCACTGAGCTAAGAACCTATTAAGACATTGGTTCGTATTTATCAAATCTCATACCTGTAGAAGTTTTCAGAAGCCCCAATAGCAACCAAAGAGTATGTATTGGTTAGCTTTGAAAAAACACCAACTTCACATGAATTCTCAAATTGAAGCCCTGCAATAGAATTGAAGTAATTAACTATGTATCCAATTTGACAATGAATGAAGTAATTACTCACTTATAGCCATTGCAAGTGCGAAGTGCTTGGAAGATCTGTAAAAGCCAAAATCATTCACACATGTTAACACAAACCATAATTCTACAATAAACAAATCATATAATCAAACAATTCCCACTGTATACCAGATAATATTAAAGAATGAAAACAAAAACATGTTAAAGAAATCATATTTTAAACAAGAAATTAGGGTTCCACGCGCTTACCGAGTTTTGCCCTTCTTTTTGTGAAAGTTTAGGTGAAATATATAGGAGAAGCCAATATAATTAGAGTTGGACTTTAGATTTGGGCCTCACACTTATTTTATTACTAGTGTCTCTTATTCACTTTTAATATTTATATCATATATTTCAAAATTATTTAATTAGATACACAAATCTTTTAAATGTGATATTGGTCATGTTGTCCTTGCTTAATAGTTGCTTGACATATTGGTTAGTTACGTAACTATTTTCAACTTTCTTTATAGAGATCATGATGACTTTCATAGCCCACAACAGTGGCGGAATTGGGGGTTCATTTGGTGAAAAATTATATTATTTTTATATAGTTAAAATAATTTTTTAGATATATATATTAAATGTTCAATTTTCTTTGGTTATTTCGTATGTCTATTTCTTCAGATTTTAAATCTCCTTATTAAAATTTTGGTTCCGCCTCTGGCCCATAAAATATTTATGCTTTTCTAGACATCATAATAGCCTCGACTGTCCAAACAAGCTTTTGTGCTAGCTTATTCTTGTTTTATATGAAATGTTTGAAGAGATGTTGACAAGGCCTTGTCGGTCAAGGACTTATTTTTAAATTGAAATATATTTATTTATTTTTTTAATTGTGTGTGACTGTCGTTCGTCATTAACAAGTGGTCTAGCAAGATCGACTCAGACCTAAGTTGTGACATTAGGTGTCAATTATCCAATATACGAATGTCCCACTCCTTATTAGTAAGTATTAATTTGTGCCAATTAAACAAATAAGTATGTAGAGTACTTCTTTTTAATTACTAATATATTCATTTTGAAGTAGTAAGTTGTTATTATTATTATTATTATTACTTATGCTTTGAAAATCATCCAGTAATAAAGTAAATTAGTACCAAAAATCATCCAGTAAAGTAAATATATATATTCTACCATTCTCATATCACATATTACTTTTTACTTTTTTTTAATTAGACAAAAAAAAATTAAAAATCAATAGAATATTTAAGAAGATGCATGGGAGTTAAGACCACCTTTTGATCCATGAAGAAAGTCGAAAATTAAAAGATATCTATTCATCTTTTAACAGAAATAAAAAAAATAAACGATTTTTATCTATTTATCACAACATCTCCGAAAGTGAAATATACCAAATGTGAATAAACATATAACTTCCGATTAACATGGTTTCTTCACTATGAGGCATTTTTGGTATTATATATACTATGTTTGTGTTTTATAGCTAGTATACTTAATAAGTAACTTTCAATTATTTTGCTCTTTTTTGTTTTGCTAGCATACTCACATGATTAAATAATTTTGAGTGCATATATAACTAAAAAGAGGGTTTTGAAGATATAGTCCTAAAAATTGATCTCAAACATTACAGTCTAATACTACTTCCTCCTTTCGATATTATTTATCATGATACATTTTCAAAAGTCAATTTAACTAATTTTCAAAGTTAAATTAGATAATATTAATTCGATTTTAAAAAAAAATTAGATATTCTAAAATAATATGAAAAGCACTATAAATTGCAATTTTTTACATATTAATAAAATAAAAAAATATATCTTAAAATAGTAATCAAAATTTTTATAGTTTAACTCTAAATAATATCGTAAGTGAGAGTATAATATAATAATATAGTACTTAAAGAATATTTGGAGACTAATAATTAAACTGATTATTCCCCCATGTCCCACTCCTTATTATTCTACTATAGTAGTATTATAAATTTGTGGCTTATAGCATAAAAAGTTAAAAACCCACATAAAAATAACATAATATCCATGCAACAAAGTGATTTCTACGTTCAAAAAATAGCTCCATGCATGCAAAACTCTAAAATTTCTGTTCTAAAGAAATAATTTCATTAATTCATCACTAGTTTTATAAACCTTATCAAACGACACCTCAACACACACACTCTCTCCGGGGCGGCTGAATGTAAAGCGAAATTTTAGTTTGAGGTTAAAATATAAACAAATTTCATATATATATTTATTCAAAATTTATTTTTCTTACACTATAGATCAAACATATTAGTATCTAATATTATTTTTTCAGTTATTGATTTTAGGTAAGAGATTTTATTAACTCATCATTGGAAAACATCCTTTCAGTGAGACAATTATTATATGACTTGTTAACATAATTTTATAAGTAATAAGTTACAAATATTAAATAAAGATAACAATTAGAACCATAGAATCTGATTCAAGAAGTTGATAACTTGGTATACACCATTTTAATATGCTTGTTGTAATGTTTGAAACTAATTTTTTTTAAAAATAAAACGAATTTAACACTTTTCACTATTAATTTTTATTATTAACAAAATATAAAAAATATTAAAATGGATAAAATAGTATATATTTATATCATAATTAATTATCTTTTTCTATAAAAATTTAATACATAATTTATTTTAATGATAATTAAGGGCCCCAAATTTTGAGGGCATAAGGCATGAGCCGCCCGTCTCTCTCTCCTTCTGTCAATTCTTTCTTTTACTTAATAATTAATTAAACTAACCCAATTTGGCAGTGTTTTGTTTCCCCATTATTTATTAAAATAAAACTTGTTAAATCATAAATTATAAAATGAAATATAAATTATTAATTTCAAGATATTCAATCAAATCATAATTCATTCTTTATCCCACGAGACAAATATATGTGAAATGATTTTGCATGGAATAATCAGTAGCCAAACATAAATATAAGAAAATATAACTTTACTACAAATTTCATAAAGTTAACTTTATAGCCAATGACATTAAAATATAATTTTGAGAAAGCATTTCTAACAGCATTTAAATGCTAACTAAAACATATTAATTAACAGGCTAATTAATCTGAAAAATAGGAAAACATATATAGGCAACAACTTCATCTAAAACCTTCAACAATCTAAAACATAGTTAGAATAGTATCATTCCGTAAGAGATTATTACTTTATAATGTTACATGATATTTTTGAAGATTTCATTGTTCCTGAACCATATCAGCATAGATGGGTTTCTTCTCGCATTTATTTTAAGCTTTTTTGGCGTATGGCCCGTCATACAAAGACGGGAAACTGGTTTTCGACCATACAAGATATAGCTGTATCTTATACTAGAAATGGTTTGAATGCTATGAGGGAAGAAATGTCTGGTCATGTTTTTGAATTCGGAAGAAGGTGGATGATGAATGTTGTTAGAATATCGGAGAAAAATGTTGAACTTAACGGAGTAAATTTGGTTATTATTAAGGGTGAAGATTGTGTAATTGAAGATGACATGATCATTCGAGAGAGTTTTGAGGAAGATTCCATCTTATTTGAAGTTGCGAGGATGGTTCATGATACTGTTCCTACTCTGTTTTAGATGGTTGAAAGTTTTAGACGAAGCTGCTGCCTATATATCATGTTTTCCTATCTTTTTTTTTTTTTTTTGAGATTAATTAGGCTCTTAATTAATTGTAGTATGTATTAGTTAGCCTTAGCTTCTTGTTGAATTCTGCTATTTAATATGTCAGTGGCTATAAAGTAAAGATTATGAAATTTGTAGTACTGAAGTTTATATTTTATTATGTCTCGTTTCTTATATTTATGAGTATATTATTACGAAACAATAGATTAAAGATATAATTTGACAGATTTGATCTTTAAATTTTTATTACTTAAATTTTTAGAATAAATTCAAAAGTAATTATATAAAGTTAATTGAACCTATTAATTAAATGTTATATCATCTACTACTGCTAGTTATAATATATATAAAACCATTTGGGTGGTTATATAAAAGGCATAATACATATATTAGACCCTAAACTTGGCTTCAATTTTTAACTTTGGCCTCAAACTTTCATAATGCACAAATAGACACTTTAACTATCCTATCTTTAAATAAATAAACACGCGAATATTTCAATCAAAATCGTGTTACACACATGCTCTGACGTGGAAAAATAAACCACTCAGTGGCTGCCAACTAATTAAAAAATTTACACGTATTTTTTAAGCATAATACATAAATTGGACCCTTAACTTGGCTTCAAATTATAACTTTGACCTTTAACTTTAATAGTGCACAAAGAGACACTTTAACTATCCGAAATTTAAACAAAAAAACACGCGAATATTTCAATCAAAACGCGTGTTACACACATGCTCTGACGTGGAAAAGTAAACCACTCAATTGCTGCCAACTAACTAAAATAAATACACCTAGATTTTAAAATTATAAAAATAAATTATAATATAGAATAAGGTGGAAGTGAAAACAAATTCATTTTTTAGGTAAAAAAAAATTAGTACCTCTTTTCTTCTCTCTCTTAAAAATTCCTAATCTGAAATTCATGTTCCTTATATTCAAATCAAAGAAAATATTGTTCAAGATATTTGCTGTAATTTAATTTTCGAGTTATCTATTTTTCTTCCTCAATTTAGTCAAGGTAACAAGATTCAACATTTTACAAACAAGAATTTGCATATTGTTGGTCAAATGTTCAAACTAATATGAGAATCTCTAGAAGAAACTAATATTTTTGTTGCAAAATTATTTCAGAGCAACCCATAAATATGGAAAGACATGAGATTCAATAAACTTCTCCTTCTTTTCTTTAGTTTGAAGTATATTTGTGCTTTATGTTGTCAAATATTTGACTGAAAAAACAGGGTGCTTTGTGTATTGTGATTGTCATAGTGAAGAGAATTGCAATTATGAATTTTGGAGGCCAACAAATGAACTTACAGTACTAAAAATTATTAAGTGAAATGGTGCACTTAAAGTATTTGATAAATTGTCTGATAGAACTTTTCACATATTTTTGTCAAGTTTGAGTAGCAGTCTGATATCTAATCAAAATGCCTTCAAAAATTGCATTCAATTTGTATAATTGTATACTCACCCCATCTTGTCAAAAAAGACTTCATTATAATTTTTTTCATAATAACAAAAAAGTAATTAAATGTCACTTGCATTTTGCAATGAACAACAAATAATGCAAAAAAGAGGGGAAAATTGTTGAAAAATTAGAAAGAGAGTTTAATTGTCATTTCAGTGTTTTTTTTACTGTTGGGCACTCGATTTTTACATCTGACGCGCCTAATTTGAGTGAATTTTACGTATTTTGCCATGTAGGATCCGAGTATTTTTTTGTTTAAGTTTTGGATAGTTAAAGTGCCTATTTGTGCACAAACAAAGTTAAAGGTCAAAGTTATAATATGAAACCAAGTTAAGGGTCCAATTTATGTACTAATTAAGGGTAGAATTGTCATTTTAGCAATTTTTTATCGTTTTGGGCCTCAAAAATTACCTCTCACTTGCGCAGAATGCGTGTATTTCACGCATTTTGCCAGGTAGGAATCGCGTGTTTATTTGTTGAAAGATAGTATAGTTAAAGTGCCTATTTGTGCACTATGAAAGTTTGAGGTCAAAGTTAAAATTTGAAGCCAAGTTTAGGGTCCAATATATGTATTATGCCTATATAAAAACCTTATAACTAATTTAATAAGGAATATCCACTATATTCTATAATTAATGAATTACCAAAATTTAACTTTAATGGTTGTACAACTACTTAATAAGTACTAAAAAGTGGAATGGATACTTTAAATCAAACATTTCCAACATGCAAGAAAGAGCTTGCTTGCATGCAAAATCTAAAGGGATATATCATTTTGCATGTGGTTATGAAGAATAAATATATATGGATATTTTTTTACATTTTTTTATTTTGAAACTATGATAATAATAATAATGATATATAATAATATTTTAGAATGATGAGATAATTAACCACTTTAGAATTAATGATGGCAATACAAAATGCACCTAATTGTTTTTTTTTAATAAAAGATAAAATAAAACAAATGCGTATGCAAGAAATTAAAGATAATGAAGTGACTAGATTTTGTAGTATTCATCATTATTTTAGGTTAGGAAAATTTTACTGATTTATGTGATATTTTTTAAGTTTGAATATTAGAAATTTTATATATATATTCTAAAATATTAATTTTTTTTACGTAATTTACAAATGAATAATCAAGTATGAAATCAATTTTTTAACCATGATTTGAATATATTGTAGATTTAACCATGATTGAAATAAATTGTAACTGACCTTTATATTTTTAACCATGATTAAATAATTCAATAACATTCTAATAGAAGCAACAGAGTGGAGTGAGTGCTGTGACTTGTGAGGAAACAGACACCAGTTGTCGTATATGCCAAAAATTAATTATCCTGTTACACAATTTTTTATGGGACCCACAAACAAAAGTTCAACTCTAACAGTAAGGAACTTTTTTTCCATGAAATATAAATGTTGATAATATGCATGTTTTGGACCACACATTTCAGATACATTTTTTCTCTCTGTTTTGAATTTTTTGTGCCTAATAAAACACATTGCAAATTTCATTTATCAATCCCTATACTATATATAGGCACTATTAATATTCATCTTTTTCTCTCTCACACTCTTTTCTTCTTCTTCTTCTTCTTCTTCTTTCACATTCTTCTTCTTCACTGCTCCAATGGGTTCTCTACTGGAACAGCTTCCAGACGATATAAATTTTTGGGAAACGAAATGTGCTAAGTCTTTGATACGCTGTGCAAAGCTTGAACCACTCGTTTTGTATGCTCGTGTTCATACTCTCTACTTACCTATTATCATAAGACAGAGATTTGAGGTTGCGGTTCCAGATCCGGTTGCGGTTCCACCATCTAGTAACAAGGGTCTTCTTCAAACTTTTTGGTTTTTTATCAAATCACCCTTTTTGGTGTGCATCAAGTTTATTAATATGGTAAAGAAGTTTTTTGGTTTGATTGTTGGATTTAAGAAATCCCCAACCTCCTTACCCCCTCCTCCTCCTTTCCCAAATCTTCTTATTATTGTGGAAATAATTGGCAGCAATTAATTTTGCAGCCATACTTGTTGAAATTACTAGCCACAAATGTGAAAATTGATAGCCACCAATGTGAAAGTTGATAGCCACATTTGTGGAAGTAGGTAGTCAAAGTTTGGTATAAGTTTGGTATTAGTTTGGTAGAGTTAGGCAGTCAATTTTGTTGAAATTGGCTATCACATTATGTCATTAATGATGTAAACAAGTGTTCAAAAAACTCTATAAATAGAGTAGTAATTGAACACTTGAAGACACACCAAAATAGAGAAGCAATAGAGAGTAGAGAGAGTAATCCACAAACTACTTCTTAGTTTGTGAGAAAATAGTGTGCAAATAATATTATTGTGAGTTGTAAGAAATAAAAGAGTGTTGAGTAGTAGTCTTTTGACACTACCAAATTTTTCATCAATATTATTGTATTACTTATTGGGGTATCATATTTACCCATTTTAATATTTGGTGTCGTTGTTACTCTCTTCCTATTGCTATTTAGTTTGGACATTATCCTGGGTGTGATTATCATTTTGTCCAACAACGTGGTATCAGAGCCATGACAAATAATAGTCCGTTGTCCTTTCAATACCCCCGTCTCACAAGAGAAAATTATGAAAAATGGTGTCTACGAATGAAAGTTATTCTTGGCTCTCAAGATGTTTGGGATATTGTAGACAAAGGGTATACAAAACCCGCAAATGAGGAAACTTTGCCCTCAAATGAAAAGGAGGTCTTGTTAAAGACAAGAAAGAAAGATCAACAGGCCCTCACTCTTATCCATCAATGTTTGGATGATGGCATGTTTGAGAAGGTGGCTGATGCAACCACCTCAAAAGAGGCGTGGGAGATTTTATAAAATTCTCTCCAAGGAGTTGATAAAGTAAAGAAGATAAAACTTCAAACTCTAAGGGCTGAGTTTGAAGTTTTAAAAATGAAAGAATCCGAATCCATTTCGGATTTCTGCTCAAGATTGATTGCTGTTGTAAATCAACTAAGAAGATACGGAGAGAAAGTAGATGATGTGCGTGTGGTAGAAAAGATCCTTCGTTCTTTAACACCTAAATTTGATTATGTGGTGTGTGCTATTGAGGAGTCTAAAGATCTAGACTCTATGACGGTAGAACAATTGGAAGGTTCTTTACTAGCCCATGAAGAGAAAATGAAAAGGAGAAAAGAAGAGCCACTAGAGCAGCTTCTTAAAACTCATGCATCCTTCAAAGGATTTGAAGGTGAGAAAAGTTACAAAGGAAATGGACAATGGAGAGGCCGTGGAGGCCGTGGAGGTCGTGGAAGAGGAAGAAGTTACACCAATTATTTCAACAATGAAGATAAAGGTCACCAGTCAATTAGAGGTCGTGGTCGTGGTCAACGAGGAGGCAGAGGACGTGGAGCCTATCAAGGTACAAATGAAATCAGGTATGACAAATCTAAAATTGAGTGTTATAACTGTCATAAAATGGAACATTACTCTTGGGAATGTCGTAGTAATGTTGAAGAGAAAGTTAATCTTGTTGACAACAACAAAGATGAAGATGAGTCAACACTGTTATTAACACTCAAAGAAGAAGATAAAGATGATTGCAGCTCATGGTATCTTGACAATGGAGCAAACAATCATATGTGTGGCCAGAAAGATAAAGTTGTGGAGATAAAGAAGACCGTGAAAGGTAATGTGTCTTTTGGCGATACCTCAAAGATCCAAATTGAAGGGATAGGTACGATTCTGATATCCTGTAAAGATGGTGGTCATAAATTGATTACCAATGTTTATTATGTGCCAAAATTGAAAAGTAATATTTTGAGTTTGGGTCAACTTCTTGAAAAAGGATAGGATATTCATATGAAAAATATGCATCTTTGGCTAAGAGATTCAAGTAACAACTTAATTGCTAAAGTTCATATGGCAAAGAATAGGTTGTTTCCTTTGAATCTTCAAACTATCTATGCAAAGTGTTTGAAGGCTAATGTGCAAGATGACTCATGGTGTTGGCATATGAGGATGGTTCATGATACTGTTCCTACTCTGTTTTAGATTGTTGAAAGTTTTAGACGAAGCTGCTGCCTATATATGTTTTCCTATCCTTTTTTTTTTTTAGATTAATTAGGCTCTTAATTAATTGTAGTATGTATTAGTTAGCCTTAGCTTCTTGTTGAATTCTGCTATTTAATATGTCAGTGGCTATAAAGTAAAGATTATGAAATTTGTAGTACTGAAGTTTATATTTTATTATGTCTTGTTTCTTATATTTATGTTTGGCTTACTGATCATTCCATGCAAAAATCTAAAAGGGTTATTTCACATATACTTGTCTCGTGAGATAAAAGAATGAAATATATTTTGAAACTAATAATTTATAGATTATATTATATTTATGATTTTTTTTAATACCCCATTCAACATTGTATAACAAGTTTTATTTTAATAAATAATGAGGAATGCCAAATTGGGTTGCTTTAATTAATTAAGTAAAAGAAATGAGTCCACAAGAAAGAATTGACAAAAGGAGAGAGAGAGAGAGAGAGAGTGTAAGGTGTTGTTGATAAGGTTTATAAAACTATTGATGAAATTATTTCTTTAGAACAGCAATTTAGAGTTTTGAATGCATGGATCTATTTTTTGAACGTGGAAATCACTTTTTTGCATGGATACTATGTGGGGTTTGGATTAAATTATTTTTAACTTTTTATGCTAAAAGCCACAAATTTAATACTACTATAGTAGAGTAATAAGGAGTCGGACATTGGGGAATATTCAGTTTAATTATTGTTTGTGGTCCCACAAGATAATTAATTTTTGCTAGGTGTATGTCTCCCTCACAGCACAAAAACCCAATTTGGTTTCGCCTACAGAGTTGTGATCCCTAAAAATCATATCATAATTTATAAATTATTAGTTTCCAAATATTCTAAAGTATTATAGTACTCTCTCCATTTTATAAAGAATGATCTGATTTGATTTGATATGAATTTTAAGAGTATAAAGAATATTTTTGTATCTTGTGGTCCTAAATTAAAGTTAAGTCAATGTATAAAATTGTCCTTTAATCTTGTGGTCTTAAATAGGACACGTAAAAAGCTAAAATTAAAATGTTACCAAAAAAAATCATTCTTTTTTAAACAAACTAAAAGAAAAGTAATTCTTTTTGAAAAAGTAATAATCCTGATAAATACTCATGCCTACTATCGGGAAATGATGAGACGAGTGTGAAGAGATAAATATTAGCAGTGCCTATATATATAGAAAAGTGATGTCTCACTCTATATGGCAAATATTCTTATTTCTCTTTTTCATTTTGTATTTTTAATCTATAAATTTAATAGATTAAGAAAAGCCTAAAAGGAAAATAAAAAATTAAAAATGGAGGGTATATTAGTAATATAACTGATTTGTTATGAATATAACTTTTTTCAAAGAAATCATGAAATTTTATGGTCTAAATGATTTAGTATTTAGATAGTTAAACAATAGACTATGACTAAGCAATATTTTTATGTAATTTCTAGTCTAGCAATATAAGTGATAAATTTTGGAGAGGTTAACAGACTAATTTTTGTGCAACAAAGTGCTGTGGGGGAGACACATACCTGTTAAATCTGATAAAAATTACTCCATTACTATACTATTTGTTATGGGACCACAAACAATAAAGTGTGGAATGCTGATTCTTATAATTAAATTGAATTTATATAATTTATAATTATTTTTAGGGATAACAACTACAAAATACTATCAAATTGCGTTGTTTTAATTAATTATTAAAAGAAACGAGTCCACAAGAACAAAAAAAAGAGTATTTTGATAGGAAATGATCCTTATCCTTTTTTGCTATACTTTAATTTTAATTTTTCATGTACTACATTTAAGACTATAAAATTATTTTATTTTTTTTCTGTAAATTTCATTTCAAGTCAAGCTGTTATTTTTTTAAAAAATGGGGAAGTAATATAAAGTCGATTGAATTTATTAATTACTCCATATATATGTTATACTATCTAGTGCGGCTAGTTTTAATATAATCATTTGGATAGTTAAACAAAAACCTTATAGTGAACAAAATAAGATAGAAAAGGAATATCCACTATATATAATTTGTAATTAATGAATTATCAAAATTTAAATTTTGAATACAATTATTTAATAAGTACTAAAAAGTGGGACTGATATTTAATTTAAATATTTCCAACATGCAAGAAAGAGCTGGCTTGCATGCAAAATCTAAAGGAATATATCATTTTGTTTGTGATTATGAAGAATAAAATATATATGAGTATTTTTCTAATGTATATTTGGTTGATTCTTTTTAATTTCGAAATTAAAATAATAATAATAATAATAATAATAATAACCACTTTAGAATTAGTGATAGCAAAACACCATTTCTTTTCTTTTATTTTTTTAGAACCACGGGATAATAAACCATTTTAGGATTAACGATGGCAAAAAAAAATACACCAAATTGTTTTTTTTTCTTTAAAATTATAAAAATTAAAAGAAATGTGTGTGCAAGAAAGATGATGAAGTGAAAGAGACTAGTGTTTATAGCTATCCATTATTATTCTTTCCGGAGTAATATGTAGCTATCATTATTATTTCAGATTAGACAAAGTATGTCAGTTTATATGACATCTTTTATTTTGGAATATTAGAATTTTTATATATATTATTTAAATATTTTAAATTATTAACTTTCGTAATTTTTTAAAGTAATTTATAAAATATATAAATATTAATTCACAAATTTTAATATGCAAAAGTCAGCACCGCATTTGTGGCACTATTCAAAGCATAAATAAAAATAATAATAATAACAACTTACCACATCAAAATGAATATATAGTAATTAAAAAGATATATTCTTATTTATCATTAATGAAATTTTATAAAAAAAACTATATAATAAGATATACTTCACTGTCATGTAAAAATTCATATGGTAAGACCAAGATGATAAAATTATCCTATCATATGGAAAAAGGAATTGCTAAAGTCACCATATAAAAGTTCACCTCCTTATTCATGTAAGCTGAAAGACCAAAAAAGAAAATAAATCACAGAGCTAGCAAGCTCCAGTATCAAGTTTTGCAAAGTAAATATAATATATTATGAAACATATTATGTTAATGTTAAGTTTTATTATATTTCTTTATTTCCATTTTAATACTTATAAATAGCTCGTGCCTTGTACAGGCATCTTTTATCTTAGTATATATGAGAGAGTATAATTTGAATTGGACTTGCATTTGGTTTTATTAGACTTTAAAATTTGGGTCTTACGTTCGAAACACTCTTATTTTTTACGAGTGAAATTTTATGGGAAACTATGTAATAAAATATACTTCAATACTAGATATACTTTTAAAATATTATGTATCTTATCATTAATTAATATAGAGAGAGAGATGAGAAAGAGAATATAATTTGAGTTGGGCTTGGATTTTGTTTTAATGGACTTTGAGATTTGGGTCTTACATTTGAAAACTCTTATTTATCACTAGTGAAATTTTATAGGAAAACTAGGCAATAAGATATAGTTCACTATCATATATACTTTAAAAATATTGAGTACTTTATCATTAATTAAGAGTTTTTTATCATATATTGAAGAAAATACAATTACCTAGTGTATTTTTGTTAAGAGATACACAAAAATAGGAAGAGAAACAACCAATATTGAGGAGCTAGATGTCACGCACAGAACTCAAGCAGTGCAATTGACACCTAATGCGACAACTTAGGTCTGAGCTGACCCTGCTAAATCACTTGTTAATGATGAATGACAGTCACACATAATCAAGAAAATAAACAAGTATATCTAGGCTTAAAAATAAGTCCTTGACCGACAAGGCCCATGTCAACATCTCTTCAAAGATTTCATATACTACGTAATTATAATAATAATTCTACTATTTTAAATTTAAAGTCCTGTTGTATATCCACTATTTTAAATTTAAAGTCCTGTTGTATATCCGTTTGATTATTCATCAACTACTATTAGTTTACAAAGTTTTTATATGTAAAAAAACAATATAGCAACAAAGCAAAGTTAATCAATTTAGAAAAGAAACACAACATTATAATCAAACTAATTAAAGTTCCCATTTTAATATTAAAAAAAAAGATATTTCACCAACATGGATTGTGGTGCACTAGTGGGAGTGTTTCACCCTTAACCAGAATTCTACGGTTCGACTTTCGAGCACTAGATATAAAGAAAATCCTATTGGGAGTTGTCAATCTCGAGTTGGTTTTATAGTGCGCAATCCAAATTTAATCGAAGCTCTAATATGAATTCAAAGAAAACGATATATTCACCAGGAGAGGCCCAACCAAGCTAAGGGCTAAGGTGAATAGATGAATTAAAGCCCCATTGGAGCAAATTTGGTTTGGGCCAAAGTACAAATTTCCCCATAAAATTCGAAGTTTTTGCACAAATTCTTTTTGTTGTTTTTTTAGTGAAAATTTGTAAGCCAAAATAGTCTTATTTATGACTTAGTTGTTTGGCGTAAGTTTAGAAAACTTTTGCTTCATTCGATAAAAGATCGATAAGAATTTGCTTCATTCTATAAAAGATCGGTAAGAATTTAAGTTATCTTGCACAAGTTTGGTAGTATTTAATTTGCTCGGTAAAGTTTAGAGAACTTTCGTCTTGTTCAGCCCAAATTTTGTACAAATTAAATTATTTGGCGTAAGACGTATAAAATATAATTTACTCGACATAAGTTTAGAGTTTCTTTTCTCACTTGGCATAAGTTTCATATGAATGAGTTGTGACTCTTATGACGTAAACTTATGGGCTTTGAAATTGAACTTTTGTTTCGCATTACAAAAGTCTTGTAGGAACTATCTATTTTTTTTTTACAATATAACTTGTGAATTTTGAACTAAATTTGTTCTCGATAAGCATAAATTTTGTAGGAACAAAGCATAATTTTTTATGCACTTTAAGACAACTAGTGTTATATTATGATATAAAAATATAAACTATGTCGAACAAAAATTATTTGTTATTTTAATGTTAGAGATATTTTTTAACACTTATTATTTTACTTTAAATGTTGAAGAACAAAAAATTTAAAATCATTAAATCGGTAAGACTAGGTTGTTCTAAATCGAACCTTTTTTTGGGTAATGGATTATTGGTTCTGCAATTTTGGTAACAATTTAACCCTTTTTTTATATCGGATTATTGATTTAAAGTTTTTTCTTAACGGGTTAACAGATAAATCGATAGTAAATTAATAAATTATATTTATATCATTAGATATATAAAGTCAAGGTTTAGTTTCACACTTTCATTTTTAGCTGAGTCAAACTCTCGACTATTCTGTTCTCTTTAGAACAAGATTCAATTTATCAACACTTATGGATGATTCATTTTGTTTGTAGTCTTGCTTATAAGTATTTTTCAATGTATAAAATCTTAACGGTTATATGAATAATCGAACCAATAACGACCGATAGGTAGCCGAACCAAAATAGTGGGCTTGACCCATGATCCTAGCTGGGCTCAGCCCAGAAAATAATGGGCATCTATTTTTGTATAAGCCCAACATCTCAACCCAAAGCAAGTCGGCCGAAGTCTTCTCCGGCAACCAACTTTGTTCTGAGAAAATACTTCATTGCTAGCTGTAGCTCGACGGACGGCGGTAAGCAGAACGGCCGGAGGTGATTCCATTTGCTGTAGAAAATCACAAAGTTCGTCTTTTGTCATCTCCATTTCTGTATTTGCTTTTCTATTTATTTTGGGAAGTGATCATAACTTGTTTGATGAAATGCTTATGATGTGTGAGTATTAATGGACTTTCATTCTTACCTTGTTTTGTTATACCGTATCTGTTAGATTGAATTGAAAAACTTGAAAAATTGGAAGAACGATGATTGTTTGGATTTAGATGTGTAATTAAGGATTGTATGCTGAATGATTGTCATTGAATTTATTGGTATTGATTGCTTTTAGTTAAGGTCCATGTACACTTTACCCTCTCCAGAGGCCACTTTGTTGTTGTTAATCCCAATGTTTCAGTTTATGTGAGGTGTTTGTGTGGGCACCAAGTTTTTATTTAAGAAAATTGGGTACTTTTGTGAAAGACTAAAAGGAAAAAACAGTGACATAAATTGGGATATAGGATCACAATTTGTATACGTTTAGTGCATTCCACTCAGTGCTGTAGATTTTACTGAGGAGTTTTGAATCATTTGGAATGTTAAGGGAAAAGTGAGACCTTTTATTTCACTTTCGTCGGTCTAATTTCCATGTGAATGCTTTGATCATCGAGATAAATTACTTTTCCTGTTATGGTAGGAAGTTGGTGCATTCAGTTGCCATATTTTTGTCTAATGTAGAAGGTAAGTCTTACCTGTATTTTGTTATTCATGAATTAATGTCGCTATACACACTTTTTTTCAAGGGAAGTGATGTTAAATTAATCCCAGGTATTTTTTTGCAAAAAGAACTTTCAAATGCCATAAGTGCAGACTGCAATTTTATCTTCCCAAATGTCATTCAGTTGGCTAGTGTGCTAACTTGATTGTTCTGGTAATATGTTTTGATTATTAAGAGAAGTATTAAAGGATCATTTGGACTTAGTACGGAATGGAAAACAAGCTCTCTAAACTACTAGGACTATCTAATTCATTCATGTCTTTTTTGAAGTACAGTCTGTCAATCTAAGATTTTCTTTCACTTTATATAACAAAAATTATATGTTAGCCTCAATTGAAGAGGAAATGACTAAGTCTAATTCTGCTAAGAGGGGTCTCTCTATTTTCATGAAGTTCTGAGATTTTCTGATGTGAGCCTTTGACTTTAGATGCCAAGAATTTGTATCCTAGTCTCAGTAGTTTAAAAAAGAAAGAATTAGTATCTTTTAGTCTCAGTAGAAGAGGAGTATGATTGCTCAGTTTCTCCTTTTCTTGGTTTTTTGTTTCTTCTTAAATCTTTCAAATCTAATGCTTCAAAGAATGATTCTTGTGGAATTAAATTTTCTTGTAAAAGTTGTTCTTTCAACTTAATGGCTTTTCTGCCGATGCCATGTTAGAGTGTAACTGCTGTCAAGTTTCAAGTCGGTTAACTATGTCTTACTTTGCGTGGTATCTGCACATTGCGGGACACGTTTATCGATTGTAATCTGATGAGAAAAATTTGATTGTGCTGCTTTCATATATCCAAGGATACCTTCATGTTTAATTCTCAGAAGAATGTAGACATATATAAACAGCTGTACTTGGATGAGTATGAGATGGCATATGATCAATTATATCTTAGCTGTCTCTGTGATAGGATTCTGCTTCCAGACTTCGACCAGCTGATTACATATCGTGTTTTGTTTCTTTCTTTTGATATTGTAAGTTGGTTTGAGAAAAAAAGAACGGATCTTCATGAAAACAGTTTGTATCATTCTGCTTATATTTGACAAAGAGTTGGATGACTCTATAAATGAGTTTCAATTATAGATGTAATTGTCCCATATCTCCCTTAATCTCAACCGGTCCTAGAGAAACAGTCCCCTTCTTTTTTCTTCTTCCCAGATAAGGATACTATCCTCATTCTTATTCACAAATTTCAAAATTCACTGTTTGCTTTTGCTGTAGATCACTTTTGACGTTTAACTTTGTCCTTCTTGTTTCTAGGTTGCTTCAAATGGTGCTGGAGATAGTCAGTCACAATGGCTGATAGACACACTTGAAAACAGTGAATAGCAAATGGTACCTTCAGATTGCAATCTTTTACTCCAAAGAGAAAATATGTGACAGAAGTGATATCGTCTGACTAAAGTGATAGTGTAAATGCAGGTGCATTGCTGTTGGATTTCATCCATTGGTAGTTTGCGAAGAAGATGCTCCTCAAACAAAACTAAAACACAAATTCCAGTCTTTACATGGCCTATTTCTGAAGTATGGTGTGGTAAAGTCAAAATCTTAATCCTACATCTCCATTTCTTCAGTAATACCTTAACTCCAGATACCATTTTTTCTGCAAAACCAGCTTTCTATATCTTAAATTTGATGACTTATAGCCCCCAAGGCTTTGGTGTAGTGGTAGAGCGCGGCACGTGATGTGTGGGTTGGGCGCACGTCATTGGTTCGAATGTTGTTGTAGACTAAAAACTTGATGCATAAGTGGAAAAGGATAGACGAATAGGACCATTATCCACCAAGTTTCAAACCGTGTGCTGCTGGTCCTAGAGAATTTTCTCGAGTATGAAAACGAAGATTTTTTACTGACATATGTTGTTTTTGTTTTGCTTTTTCCTGTTTAGGATGCATATATCAGTGGCCCTGTTTGTGCTGACAATGTTGAGGAAAGACATATTGCAAAATCCAAAACTAGTATTGCCAGATATAAAGGACCTTTGCTGACTAAAGTGAATCAGAACTTGCCTTCCTCTATGTAAGTAGTTTTCTTGAACATCAGTAGACTTTTGAGATTACGTTGATCGGAACTTCCAAAAATGCTACTCCACCCATGTTGGATCCTCCAAAACGTATTACTGTCAGAGGATCCAACACATACCCAACAACATTTTTGAAGGATCCGAACAATATAGGACTCATCAAGCAAACACTTTACGACTATCATTTTTCATTTTTTTTAGGGGAAGAGTAAATGGATTCCTACTTCACAAAGCCAGTGCTTTAGAGATTGTGAGTGTTATTAAATTTTGCCTAATATTATACACAATCCTCTTATATTATGTTCTTGATGTTTTTAACAATTATTATTTCTAACAGGTTTCCTATTTAGTCACCTTGGAAGGTGATGTGTGCAGAAATTTTTTCTCCATCAAAGAGGCAAAGATGTTATGTAGATATTCCTAAAGCTTCAAACATCATTTAGGGGAGCCATTTGCTTCAGATCGCCTTTTTTGGTTCTAGTTGTCGTCGTGGAAAAGAATGAAGAAGATCATAGATTTAATTAAATATTGGTGAAGAATCGTAATACTAAAATTTCATTTGAAACTTACAATTAATTGTCCAAAAAGTGTAATAATTTTGTATACTTTATCAATAAAAAGTTAGACTTCGTGAAAAAATTAAAAAATATATATATATAATCCATATTTAGAGTATGAAATACGTTGATATGAATTAGGATATAATTATACTTATATTTCTAGAGTAATGTACAAAAATCTATTAGTCCGTCGTCTAATCGTGAACTTAATATCTCATGTTATGATGTAGAAGTGAAGAGCTAACATATAATCTATTCGAGTATGAAATGCGAGATAGTATTATTATATACTTTCGATTTTGAATGTATGTCAAGTGTAGTGATCACTTCCTAATTATGATGACATGTAAAGGATACTTCATCTGAGTATGAAAGACGTTAATTAATTATATATGAAATACATTATCAATTAAATAAATATCGATGATCAATTTAAAGAGATTTATATATTAGAATTGATATTGATAAACTTTCGTTGATTGATAAAATTAAATTTATATAATTAGGAGGTGTATAATTTAGATTTATAAAATTAACTTGATGGATAAATTAAAATTATAAAATTAAACTTATATATATATATATATATATATAATTAACATGATTACTTGTTATTTCTCTTAAAGTTAATGTGATACAGGTCTCATGAGGTTGATATTTTTTTATTATATCTAATTACTTTTAATAAAAGCGACATATAGAGATTGATTTGTTTAAAGTATTTCTATTAATCATAATTTTTGCTATTTAGCATAATATT
Organism: Solanum sitiens; assembly: GCA_016801875.1. Classification (NCBI taxonomy): domain Eukaryota; kingdom Viridiplantae; phylum Streptophyta; class Magnoliopsida; order Solanales; family Solanaceae; genus Solanum; species Solanum sitiens. The sequence continues at coordinate 968,290 of JABWTJ010000280.1, read as the reverse complement.
AAAATTTCATTTGAAACTTACAATTAATTGTTCAAAAAGTGTAACAATTTTGTATACTTTTATAAATAACAAGTTAGACTCTATGGAATAAATAAAAAAATATCTATAATTTATATTTAGAGTATGAAATTACGTTGTTATGAATTAGGATATAATATAATTATACTTGTATTTTCTAGAGTAATATACAAATCTATTAGTCCGTCATCTAATCGTGAACTTCGAATATGAAATACGACATAGTATTATTATATACTTTCGATCTTGAGCGTATGTCAAGTATAGTGATCACTTCCTAATTATGATGACATGTAAATGATACTTCATCCGAGTATGAAATACATTGAGTAATTATGTATGAAATACATCATCAATGAAAGAAATATCGATAATCAATTTAAGGCGAAATTTATATATTATATTTGAATTTATATAATTAGGAGGAATATAATTTAAATTTATAAAATTAACTTGATCGACAAATTAAATTTATTAAATTAAACTTCTATTGATTTATATATATATATATATATATATATATATATATCGACCTATTTAAATTATTATTTTATTTAAATAATATTAAATTCATGATATAGATATTTATTAAATATAGATAATTATTTTAATAAATATCGACATTTCATGATTGATAAATTAATTATTCTAAAAAATACTGACATCCCGTGTTCAGTAAATTAAATACTTTTCTTAAAAAAGAAAAAGGATAATATCAAAACCCTAACTCAAATGTATCTCTCTCATACCCACCCCCTTCACACGCCTCTCTCTCTTTCCCTCATCTCTTCCCCCTCGCCCCGCTTTCCTCTTCTCCTCCTCCGAACGGATCACCGGCGAGCAGCAGCCCCGGCGACTCCTCTCTCTCCCTCTCGTCTTCCTTTTCTCCTCTTCCCTCGACCCCTCTCTCTTTCCCCCTCCTCTCTTCTTTCTTCCTCTATCCTCCTCCCGTCTCTTCTCCACAGCGAACTCCGGCGAGGATCAACAGCCAGCCATCGGCGAGCATCCGGCAGCAGCAGCAGCCACAACTCCGGCAGACCCCTAGGCGGCCAGCAGCTCCAACCAACGACAGCAAGCCAGCAGCTCGGCTAGAGGGCGATAGCAACAACACCAACTGCTCAAGCTGAGGCTCAAATGCCTGTGATTTCGTACCAAACGGATCTGTCCAGGTTTTTTTCCCTTTTTATTATTACGTCATAATTTTCTAATGATGTTCATAAGTTATCAACAGTTTGTTACCCCTTTTTTATTATTACCTCATAATTTTTTGTATTGATGTTCATCAGTCTTTAGGACCACCTAAAGGAACTAGTTTTCTGACTTTGGGAGTTGCTACTTTCTGCTTGCATTTTTGTATGCACATCTCCCTTAAAAGATTTTTATTGAAGTGCTTGAAGTGTTATTAGAATCTCTAGTTGAAAATATATTTCCAATTTTGTTTATTGAAGTACTATTATTATAGTAGAGTTGTAATATTTGTGTTGTTAATAAATGGTTCTATCATAAAGAAAAAATCATACATCCTCGTGTTTGAGATAAATTAGTAGGTTGGTGGGAATCCATACGAGCTATTCATGTTAGTGAATCAAATCAAACTATTTTGAAATAAAAATACAAATGACTTAAGAGTATGATTTAATGCCCTACTTGATCTTCTTGTATGTAACATGTGCGTGTAAGTAAGTTCAAACTCTATTTTTCTTGTGTTAAATTTTTTACCTCTTTTTGTGCTAGGCAACTCAAGAAGCTCAACATATAAAAAAGTTGATACAACATTATATTGCTTCTTTCATCAAAGTTGGAGATAAGGTTTGGTGATTCTAAATCTCTAAAGTTCAAGTACAATTATTTTATATAATGTGTTTATATCCACCTACTTGATTTGTGTCCATCTTATGTAGACACTTAGCTTTAAATTTAGAAATAATATATTTGTTAAGGATAAGTATCAACACTAGTTGATCCTATTGGTGACTTAATCGATTTTCTTGCAAGATCGGTTTGTGTCCATCTAGTGTTGACACTTAGCTTTAAATTTAGATATAATATATTTGTTAAGCATAAGTACCAACACTAGTTGATCCTATTGATGACAAAATCAATTTTCTTGCAAGATTGATTTGTGTCCATCTAGTGTTGACACTTAGCTTTAAATTTAGAAATAATATATTTGTTAAGGATAAGTATCAACACTAGTTGATCCTATTGATGACTAAATCGATTTTCTTGCAAGATCGATTTGTGTCCATCTAGTGTTAACACTTAGCTTTAAATTTAGATACAATATATTTGTTAAGCACAAGTACCAATACTAGTTGATCCTATTGATGACAAAATCGATTTTCCTGCAAGATTGATTTGTGTCCATCTAGTGTTGACACTTAGCTTTAAAATTAGAAATAATATATTTGTTAAGCATAAGTACCAACAATAGTTGATCCTATTGATGACAAAATTGATTTTCTTGCAAGATTGATTTGTGTCCATCTAGTGTTGACACTTAGTTCTTCAAATAAGTAATGTGATTTCGTTGGTGAATATAGTGTTTGGAAGTAAGTTAAAACTTAACTAATTAGACTTGGAAAGTTGTTAAGTTTTACAAATAAGTAATGTGATTTCGTTGGTGAATATAGTGTTTGGAAGTAAGTTAAAACTTAACTAATCAGACTTAGAAAGTTGTTAAGTTTTTCAAATAAGTAATGTGATTTCGTTGGTGAATATAGTGTTTGGAAGTAAGTTAAAACTTAAATAATTAGACGTAGAAAGTAGTTAAGTTCTTCAAATAAGTTAGTGTGATTTAGTTGGTGAATATAGTGTTTGAATTAAGTTAAAACTTAACTAATTGGACTTAGAATGTCTTTAAGTTCTCCAAATACTTAATGTGATTTAGTTGGTGAATATATTGTTAGAAGTAAGTTAAAACTTAACTAATTAGACTTAGAAAGTTGTTAAGTTTTCCAAATAAGTAATGTGATTTCGTTGGTGAATATAGTGTTTGGAAGTAAGTTAAAACTTAACTAATTAGACTTGGAAAGTTGTTAAGTTTTACAAATAAGTAATGTGATTTCGTTGGTGAATATAGTGTTTGGAAGTAAGTTAAAACTTAACTAATCAGACTTAGAAAGTTGTTAAGTTTTCCAAATAAGTAATGTGATTTCGTTGGTGAATATAGTGTTTGGAAGTAAGTTAAAACTTAACTAATTAGACTTAGAAAGTCTTTATGTTCTCCAAATGCTTAATGTGATTTAGTTGGTGAATATAGTGTTAGAAGTAAGTTAAAACTTAACTAATTAGACTTAGAAAGTTGTTAAGTTTTCCAAATAAGTAATGTGATTTCGTTGGTGAATATAGTGTTTGGAAGTAAGTTAAAACTTGACTAATTAGACTTAGAAAGTTGTTAAGTTCTCCAAATAAATAATGTGATTTCGTTGGTGAATATAGTGTTTGGAAGTAAGTTAAAACTTAACTAATTAGACTTAGAAAGTAGTGAAGTTCTTCAAATAAGGTAATGTGATTTAGTTGGTGAATATATTATTTGAATTAAGTTAAACTTAACTAATTAGCCTTAGAATGTCTTGAGTTCTCCAAATACTTAATGTGATTTAGTTGGTGAATATAGTGTTTGGGAAGTAAGTTAAAACTTAACTAATTAGACTTAGAAAGTTGTTAAGTTTTCCAAATAAGTAATGTGATTTCGTTGGTGAATATAGTGTTTGGAAGTAAGTTAAAACTTAACTAATTAGACTTAGAAAGTTGTTAAGTTTTTCAAATAAGTAATGTGATTTCGTTGGTGAATATAGTGTTTGGAAGTAAGTTAAAACTTAACTAATTAGACTTAGAAAGTAATTAAGTTCTTCAAATAAGGTAATGTGATTTAGTTGGTGAATATATTGTTTGAATTAAGTTAAACTTAACTAATTAGCCTTAGAAAGTCTTTAAGTTCTCCAAATACTTAATGTGATTTAGTTGGTGAATATAGTGTTTGGGAAGTAAGTTAAAACTTAACTAATTAGACTTAGAAATTTGTTAAGTTTTTCAAATAAGTAATGTGATTTCGTTGGTGAATATAGTGTTTGGAAGTAAGATAAAACATAACTAATTAGACTTAGAAAGTTGTTAAGTTTTCCAAATAAGTAATGTGATTTCGTTGGTGAATATAGTGTTTGGAAGTAAGTTAAAACTTAACTAATTAGACTTAGAAAGTTGTTAAGTTTTCCAAATAAGTAATGTGATTTCGTTGGTGAATATAGTGTTTGGAAGTAAGTTAAAACTTAACTAATTAGACTTAGAAAGTAATTAAGTTCTTCAAATAAGGTAATGTGATTTAGTTGGTGAATATATTGTTTGAATTAAGTTAAACTTAACTAATTAGCCTTAGAAAGTCTTTAAGTTCTCCAAATACTTAATGTGATTTAGTTGGTGAATATAGTGTTTGGGAAGTAAGTTAAAACTTAACTAATTAGACTTAGAAATTTGTTAAGTTTTTCAAATAAGTAATGTGATTTCGTTGGTGAATATAGTGTTTGGAAGTAAGATAAAACTTAACTAATTAGACTTAGAAAGTTGTTAAGTTTTCCAAATAAGTAATGTGATTTCGTTGGTGAATATAGTGTTTGGAAGTAAGTTAAAACTTAACTAATTAGACTTAGAAAGTTGTTAAGTTTTCCAAATAAGTAATGTGATTTCGTTGGTGAATATAGTGTTTGGAAGTAAGTTAAACTTAACTAATTAGACTTAGAAAGTAGTTAAGTTCTTCAAATAAGTTAAAGTGATTTAGTTGGTGAATATAGTGTTTGAATTAAGTTAAAACTTAACTAATTAGACTTAGAAAGTAGTTAAGTTCTTCAAACGGTTTCGTGTTTTTCCACCATTCACTGGCTTTTTCTTTTCCAATCCATCTTTATTTTTCAAATTTTTTGACTGAAATTGAAGAGGTAAATCCTCAAAATTATCATCACTGTCAACGAGTTTCTTCGACGTAGATGCCAAAGTAACACATTTTTTTCGATTTCTTCATTGTTTCAACCTCTTTAACTCGTTTTTTACCTTTCTTTTGCTTCTTGTTCTTCTCCTCATTGTTCTGCTCCCCCGATATTTGTGAGATTCCCAAACTAAAACTTGGAACTTCATCAATAGAAGTAGAAGACGAAACTTGACGCTTCTTTCGACTTCTTCTATAAACTTTCGGATTCGAAGTATCAATATCCCTCTCTAGATGCGGACTTCTTCTAAGAGATTTTCCATTACCTTCTTCCATTAAAATTTTTGCAGAAAAATGGAGAAGAAAGAACAAAAAATCCTAATTTTTTGGACAGACGAGGAGAAGGACAAAGAAAAGAGCGAGAGAGGATATGACTTATGAGTGAATACGTTTTTACTTGGTTTAAAAATTGTATAAAAAAGGAATAAATGTGTTCTAAAATTGTTTTAAGTTAATATAGCTAAAAGTTGACAAAAATAGTAATAAATGAAAAGTATACTTAAAATTGGTAATTATAAAATAAAAGGTCTTTGTTTATGTAATTTTTCCATAAAATAATGGGCATCTATTTTTGTATAAGCCCAACATCTCAACCCAAAGCAAGTCGGCCGAAGTCTTCTCCGGCAACCAACTTTGTTCTGAGAAAATACTTCATTGCTAGCTTTAGCTCGACGGACGGCGGAAAGCAGAACGTCCGGCGGTGATTCCGTTTGCTGTAGGAAATCATAAAGTTTGTCTTTTCTAATCTCCATTTCTATATTTGCTTTTCTATTTATTTTGGGAATTTCAGCTTGTGATCCTAACTTATTTGATGAATTGCTTATGATATGTGAGTATTAGAGGAATTTCATTTTTACCTTGTTTGTGATACTGTATTTGTTAGATTGAAGTGAAAAACTTGAAAATTGGAAGAACAATGATTGTTTGGATTTAGATGTGTAATTAATGATTGTATGCTGAATGATTGTTATTGAATTTATAGGTATTGATTGCTTTTAGTTAAGGTCTATGTACATTCTACCTATCTAGAAGCCACTTAGTTGTTGTTAATCCCAATGTTTCAGTTTATGTGAGGTGTTTGTGTGGGCACAAAGTTTATTTAAGAAATTGGAAACTTTTGGGGAAGACTAAAAAGGAAAAAACAGTGACATAAATTGGCTTATAGGATCACAATTTGTATACGTTGAGTGCATTTCGCTCAATGCTCTTGATTTTACTGAGAGTTTTAAATCATTTGGAATGTTAAAGGAAAAGTGAGACCTTTTATTTCACTTTTGTCAGTCTAATTTCCATGTTAATGCTTTGTTCATAGAGATAAATTACTTTTCCTGTTATGGTAGGAAGTTGCTGCATTCAGTTGCCATATTTTTGTCTAATGCAGAAGGTAAGTCTTACCCGTATCTTGTTATTCATGAATTAATGTCGCTATACACACTCTTTTCCATGAAGGGAAGTAAAATTAAAGTAATCCCAGGTATTGTATGCAAAAAGAACTTTCAAATGCCATAAATGCAGACTGCAATTTTATCTTACCAAATGTCGTTCAGTTGGCTAGCATGTTAACTTGATTGTTTTGGTAATATGTTTTGATTACTAAGAGAAGTATTAAAGGAGCATTTGGACCAAGTACGGACTAGAAAACAGGCTCTCTAAAGTCTAAACTACTACTGCTATTTAATTCATTTATGTCTTTTTTGAAGTACAGTCTGTCAATCTAAGATTTTCTTTCACTTTATATAACAAAAATTATATGTTAGTCTCAATTATAGAGGAAATGACCAAGTCTAATTCTGCTCAGAGGGGGCTCTCTATTGTCATTAAGTTCTGAGATTTTCTGATGTGAGATTTTGACTTTAGATGCCAAGAATTTGTATCCTAGTCTCAGTAGTTTTAAAAAAAGAAAGAATTTGTATATTTGTATCTTTTAGTCTCATTAGAAGAGGAGGATGATTGCTCAGTTTCTCCTTTTCTTGTTTTTTTTCTTTTCTTTTCTTTTTAGATCTTTTAAATCTAATGCTTCGAAGAATGATTCTTGTGATATTAAATTTTCTTGTAAAAGTTGTTGTTCATTATAGCTTTTCTGCCGATGCCATGTTACAGTGTAACTGCTGTTAAGTTTCAAGTCGGTTAATGTCGTCTTACTTTGCGCAGTATCTGTACTTTGCAGGACACCTTTATCGATTGTAATCTTATGAGAAAAATATGGTTAAAGGACTATTTTTCTTTACCTTGTTTTTGGTGATACACATGAGCTACGTTTAAGAAAATATAGCAATTTTTGATGGTCCTTCTGGTTTAAGTGGAGAACTAGAAATTAGGATGATGTGGATTGCCCTTGCCAATGAAATAAACTTTTTATATGATTTTGGTTGTTTGAGGGATAGGGGAGCTATGAGGAGGATGTGGAACAAAGATTTTTCAGTTTCTCTAAATGTGCTTTTATGACAAGAAATTCCATATGAGGGAAATTCAGTGACTTAGTAGCACTATAGAGTGTTGCAAATAGCAAACGAGTGAAAAATATCATGGATGTCTTTACTCTTTCATCTTCTTCCTTTTTTCTTTTCTGTTTTGGTTCATCATAGTTTGTATAAAACATATGAGTAGATTTGATTGTGCTGCTTTCATGCCTGATTCGAAGTTCCAAATGATGTTATTTGCATGTTTGACCAATTGCTCATAATGCTTTGTATCAGCAAGTAAACTTTGATTTGGCACAATTTGTTTCTATTGTGAGCTGAGTGGATACATTCAGTCACTGTAACTTGTGGATTTTCCTACTTTTGCTTTTAATTTTCAGATTGAATAATATCTCTTGTAACTTCTTCTCAGCCTTAAGCAAGATTTGAAAGAGCATCGGCTGGCTTTTATTTTCCGTTGCTCAATCAAGGAGGTGTTGTATCTACTACTGATCTTGGTCCTTCATTCACTTGAAATGTCTTTGCGTAGACCTCCACTTCCTCGACTTCTGCTGAACAATGTCTCGTGTATGAGAAATGCTCAACAAATTTTGCGCTACGTAAATGTTTCCCTCCATGATGGTGGTGCACTTGTACTAACAGGCACCAATGGCTCTGGTAAATCCACATTCTTGCGCATGTTGGCTGGTTTCTCAAAACCATCAGCTGGTGAGATACTCTGGAATGGCCATGACATTACTGATTCAGGTGTTTTTCAACAGTACAAACTTCAACTCAATTGGCTATCTCTTAAGGACGCCATCAAAGAGAAGTTCACGGTCCTTGACAATGTTCAATGGTTTGAAGTTCTTGAAGGCAAGCAAGGAAAGTCTCTGCCAGCTTTGGAACTTATGGGGCTTGGAAGATTAGTAAACGATAAAGCACGGATGCTTTCTATGGGTCAAAGGAAAAGGGTACAGCTCGCCAGATTGTTAGCAATTGATCGACCTATTTGGTTGCTTGATGAACCTTCAGTAGCATTGGATGACGAAGGTGTGAAATTGCTAGAGTATATTATTGCAGAGCACAGGAAAAAAGGTGGTATTGTCATTGTCGCCACCCATCTGCCTATTCAGATCGAGGATCCAATGTTTTTAAGGTTGCCACCAAGGTTCCCTAGAAGGATGACTTTAGTAGACATGCTTGATAGAGGCGGCCTCGACTGATCATTAAGAAGATAAGAGTCCAATCTAAAGAAAGCTCTCCAATGAATTCAAAAGGGAGCTGTTTTCTCTTTCATTCTTGATGATTGCAAGAATTTCTCTATCTTTACTTTGTTAGCTCCTCCTCAATTTGCACTTCACTTTGCCCCTAAAATGTGCTGAGAACACATGCCCTCATTGGTCTAATGGTATGAACCGCAACATTGGATGTGTGGATTAGACGAATGTCACGAGTTTGAATTTGTTGCAGACAAAAGCTTGTAATTTAAGCAGCAAGGAGGGGTAAGTTCATTATCCATCGAGTTTCGAACCCTGTCGGCCGGCACTCGGGGATTTCTAGTTTTTTGTAAAAGAATTTTGTAGATAACACCTTGCATCAGATTATCAGATGTAGTGTTTCTCTTATACAACATCCCAAATAGCTTTATTGTTTGTATGCTAGTTTGAAGCACAGAATTCAACGCATTCAGTACTTATTTGGCTTTTGTAACAACTTTGGACATTACAATATAAGATAAGTCTTAGCTTTGTTTTGTCAGCAAATTGTGGGTACGATTGGATTAGTTTTTTTTTTTTTTTTTGAGAGTTTGATTTCCGATTTTTCACTTCCTATCTACATTTTGGATATATAAAACTTTGAAGTATTTATTCTTGATGCAATTATCGAACAAGCGTGATAGTTACCTACATAGTCTAATTCATGATTGCAACATTACAATTACATAACAAGAACATGTTAGCGAGACACAAATTTAAATTAGTTATTTTTTCTATACTTCAAAATTTAGAAATATACGAGGAGAAAGAACGAAATTCATGTTGTAAATGAATAATTTGGAGTTCATATTCATCTATTTATATATGAAAAGCCCCTATCAAACACATGTATTCGACAACTTAATTCATATTCGATTAAAAAATGGATCAATAATGCACTACTCTGTGACGTTTTATATAGCTCCATCTAGTTAATTTTATGAGCATTTTAATGCCAGAAAATAAGTTGATTGCATTTTTGGTTCAATTAAATTGAAATGATAGAAGTACATTTTTTTTAGAGCCAAATATAATAGATTAACTATTTTTAAGTTAAAAAAAATCTTCTTCCATTTTAGAAAAATCACGTGGTTACCATGTGCTTACACTAATTCCACAAGATCTGTGAGTGGTTCAAATTTCTTTTCAAAAATATAAGTTTTCTGGGATTTTAGTTTATATCTGCAAAAAAACAAAAAAAACAAACAAACTGAGTCTTGGGTTTTATTGAAAAATGATGAAGAAATCATGGGTTTGTACTTTGATTACTCAATTTTGTTTATGTTTATCTCTTTTTCTTGTTCTTAACTTATGTCAAAATCAGAAGCCAATGATAAGGAATGGAAATGTGAATGATCTTCCTATGGATATATATTTTATAAGTGTTACAGGGGGTATTAGGACTCTTGAAGAACAGACCCTTCTTCTCAAACAGGTCAGTTTTTCAACCAATCTTGAAAAAAAAGTTTTTTTTTTTTTTTTTTTTTTTTTTTTGGTTTTTTGTGTAAAGGAATGATTTTTATTTGAATGTTCCTTGTTGGGGCATGGAATCTTGAACTGTATTTTGGTTTGGTGAAGATTGGTAGTGTTAGTTCAGTCTGTAGTAGAAGAATGTCAACAATCAATCTTGAAAAAGAATGTTCTCTTTGGTTATTTGTGTAAAGGAATGATTTTTATTTGAGTGTTCCTAGTTGGGGCATGGAATCTTGAACTGCATTTTGGTTTGGTGAAGATTGTCAGTGTTAGTTCAGTCTGTAGTTGAAGAATCTACACTTCACAATCAATCTTGAAAAGAAAAATCTATTGTTATTTGTGTGAAATTAGGTCTTAGGCCTAACTCACACCCCAAAAGCTAACTCAAAGGGAGGAGGATTGCCCAAGCCTTATAAGGAGTCCACCCATCTCATTAATCACCGATGTGGGACTTTTGTTATTTTTTAACACCCCACCTCACGCCCAGTGCTTAACATCTGGTGCGTGTGCAATTTTGATTTCGGGGTTCCCAACATCGGGTGAGACGGGCCCTGCTCTGATACCATGTTGTGTTAAAGAATGACAAAAGTCCCACATCGGTGGTTAATGAGATGGGTGGACTCCTTATAAGGCTTGGGCAATCCTCCTCCCTTTGAGCTAGCTTTTGGGGTGTGAGTTAGGCCTAAGACCTAATTTCTACATGGTATCAGAGCAGGGCCCGTCTCACCCGATGTTGGGGCCCCCCAAAATCAAAATAGCCCACGCACCAGATGCTAAGCACTGGGCGTGAGGTGGGGTGTTAAAGAATGACAAAAGTCCCACATCGGTGGTTAATGAGATGGGTGGACTCCTTATAAGGCTTGGGCAATCCTCCTATCTTTGAGCTAGCTTTTGGGGTGTGAGTTAGGCCTTGCAATCTTCCATGTTGAATTTCTTGAGAATTTCCTTAGCATATTTCTTCTGGCAAATGAAAACTTCATCTTGTCCCTGCTTGATTTCCATACCAAGAAAATAAGACATTAGACCAAGATCAGTCATCTCAAAAGCTTGCATCATTTCTTGCTTGAAATCCTCGATATGCCTTGTATTGCTTCCTGTAATTAGTACATCATCCACATATATAGACACAACAAGAATATCAATGCCATGATGTTTAACATAAAGAGTAGATTCTGATAGACTCTTTTCAAATCCTAAGCCAAGTAAATGGCCATCTATTCGACCATACCAGGCCCTTGGTGCCTGTTTAAGTCCATAAAGTGCCTTTCTGAACCTATAAACTTTGTCCTCATTTCCTTTCTTCACAAAGCCTTCAGGTTGCTCAACATAAATTTCTTCCTGTAGAATGCCATTAAGGAATGCTGATTTGACATCCATCTGATACACTTTCCAACCCAACTGTGCAGCAAGAGCAAGAAGTAACCTGATCGTGTCAAGCCTAGCTACTGGTGCAAATGTATCAAAATAATCCACACCAAAAATTTGAGCATACCCCTTAACTACAAGTCTTGCTTTATGCTTATTCACTGAACCGTCGACATTTAGCTTGGTTCTAAAGACCCATTTCAACCCAATTATCTTTCTGTCTTCAGGTTGATCAACAAGCTCCCAAGTCATGTTTTTCTCAATCATAAACAACTCTTCTTTCATTGCAGCAAACCATTTTTCATCATTTTTAGCTTCATTGTACCCAGCAGGTTCACATACTGCTACATTGCATCTCTGATATATATCACTGAGTTGTCGAGTACCTTTGACTGGTAAATGATCCACCATTTCATCCTGCCGTGAGAGTGATATTTTCTTCTCAAAAAACTGGGTAGGAGACTTTTTTTCTTTGTCAGAAGTGTTAACGACAAATTTCTTCGAGTCTTCCCAACACCACTTTTCATTTTCTATAAAATTCACATCTCTACTAAAGATTATATTTTCAGTTTGTGGTTGGAAGACTTTATATGCCTTTGAAACTGAACTTTATCCAATAAAAATGCCTGGAACAGATTTTTTATCTAGTTTATCTCGTTTAACCTGAGGAATGTAGGAAAAACAGAGACAACCAAACACTTTAAGAAAATTTAATGATGGTTTAAATCCATACCAAGCTTCAAATGGAGTTCGGTCTTTCACTGCCTTTGTGGGAAGCCTATTTTGAAGAAAAACTGATCTATTTGCTGCCTCTGCCCAAAATTTCTTTGGCAAGTTCTTCTCGTGCAACATGCATCTGGTCATCTCCATAATGCATCTGTTTCTTCTCTCGCTTACTCCATTTTGTTGTGGAGTATAGGGAGTAGTAAGCTGATGATGAATCCCTGCTTCCTCACATAACATGTCAAACTGGTAAGAAGTGTATTCCTTTCCATTATCTGTTCTTACGGACTGAATTTTACAGTTGGCTTCATTTTCTACTTTTGCTTTGAACTTCCGAAAAACACTAGAAGCCTCTGACTTATGCTTGAGAAAATAAATCCAGCACATGCGGGTTAGATCATCTACAAAAATGATATAGTAAAGACTACCTTTTAGTGAAGTAGTCCTTTGTGGTCCTGCTATATCAGTATGAATTAGTTGCAATTTGTTCGAGGCTCTCCAAGTTGTCTTTGAAAATGGAAGTCTGTTTTGTTTTCCATATTGACACGCAAGACAATTTGAAGAATGTACTTCTAAAACAGGCAAGTCCTTAACTATTTTCATTTTTTGCATTTTAACCAACCCTTCATAGTGATAGTGTCCGAGTCTCTTGTGCCATACTTCTGCAACACTTTCTTTTGCTGAAAAAACAACATGCTCCTCCTCAAATGGATCTAATGAGAAACTTTTGCCTCTCATTCTTACTTTAAACATTTCTTGATCTGAAGCATCCTTGATCAAGCAATGATTATCTTCAAAATTTAACTTGTAGCCTTTTTCCATCAATTGACCAACACTAAGCAAGTTTTGATCTATGTCAGGTACATAAAGCACATCAGAAATTGTTTTAGTACCTGAATTACTTGGAATAGCAATGGTTCCTTTCCCTCTTACAGGAAGATGGTCGCCATTACCTATTCTGACTTTAGTAATGGTCGTAGGCTTCAATTCCTTGAAGAGAGACATGTCATTTGTCATATGATTAGTGCATCCACTATCAATCAGCCAACACTCATTAGATGATCTACTTGAAAAACATGTAGCAACAAAGAGTTAATCTTCCTCCTCACCCTCAACAATTTTAGCCTCTGCTTCTTGTTGCTGACTATTGTTCTTGCAAATTACAGCTTCATGCCCAAGTTGATTGCATTTGCTACATTTAGCATCAGGCCTTCTCCAACATTTATATGGTGGATGACCTTTCTTGTTACAATGCTTACAATGAGGATAACTTTTCTTTGAGTGTCCAGTTTTTCCTTTGGTAGTACTTGTTGAAATGCCTTCACCATTCTTCTTGTTCTTCTTCTTTTTGTTTTTGCCTCCATCTTGAGGCTTGGCAAACAATGCTCCCTCTGTATTTCCTTCTTCTCTCATGACTCTTCGTTGTTCTTGTGCCTGCAAAGCATTCAATAACTCTGCGAAGGTGATCTTGAACAGATCCTTCGTGTTTTCCAAAGTAGTTATGGTTGCTTCAAATCTTTCTGGCACAGTTACCAAAATCTTTTCAACAATACGTGAATCATTAAACACGGAACCAAGCAATCTTACCCTGTTTGCTATGTTCAAGAGCCTTTCAGAGTAATCTTTGATGGTTTCAGTTTCTTTCATCTTCTGTATCTCGAAATCTCTTATAAGATTTAGCACTTGCATACCTCTGATCCTTTCATCCCCTTCGTATTCTGCCTTGAGATAATCCCAGATGGCTTTTGCTGACTTTAGAGACATAATTCGAGTGAAGATTGAAGAAGATACTGCTGAAAATAAACAGGCCTTTGCCTTTGATTTTTTGGTTTTCCTGTCTTTATGGTTTTTGATCTGGGCCATAGTAGGATTGTTAGGCAACAGAGGAACTTCATAATCCTCTTCGACTGCCTCCCACATATCCATGGCATCTAGATATGTTTCCATCCTTACCGCCCAAATCTGATAGTTATCACCATTAAAAACAGGTGGTGCCATTACAGAAAAACTTGATTCTGCTTCCATGATTGATAAACTTGTCTTGTTGATTACAATCAAAACACCCACGGATCCCTCAAGAAATAAATGCTCTGATACCAATTGTTAGTTTTTAGAGAAGGAAAAACATAACAATCTTATCTTCTTTTGTTATTGAACAAGTAGGAACATTAGTTTGATAAACGAACAAAGAAAAATTTATGAAAAGCAAAACTACTTACTTCATTATAACACAGATATTTATAGGAGTTTACAAGTGAACCAACTCCTAAGGATAAGATTAAAAACTAAGGATAAGGATAAGGATAAGGATAAGATAGAATTTAACTACTAAACAGTAAATAACTACCCTAGTAAATAATTACCGTACAATACAGACAATTTGGACTGATGCAGTTCTGATGCATATTTCTAACAAAATTATTTTGATACATTTGCACCAGTAGCTAGGCTTGACACGATCAGGTTACTTCTTGCTCTTGCTGTACAGTTGGGTTGGAAAGTGTATCAGATGGATGTCAAATCAGCATTCCTTAATGGCTTTCTACAGGAAGAAATTTATGTTGAGCAACCTGAAGGCTTTGTGAAGAAAGGAAATGAGGACAAAGTTTATAGGTTAAGAAAGGCACTTTATGGACTTAAACAGGCACCAAGGGCCTGGTATGGTCGAATAGATGGCCATTTACTTGGCTTAGGATTTGAAAAGAGTCTATCAGAATCTACTCTTTATGTTAAACATCGTGGCATTGATATTCTTGTTGTGTCTATATATGTGGATGATGTACTAATTACAGGAAGCAATACAAGGCATATCGAGGATTTCAAGCAAGAAATGATGCAAGCTTTTGAGATGACTGATCTTGGTCTAATGTCTTATTTTCTTGGTATGGAAATCAAGCAGGGACAAGATGAAGTTTTCATTTGCCAGAAGAAATATGCTAAGGAAATTCTCAAGAAATTCAACATGGAAGATTGCAAGGAGATGAATACTCCTATGAACCAAAAAGAGAAACTAAGCAAGAATGACGGAGCAGAGAAAGTGGAGGAAACGTACTTCAGAGGCTTAGTCAGTTGTTTGATGTATCTCAAAGCTACAAGACCTGATATTTTGTATGCTGTAAGCATTCTATCGAGGTTCATGCATTGTGCTAGTGAGGTGCATCTAAAAGAAGCAAAACGAGTTGTTAGATACATCAAAGGAACCATCAATTATGGTGTCAAGTTTCAGATACTTGGGTATTCTGATAGTGATTGGGCTGGATCCGCGGATGACATGAAGAGCACATCTGGATATTGTTTCAGTCTTGGCTCAGGAATGTTTTCGTGGTGCTCAAATAAGCAGGACGTTGTGGCTCAATCCACTGCAGAGGCGGAATTTGTGGCTGCAATAGCAGCAGTAAATCAAGCATTGTGGTTAAGGAAAATTTTTGGTGATCTGCACATGAATCAGACAAAGGGAACTGAAGTATTTGTGGACAATCAATCTGCAATAGCAATTTCTCATAAGTATTTCATGGGAAAACAAAACACTTCAACATCAAGCTTTTCTTCTTGAGGGAAGTGCAAAATAATGGTGACGTGATTCTCCTATATTGCAAAACTGAAGAGCAGCTGGCCGATATCTTCACCAAACCATTATCAGGAAATAAATTTCAACTTCTCAAGCAAAAACTTGGAGTTTGCAGCTCTTAAAGCAAGGAGGAGTGTTAGAAATATGCATCAGAACTACATCAGTCCAAATTGTCTGTATTGTAGGGTAATTATTTTCTAGGGTAGTTATTTACTGTTTAGTAGTTAAATTCTATCTTATCCTTATCCTTATCCTTATCCTTAGTTTTTAATCTTATCCTTAGGAGTTGGTTCACTTGTAAACTCCTATAAATATCTGTGTTATAATGAAGTAAGTAGTTTTGCTTTTCATAAATTTTTCTTTGTTCGCTTATCAAACTAATGTTCCTACTTGTTCAATAACAAAAGAAGATAAGATTGTTATGTTTTTCCTTCTCTAAAAACTAACAGTGTAAAGGAATGTTTTTTATTTGAATCTATGTTGTTGGGGTATGGGTTTTGAGCTGAATTTTGCTTTGGTGAAGATTGTAAGTTAGTTCAGTCTTTAGTACAAGAACTATGCAACTCTAAATTTCTTTTCTTTTGGCATTAGTTAGTTGAGTTTGCTACACTTGAGCTGAGGGTCATTCGGAAATAGTCTCTCTCTTTCTCCACGAGGTAGCGGTAAGGTCAGCGTACACTCTACCATCCCCAGACCCCACTTGTGGAATTCCACTGGGTATGTTGTTGTTAGCATTAGTTGATTGAGGAAAGGTAATCAGTTTGAGTGTATAGTTTGGAGGTGTACTCATTCAAGATTGGATAGGATTTAAAATGATTAAAACATTTGGTAGAAGGTGCTAGTAGCACATGTTGATAAAATGAGAGAAAGTCGCTTGAAATGGTTTAGTTTTAGTCATGTTATGCATCTACCTCCTATGTGTGGGTGAGTAGGTGTGAAATTATGGCGAGTGAAGGTGTTAAAAAGGGACGAGTTAGAGATAAAGTCACATGGAAGAAAGTAGTACGGAAAGACCTTCAGTTTCTTGGCATCCATGTAGACTTAGAGAAAAATATGAGAAAATGGAAGAAAAAGATCTATAAAGCAAATACCAAATAACTGGAAATATGTTTTGGGCATGTTAGTACTTCTCCTTTAGCTCCCATGTTTTTAGGAGTCTTTCCGAATCTTTGTATTGTTCTGGTAATTGGTTTTGTAAAAACTTGAAACTTAATAAATTCATGTTCTTGTGACAAAAGACGTCCTTCATTTCTTTTGTTTTGATGTTCAAATGAAATTGTTACCTGTGATGAAATTCATCTCCTTTCTATCATGTTCATTTTTGGCTGATCAAGTTTTGGTGGAATCTGATATTGAATGAAGGTGGAGAAGGTAGCAAAAAAGTTCAATGCAAGATTCGTTATCAACATAAGCGAACTTGGGGAAGATGATCCTCTTATGCAAAATGTAAGCCCTCCAATGACTTCTATATGTGCATAATTCAGTGGTTATATGAATTTGAGTGCAATGATGCTAGTGTAGGATGTAACACGTAGCTACTTAATGAATTGTGTTCAAATTAGATAATTTACCAAGTTTTCCTGGTCACCTACTAACCGACCAATGTTTGATTTTGATTCATATTTTCAAGATACCTAAAGTTCTAAAGACATCTCCTTTTTTGTGTTCTACGGATTACATCTTGCTGCAACAATTGGGTACTGATTGTATCACTCTGGCTTCACACGAGTTGTTTAAACCATGCAATTTTGACATTATGTAGCACATTAACTTGTCAACTTCTCTTCTTGTGCAAAAGATGTTTGGCTTGTGAACTTGCTAATCTTTCATGTGGCAAGCTCCATGTAGTATTTACTACAAAAACACGTTAACTACTTTCTTTGATTAAAAGGAATCAATCTTAAATTTCCAATGAGGATTCGACGAAATGATAAATCATAAATATCTAATGGTCCCTTCCTTGGCAGGCTACTTGGCGTTTTCCTTCCGTGAAGATCCCCTGGTATGCTCCTCTATGAATAAGCAGTTTGTTCCTCTTGGACTAACTTTTTTACTTTTAGATCTCGGTTTCATCATTTGAAATGATTTGTCTTTGCGGTTTCCCTTCAGTCATCCTCAACTTGTAGGTACTCTACTCGAGCTCTCAAAGGACAAGGGGTGAATCACTACCTTAAACAATTCAAATTTGCCCATGGAAGCTTAGATATTATAGTTGTTGATACAGGATTATATGAGGTAAATGTTTCTTTCTTTTATCTGATTAAATTGGCCTTTTATGCACGTTATCAAGATGGTGTCACTTCAGCTTTCTGCTCACTTGATTGTCGCCTATCGTCTTTCTAAGATAGGATTCTGTTTTCAGACTTTCCACCAGCTGATTACATATTGTGCTTTGTTTCTTTCTTTTGATACTGTAAGTTGGTTTGTGAAAAAAAGAAAGGATCTTCCTGAAAACAGTTCTTATCATTCTGCCTATATTTGACAAAGGCTTACGATTATATAAATGAGTTTCGATTATAGATGTAATTCTCCCATATCATCCTTAATCTCAACCGGTCCTAGAGAAATAGTCCCCTTCTTTTTCCTTCTTCCCAGATATGGATATCATTCTCATTCTTATTTACAAATTTCAAAATTTTTTGCTTTTGCTGTAGATCACTTTCAACGTGTAGCTTTGTTCTTCTTGTTTCTAGGTTGCTTCACATGGTGCTGGAGATAGTCAGTCACAATGGCTGATAGACACACTTGAAAACAGTGAAAGCAAATGGTACCTTCAGATTGCAATCTTTTACTCCAAAGAGAAAATATGTGACAGAAGTGATATCGTCTGACTAAAGTGATAGTGTAAATGCAGGTGCATTGCTGTTGGATTTCATCCATTGGTAGCTTGTGAAGAAGATACTCCTCAAACGAATCTAAAACACAAATTCCAGTCTTTACATGGCGTATTTCTGAAGTACGGTGTGGTAAGGTCAAAATCTTAATGCTACATCTCCATTTCTTCAGTAATACCTTAACACCAGATACCATTTTTTCTGCAAAACCAGCTTTCTATATCTAAAATTTGATGACTTATAGCCCCCAAGGCTTTGCTGTAGTGGTAGAGCGCAGCACGTGATGTGTGGGTTACGCGCACGTCATTGGTTCGAATGTTGTTGTAGACTAAAAACTTGATGCATAAGTGGAAAAGGATAGGCGGATAGGACCATTATCCACCAAGTTTCAAACCGTGTGCTGCTGGTCCTAGAGAATTTTCTCGAGTATGAAAACGAAGATTTTTTACTGACATATGTTTTTGTTTTGCTTTTTCCTGTTTAGGATGCATATATCAGTGGCCCTGCTTGTGTTGACAATGTTGAGGAAAGACATATTGCAAAATCCAAAACTAGTATTGCCAGATATAAAGGACCTTTTCTAACTAAAGTGAATCAGAACTTGCCTTCCTCTATGTAAGTAGTTTTCTTGAACATCAGTAGACTTCTGAGATCACATTGATCGGAACTTCCAAAAATGCTGCTCCTCCCATGTTGGATCCTCCAAAACGTATTACTGTTAGAGGATCCAACACATATTCGACAATATTTTTGAAGGATCTGAACAACATAGGACTCAAGTGAACACTTTACGACTATCATTTTTTCATTTTTTTTAGGGAAAAAGTAAATGGATTCCTACTTCACAAAGCCAGTGCTTTAGAGATTGTGAGTTTTATTGAATCTTGTTTAATATTATACACAAACCTCTTATATTATGTTCTTGATGTTTTAACAATTATTATTTCTAACAGGTTTCCTATTTAGTCACCTTGGAAGGTGATGTTGTGCAGAAATTTTTTCTCCATCAAAGAGGCAAAGATGTTATGTAGATATTCCTAAAGCTTCACACATCATTTAGAGGGAGCCATTTTCTTCCGATCGCCTTTTTTCGTTCTACTTATCGTTGTGGAAAAGAATGAAGAAGATTATAGATTTAATGAAATATTGGTGAAGAATCGTAATTCTCGTCTTCTTCTCTTTTTTTTTCCTTTATTGAGTAAGGGAAGAAAAGAGAATGAATTACAAAAGAAGTAGATTCAGCACTCGTGCTCAAGTTTGAACTAATAGATTCAACGTTTATGCTCAAGTTGAAATTCAGATCTTTTGTAAGATACTGATGTTCATTTTGAATATCACTAGATCCTTTTAAAATTTTCTTGAGATGTTTATGCTAGTAGAGCGAATGTGTTATTCTATATTATCGCACATTTTATTGTACTTTGATTAATTTCTTCACAAAAATAGATTTGGGCAAGAAATAATAAAAAGAAATATCGTTATTGCTATTTATTATATTATATATAGTTAAATGTAAATAAAAATTGAGATCTTTTTAGAAGAAAAAGAACTAGATTTTAATGTTAAAAGATTTAAGAAGTTGATGTTCATATTTTCACTAAAAAAAAATTATAAATCAAATTGTATTTTAGACCAAAATACCCTTCCATTTCGACACACACGAGGCTAAACAATCGCAAAAACAAACCGTAAATAAGTATTCACATGAGGGCAAATTAGAAACATTGCTGCTTTTAAGATACTGATGAACTTCCATTGATGAACCAGAAGCTGAAAGCTTAAGTTCAGATAGAAGAGAAGAAGATTGCAGAGAAGAGGAATTTTTCTAAGGGTGGTTTACCTTTCTCTGCAGTTCTGATGAAAAAAATGGAAAAAAAACTCAAACAAACCCTTGAAGTTATAGACTAAAATGGTCCTTAATGTATGTAGTTGAGCTAAATTCATCTCTCAACGAAGAGACAGAGAGAGAAAGAGAGAATTTTGAGGCTGTAATTTGATACTTGCAAGAGAAATTAAGAGACCCATATATTGGCGGGGCGACCCGGAACGCAACCCGAGGTTAGCAGCCATGGTGATTGTCTTTATTTCTCTTGTTTTTATCAACAGATCTGAGCTGCAATTTTACTCTTGTAGCTTTGATTGTATTGTTATTCTAAAAGGGTGTGTTTGGTATGAAGAAAAATGTGATCTTTTTGTGATGAGTTTCATCAGTTTAAACTATTGGCCTGTTTGAACATGCGATATGGAATCATGAGGTTAATAGAGAGAAAGGATTTTTTTTGTTAAGGGTGGTTGCTCCTCTCTATTGTGCCCATGATTTTCTTTCGTAGCAATTAAAGCAACAACCCTTGTTAATGAATACTCAAACACACAATAGTTCAGTGTGTGGAGAAAATTAAAAGAAAGGTGTCAAATAAGTCTTCGTTTTGTTTTTGGTGACAGATTGAATTGTACAAAATGGTCTGTGATCATGACAATGTTTAATTGTCTGTGCTAGCAAAATTGGGCATTGAAGATAGTCCGACCCCGTATCTTGGCTTGGCAAATCCCAGGATGGCCTGTAACTGCAGCTCAGTCTTTTGCATGCAACTGGTGTTTTGCAGCCATGGCGGGGTTGCCTTCTCTTTCTCTGAGCAAATATATATTATCTGAGCTGCAAATTTCTGAAAATTGAACTGGGAAGCTCAGGTGCTTACGTTTAAGTTTGCTCCAATTAGAATGATGTATAGTTGCACACTGGGTCATTTGCACTTTTGTCCTTATTTTATGCCTAGTTTATATTTGCATATCATAAGATCCCACTAGTTTTGCACTTACATGAGTCCATATCATAGTATCCCGCAAGTGGGGCATATGTTCGGTTGCTAAAGGGAAAAGTATGCAATTTCATGTTGTATACTATCACAAAGATGGGTACTTTATCTACTTCTTAGATATAAGCCCATGAAATCAGGGAGACTTTAGCGGAAGAGACCTCACTAAGTCTTTATTTAAACAAAAAGCACTTTGCTTTTTCAGTGAATGTTGTCGATAGATAGATATATAGATAGAGAATATGATGCTATGATGATAGTCTCGTCCCTTTTTCTTTTGAGCAACTCAATAGGGCACGAGACTAAAGGGACTGTATCTTGGCGGGGCAATCTGAATGGCTATGATTTCGTGTCATGCCAACAGTGTTTGCAGCCATGGTGTCGCCTTCACTCTCTTGTCTTATTAACAGATCTGATCCTCAACCCTACTCTTAGGGTGTCTTTGGTATGATGGAGAACATTTTTCATGATGAAACCAGCAGTTAGTTACCATTGTATCCCTATGAGGAGAGAAAAGTTGCGAAATTTTCAGGTGACAGCCAAGAATCCTAAAAGAAGTCAACCAGAAAATGAAATGAGGTTAATAGAGAGAAGGAATTTCTTCTAAGGGTGGTTGTCCCTCTCTGTTGTGCCAATGATTTTCCGTGGCTACAAAACCAATAGCCCTTCTTCGTGCAATATTCAGAAGCAGAATATGATCCATATATGATAATAATAGCACTTTCTGAGTTAACAAATGAGGCATTGAAGACAATCCGGCCTGTACCTTGGCCTGGAAAATCCCAGGATGCCAGCAACTGAGGCTCTTTCTTTTGCATGCAACAGGTGATTTTGCGGCCATGGCGTGGTGACATTCTCTTTAAGGGATCGTTTGGTTGCTGGTTAGGAAAGGAGTTGTTCATGTTAGGAGGTCTTTTTTGAAGGGTGGTTGCCCCTATCTGCAACTCCAGTGATTTCTCATATGAAAAGAGAATGAAAAAATAAATAAATCAAACAACCCTTCAAATCTCAGGGAATAATTATCCACACCCTGTTGAGATTTTTTAATCAAATGGTCGTTTATGTTATGGAGTTGAACTAAATTCATCTCACGAAGAAGAGATAGAGATAGAGATGGATTTTTGGACTTCAATGATACCTGACATGAGAAATTAAGATACCGTATCTTGGTGGGCCGACCCCGAATGCAACCCGAGGTTTGCAGCCATGGCAATGTCTTCATTCCCTTGTTTTATCAACGAATTGATCTTCAATTCTACTCTTGTAGCTTGTTTGGATGGTTACCTTTTGTGTTGAATTGTTATTCTAAAAGGGTGTGTTTGGTACAAAGGAAAATGTTTTTTATGATGAATATCATCAGTAATTGGTTTCTAATGTAGCCTCTGAAAAGAAAAAAGTCCGGGAAATTTTCTCAAAAAAAAAGAAAGTTAGCCCAAGAAGAAAAATGAGGAATGGAGAGAAGGGATTTTTGTTAAGGGCGGTTGCCCCTCTCTGTTGTGCCAACAATTTTCTTTTTAACAACTATAGCAACAGCCCTTGTTAATGAAATACTCAGACAAACAGCTTAGCCGTATATCTCAGTGTGTGGGTGTGTTGCCTTTCCCATATTGAAGTAATTGTGCAAAAGAGGCTGTGATGATGACAATCTTTTACTTTCTGGGCTAACAAAATTGGGCATTGAGGACAGTCCTACCCGTATCTTGGCTTGGCAAATCCCAGGATGGCCTGCAACTGAGGCTCACTCTTTTGCATGCAACTCTGGTGCTTTTGCAGCCATGGCGCAGTTGTCTTCTCTTTGTCCAAGCAAAACTGCAGTATCTGAGCCTCAAATTTCTGAAATTGAATTGTGGACCTCTTGTGTTTACATTTAAGTTTGCTCCAATTAGAATGATGCCGGGGGCTGCTTGTGGGAGGGGTGTGTGCCACGACGAAACAAGGGAATGAAAGGCCGCTTTGCGTTTGTACAGTTGTACACTGGGTCATTTGCACTTTTCCCTTATATTGTGCTGGTCTTTAATTTATGCCCCTCGTATCCAAAAAATTTTTTGTCAGGGCAAGTTTATATTTTGTTGTCATTTTATCCCACAAGTTTTGCTAAGATGACTTCAGTTTAAAAGAACTTCTGAGTTCTGCCTCACTAGGCATAAGTTCAGTTGCTAAAGGGAAATTTGTGCAATTTTATGTTGCACAATATCAGGGAGAACCATGAAGGTCCTTCAGATATTAAGGGAATAGGTGGTTGACTGGTTGTGTGTGGTTATGAAACTTTTATATTTACTAGGCACAATATTTTTAGGATTTTAAAGTTTCAAGGTATTACAAGTCCGTGGTTCCATGCATTAGGGTTCCAATTTTAGTATAGGTCGAATCTAATTGATTTTTTTTTGTTGTTCTTGCAGCAGCTGACCATCTCAGACAAGTAAGGCTTTTGGTAAATTATTGTTAGCTATTCTTTGATTTGATTATAATTATTAATTTTTTCTTAGGCCCAGCTAAGTTGCTCGGACTGGAATGCGGGTGTTTAATACGGGTGTGGATGTCCAATATTGATCCGGATCTAATTTTAAGATTAGGGGATATAGATCCATGTATGGACACGGGTGCGGGGATTCGCCTAAAAGTAATTAAAATATCTAAAAATAGAGTTATAAAACCTAAATTATGAGATATTATGTGGAGAGCTTGAGGAGAATCCCAGAAGCAGATAAAAGGTGACGGAGTGACACAGAAATGTCTATATGAAAGGTATTACATTTTCTTCAATTTCACCTTTACTTTGTATTGATTACAGAAAATTACTAAAACTGTCCTGACTTTCCCCATCGATTTTGGTCAAAGTACCCATAATCGGTTGACCAAATTGGACTCGGATCCCACACGCACTCCCATGTCGTATCGACTTGGGTGCGGCACCAAAAGTGAAGAGTCTGAGCAACTTAGGGGCGGAGAATCTATTGAGAACAACCTTTTATCACACAGAAATAGTAATAATAGAATAGGGATATGGTTGTTGATACAGATATTAGATGTGCTTGTAGGCTGCTATAGTGGCTAGGGTTTTGCTTGAATGTCCATGTGCATATTCACCAACACTGGAAAGTGAAAAGGTAGGCATCTTATATTTTTTTCCCCCTATATATGCACTTGATTGACTCCATTAATTTATGTTATATCTTACATTTATAAACTAGTTTTAGATGATCATTTATTGGGCAGGACATATAGCTTCTTTTTTTTTTCCAAATCAAATTCTAATTCTTTCCTTTTTGGGAGCTGATATTTTCTTTCTTTTGTAATCTGTGCATCTGCTTAATGCTTTGTTAATGACATTCTTCTTACTTCATCAAAAAAATAAAATAAAATTCTGATTAGTATTAATTGCTCGTAGTCTAAAACAAGAAGCATTAGTAAGTGAAACTAAAGAAGTGAATGTAATTTACTCTAAATATCGAAATGCAAAAAGTAAACAAATAATAACATAATATGCCATCATCTAAAGAAAATTCAAGTGACTCATGGGACATAATATTTCTGGATGGAAATATCCATGAACAAATATTATTTTCGTATTGATTCATGTGATAGTTTAATAAAAAGAGTCATCCAGAAGGAGAAATGGGGTTAATTTCTTGTAAGGGTGGTTGCCCCTCTCTGTTGTGCCAATGATTTTCTGTAGCTATCACACCAACAGCCCTTGTTGATGCAATACTCAGAAGCAGAAGATGATCCATACATCTCAGTGAGTGTTTAAGGAATTTGCACTGATGACCTTGTTTGAGGTAGTGATATAATAATAGCACTTTCTGGGTTAACAAAATGGGGCATTGAGTACAATCGGAGCTGTATCTTGGCTTGGAAAATCCCAAGGATGGCCTGCAACTGAGGTTCCCTTTTTTGCGCCGCCGGTGATTTTGCAGCCATGGTGATGGTGTGGTTGTATTCTCTTTAAGGGGTTGTATAGTCGTTGGTTAGGAAATGAGTTGTTCATGTTAGGAGGTTTTTTCGAAGGTGGTTGCCTCTCTGCAATTCTAGTGATTTCTCATATGAAAAGAAAATGAAATAAAAATCAAACTCCTTAATTCCTGGGGAAAATTTATCCACACCTTGTTGAGATTTTTGAATCAAATAGTCTAATGTGTTATGGAGTTAGAACTAAATTTTTCTCTCAAAGAAGACAGACAGAAAGAGAATTATGAGGCTTCAATGATACTTGACATGAGAAACTAAGAGACCCGTATCTTGGTGGGGCGACCCAGAACGCAACCCGAGGTCTGCAGCATGGCGATGTCTTCATTCTCTTGTTTTATCAACTGATGTCAGCTTCAGTGCTCTTGTTTGGATGGTTGTTACTAAAGTATTGTATTGTTATTAAGGGTGTCGTTGGTATGAAAGAAAATGTTTGTTTCATGAAGAATTTCATCAGTGTTTAATTACTAATGTATCCCTTTGAGAAGAAGAAAGTGGTGAAATTTTCTGGTGAAACTATGATTTTTCCTAAAGAAGTGTTGGCCCAAAAAGAAAAAATAAGGTTATAGAGAGATGGAATTTTTTCGTTAAGGGTGGTTGCCCCCTCTCTGTTGTACCAATGATTTTATGTTTGGCAACTAAACCAACCACCCTTGTTCCTCAGACAAACATTAATCAACAACTATGATTATTGAAACATATGCATGGGCCATGCAGTTTCTTGAATCTACAACTTAAGCCGTAGATCTCAGTTTGTGTGTGTGTATTTTTTCCTCCTTTTTGAGTTATTGTGCAATAGAGGCTGTGATGATGACAATGTTTTACTCTTTGGGCTACCAAACTTGGGCATTAAGGACAGTGTGACCCATATCTTGGCTTGGCAAATTCCAGGTTGGCCTTCAACTGAGGCTCTCTCTCTTGCGCAACTGGTGATTTTGCAGCCATCGCGTGGTTGCTTCTCTTTGTCCAAATGCAATATCTGAGCCTCAAGTTTCTCAGAATCGAACTGGAGACCTCTTGTGCTTTGAAATACATTAAAGTTTGCTTCAACTATAAATCAAAAGAATGATGTATCACAGAAAGATGAGTACTTTATCTTCTTGATATAAGCCCATGATTTTATAGACAATAACCGAAGAGAGAAGGTTTGCAGAGAGGAGGAGTTTTTGAAGGGTGGTTGCCCCACTCTGTAGCTTCTTTGATTTCTCATATGAAAAAGAAAAACAAGCAACCTTTTGTATCTTAGGGAATTATTGTTGACACCCATTTTCGACTCCAATGGTCCGTCTTATGGAGTTGAACTATTTTTTTCTCATGAAGAAGAGAGGGAGAGGGGGGGGGGGGAGAGAATCCGAGGCTGTGATGATACTTTCTTCTTTGGGATTGGGGCAAGACAATATCTTGGTGTGGCAACCCGGATGGTGACCCACTTTGTGTCATGCAACCGTTGGTTGCAGCCATGGCGATGTCTTCATTTTCTTGTCTCAACAACTGATCTGAGCCTCAGTTTTACTCTTGTTCGCTTGTTTGGATAGTTGTTGCCTATTGTATTGTATTGTTATTCTAAAATGGTGTCTTTGGTATGAAGGAAAACGTTTTTCATGATGAAATCAGTATTGGTTGCTACGGTGGCCCTCTGAGAAGAAGAAAGTTGGGAAATTTTCCAGCGAGTTCAAAAAGAGAAATGAGGTTAATTGAGAGAAGGGATTTTTTGTTAAGGGTGGTTGCCCCTCTCTGTTGTGCCAATGATTTTCCTTTTAGCAACTAAACCAACAGCCCTTGTTCATGAAATACTGAGACAAACATCAGTCAGCAGCTATGACAATTGAAACATATGCATGGATTTTCTTCAATCTACAGCTGAAGCTGTAGATCTCAGTGTGGGTGTGTTTCTGATTTCTACTTTTGGAGAATCCGCGCAAAAGAGGCTGTGATAATGACAATGTTTACTGAACAAAATCGGGCATTGAGGACAGTTCGACCTGTATCTTGGCTTGGCAAATTCCAGGATGGCCTACAATTGAGGTTCTCTCTTTTGCTTGCAAATGATGTTTTAGCAGCCATGGCGATGTTGCCTTCTCTTTGTTCGACCAAAAATGCAGTATCTAAGCCTCTAATTTCTGAACTGGGGACCACTTGTGCTTTGAGTTTGAAATACAATAAGGTTTTGCTCAGACATCTTTATAACATATGTCCTATGTGATAACATTTTAGTTTTCACTATAAGAGCCATATCTTCTCTGGAACTGATTTTCAAATTATTGCATATTATACGTTTCTATAATGTCAAGGGTCTATCAGAAACAACTTGTCTACCAACACAAGGTAGGGGTAAGGTCTGCGTACACTCCACCCTCCCTGTCCCAGACCACACTTGTCGGATTACACTATGGGTATGTTGTTGTTTGTTTGTTGTAGTTTCATTTTTTATTCCTGTTCATTTTGTCTATAGGAAAGTGAAAGACATGATGAACTAGATGGTAGACTAGAATTCAGTGCCTGAGCTGCTTTAAGTTCACATTAGCTTCTTTTTCAACCTGATCTCCATTGCTATAAGAAAAATAGAGATTGCGATAAGAAAGATAAAGATTGCGATAACTGGGTTTTGAATAAGAAATTTGTTTTTTTGCATTGGCATTAGCATAAAAGGCAGAGAAAGGTATGCTTGTGAAATGGAGGTTCCAATTGTGAGATGTAAAATGGAGGTGAAATTGAGTCCAAATTAATATGCATGTTCATGTGGATTTCATTGTTGCCGTCTTTGGCTGCTTCTTAGTTGCTAATCCCACTTCACCTGTCAGCATGGAGGCTCTGATGAGAAATATTTAAGTTACACTATGGATCTAATAAAACTGTATCTTGGCTTGGCAATCCAAATGTTAATGAAATTGCAGCCATGGCAGTGAATTCCTTATTTCTCTGAGCATATGGATTGAAAAAGAAAACACGTACATGTGTATCTTGGCTGGGCAACCCTGTGGCAAGTGGATTTGTGTCATGCAACCGGTATTTGCAGCCATAACAATTTCTTCATTTTTCTCGTCTTATTTTCCTCAACAGATCTGTGCCTCAAATTCTCTCTTAGGTTGTCTATGGTATACAACAAGTGAGCCTTGATCCAGAGTAAGTAGGGGTCAGCCATATTAATACTCACTATATATAACATATTTGGGACTCTAATGGATCGGGAATTTTAACTGAATGTCCACCGAACACACAATACAACCTTCTGGTCGGGACTCTGGAGTCTGACGCGCTACCATTATGCCATGGATCCTTACGGTGTCTTTGTATGATTGAAAACACTTTTTTTCTGGATGAAATCAGTAGTTAGTTAGCAATGAGGATAACGAGTGAAGGGATCTTCACAGATCACCTGAAATCTGAATATAGGCTGTGATGATGATTGTTTCTTTCTGGGATAGCTACTTTACTGTGTGGAGAAATCTTACCTGTATCTTGGCAGGGAGACCTGGTATAGCATCATCTGTTAACGTGTCTGCATCCATGGCGTGGTCGCTTTCTCTTTCATGTTCATAGAAAAGCAAAATCTGAGCCCTAACAGTTTAACGACAACCATCTGCAAACCCAAACAGAATGCACTAGCTGGAATTGAACCCGGGTCTGTACTTCAGCAGGGTACTATTCTACCACTACACCACTAGGACCGAGAATTAATCATTTTTCCTCTGTTTTATGTTGGCAAGGCAACAGCAGAACCATATAACAAATTGAAGGAAAATTTAATGATGGGGCTGTGATGATTGCTTGTTATTGAGAATATGGAACCTGGCACTGTAGTTTAGGTCTGTATCATGGCGGGGTAACACCGTATTGTAGGGGTTGCAGCCATGGCAGTGTCAGAGAACTCATTGCCTGAGATAATTACTTATCTGAGCCTCAAGTCTTTTGAAATGGCTGAATACATTGATGGCACCTCAATTAGGTTCTTCACTGTTTTCCTAAACCCATTTTAGATGCTGTTCTCCATCAACTTTTTAGCTCAAAATGAGGCAATTGGAGAAAACTGGGGATTTTTCAGGGTAGTTGACCATCTACGGAATGCCAATGATTTCTTATTTGCTCTAATCAACAACGCCTGTTGTGCATATATATGTTGGTATATATATGTATTGTATGGCTGTTTCTGTCTATCTATCTATCACAACTCTGCTCCTGCATTTTCAGGCAAAGCAGCAGCGAAAACATGAATGGGGAGGATTAGTTTCTTAAATGCAGACGTGTGGGATCTTTTCAGTTAATTTTCTCTTATAATTCAGACTTTATCAAAATAAAAACAAATCAGTGTGTGTTTTACTTCACAAAAATGGAGGTTCAGCACAGCATGAAGATGAAACCAACAATGAGAAAAGGGATTTCTTTTGAGGGTAGATTCCCTCTCTGCTTGGACTATGATTTTTTCATCAACCAAACCAACAACCCTCTTCAAAAGTACTTACTACTACTACTACTACTTTAGAGTTCTGATTTCTCAGAGGTAAAACCAAACATCCTCCTGATCTTAGCTTTTGTTTATCAAAAATTTCTTGAAATAGTCCAGAGTCTACAGCGGAAAAGTTTCCATGTTACAAAATAGGCTGTGATGATATTGCTAATACTGGGCTGATATACGGGGCATGGACACTATCCAACCCGTATCTTGGCGGGGTTACCAGGAGAGGTAGCAGCCATGTCAGTTTCTGGTGGACTCAATGGTGATTATCAAATTGACATCTGAGCCTCGTTATGTACATGATGCACATGTATATTGTCTGTATCTCTCACACACACACACACACACACAAAAAACGTGTATGGTTAAACCCGAATCCTAAACCCTAAACTTTGTGAATGAGGCTATGATGATATTCTCCAGGAAGGAAGCTTGCAATTCAGATGTTTGAGCTGATTCATATCTTGGCTAGGCAAAGGCAAGGAATTTGTGAGGTTGTATGTGCTCTCACAAAAAGGCCTCTGCTTTTTGCAGCCATGGTGGATTAGACTCTTTCTGATAGATCAGTTGTAAGCCTCTTTTCTGGGCTTAAGTTTAGTTCTACAATATTTGGTCTGTTTCTTTCGTTCTTGACTTCTCTTTATCATCATGTTGTATGATATTGGTTTGGGATGATTCTAAACAGAATTTGATCCCAGCTTGTTTGGGTCCAAAACTTTGTGTTCCTTCTTATATTCATGTTCTTTTTTCTACTTTTGCGTAATATCTAGACGAATCCCAGTTTCAAAAGAAAACTGTTTTTTAACTACACATTTTCCAGGAGTGAAACTATTAGGTATTGATATGAAACAAGTTCGAAGGATATGGTGGTGAATGTTGATACTGAAGCTAGTTGGTGAAATTATCTACACAAGTCCAAACTTTCTCGCCTTATTTAAATCTTGAAATCCCAAGTTTCAGAGGCAGTGAAGTTTAAGCATAATGAGAAGTGAAAATTATTAGAAGTGAAAATTATTAGAGTTGATTCAAGACCTGGGTTGGTGAGTCTAATCGGAAGGTCTTCGTTGTAAGGCAACCGATGATTGTAACCACAGCATGTTAACTCTACTATTTTCTTTGATTAAATAGTTGAAAATCTGGGCCTCATCTCCAACTTGGTTTATTTGCATTTTTTTTTTGACAAGTTTTTCTGTAAATAACTTTAAACTAGATTAGTGTGTGGTTCATTGGTCTATTATTTTGAATTTCAGGTTCTCCTTTATTTTGAGTAGCCACTAGTTTGTTAAGGATTGGAGAGAGTTATGGCGTCTCTAATTTCCCAGGATCATCTGTCGTTGATAGAGCCAAATTCTAACTTTTTTCTGTGTTCTTTTATCTAATTTCATTTTCTTTTGGTAATTTTTATCCCAATAAAGCAGTACTTGGAACCTTGCTTTGACTTTCAAGTCTGTTCAACTGGTGGAACTTCAGATTGTGTCGATACAAGTTTGATGTTGGTGCTCTTTCATTCTCTTATACTCATCGATGAGTACATGCAGCAGTTCAAGAGATGCCTGTTTTCTCCAACACCTGCAGGTAAATGAGTAAATCTGGTCAGTATAAGAACTAGACATATCCAGCAGCTGATTGACCTGTTCAAATTTGAATTTTGGCATCAGAGAGAGAAATTTCAAGCAGTTGTATCATGTTTAAAAACTAAGATTGTGTTGGTTATCTCTCATGTTAGTTGAAACTGAGATTTAAAGTCAGCGTAGAGTTGAGCTTTCTAAGATTCTTGGAATAGTTTGTGATACAGTATGAGCATAGGCTGGATGTTCTTTAGAATTCTTAACAGATCAAGAGTAGTGTGCCTTTATATCCTGTTTTTATCGATTGTGAATCAAGACAAAAGGTCGAATGGCTTGTTCGACGCGATCACACAAAATGAGACTTTTCATCATTACCTAACGATGAAAGCGATATGATACAATGAAATTTAAATAACAATCAAAACAAACATTGCATCTAAACTAACAACAGAATACAATAAATAACAACCATACAAACAAACTGTTATGATAAAAAAGAAAGCTTGCAATATATGAGAACTTCATGACCATCTTTACGTACTAAAACAATAATGTCCTAATATGCTCCCTTGATAATTCAAACCCACAATAACCTTCCTTGCTATAGTATATTTCTTGAGATTTTCATAAATGATAAAGAAAGAACTACGTTTTCATTCCCTAGTATGACCTTGGTCGGCCATAGCGAACTTGGGGATTGGGCTATATATTGTAGTGTTTAGCTGAAATCTTCAACCATTCTTTAGCTAAGAAAGGAAGAATTGAGACATCAGAAGTAAACAATGGGATTTTCTCTGAAGGGTGGTTGCCCTCTCTCTCTTTGCTATGCCAATGATTTCTTTCTTCTCCTTTTTTTTAAGAAACCAACAGCCCTTTGATTTTAAAAAATCAAGAATTATCTACACATTTGGCCATAGAATTCCAATATTTTTATACATATGACCCAACAAAGATAGCTGCGTTTTCGAAACTTCGGAACCTAAAAATGGGCTGTGATGAAGATTTGCTTCTTTCTGGCTAACTATCTACTTCATCGTGTTGAGAAGATGTGACCGGTATCTTGGCGGGGCGACCTGGTAAGGCATCAAGACGCTAGCCAGTGTATCTGCAGCCATGGCCATGTCGATTTCTCTTTGCATGTTTGTAGAACAGCAAAATCTGAGCCATAATGTGTACAGCAACCATTTGATAGTTGTTCTTTGGGAATTGAGATACCCAATTGCGGTTTTCAGTTTTTTTTGAACACCCCATTTCAGATGCAGTGCTCTATCAAATTTTTAGCTCAAAAATGAGGTAATCAGAGTAAAAAGGATTTTTTAGGGTGGTTGGCCATCTCCGGTATGCCAGTGATTTTACTTTGGTCTAATAAACAGCCTTTTTAACATATGTATGAGGTCTAGACACCTCTGCTGTGTCAGTTAAACGCTCCAACTTTCAAATGACCATCTAGACACCTCTAGAGTTTTTGTGTTACGTGTGTGCACGAGACACGATGGGGATGAGTTGGAGTGTTTAGTTGCCATTTGAGATCAAGTTGAGGTGTCTAAATGTGCACTCTCAAAGTTGGAGTGCTTGCTTGTCAGTCGAGACCAAGTTTGGGTGTGTTTATGTATTATGCCATGTGTGTGTGTAATTTATGTCTGTTTCTGTCTATCTGTGACTACTTTGCTTCTGTGTGACTGCATTTTCAGATAAAGCAGCAGCAAAAGCATAGAAAAGGGACAGTTAAGCAGACTTGCAGGGTTTCTGGTTAAATTATCTCTTATAAATAAGAGTGTTCTATAGAAAAGTGGAGGTTCAGCCTCAATATTAAGAATGAGTCCAACAGAGAGAAAAGGGAATTCTTGGAGGGTGGTTGCCCCCTCTGTTTGGCCAATGATTTCCCCATAAACAAAATCAACAACCCTCTTTCGGAAGTAGTAGTACTGGTTTCTTGTGTTCTCTAAGTTCAGAGCAAACATCCCTCTAATTTTAGCTTATGTTAATGGACTATATGGTCTTCCTTTTTCTGCTTCTGTATATACTATAGCTGATTTTTGCAAATATCCACTTTTATGTCCCTGTAAATACAAAGCTAGCTGTTTTCTGTATTTAATGAGGTGTTCTATTGACGTTGGTTAATCTGAAACAGGAGCAATCCGTGCAAAAACTGGAAAAAATGGGCTGTGATGATGGGTAGCTTCTTTCTGAACTGTAATCTACTTTCTTGCGTTGAGAAAATCCAACCCGTATCTTTGGCGTGGCGACATGGTATGGCATCCATATGCAAAGCTGTGTCTTGCAGCCATGGCATGTGTTGCTTTCTCTTTGCATATTCATATACAGCAAAATCTGAGCCCTAAATGTTTTGGCTAAAAATGAGGCAATCGGAAATAAAAGAGTTTCAGGGTGGTTGACCATCTCCAGTATGCCAATGATTTTATTCTTAGCTCCAGCCAACAACCCTTTTGTATCTGTATCTGTGACTACTTTGCTCTTTTGGCCTTCTTTTTGAGACAAAGCACAGCAAAAGCATAGAAAAATGGAGGTAACCCAGTATGAAGAACGGAAAAGGGCCAAATACACCCCTCCACTATGAAGAATGAGGCCGACAGAAAGAGAAGGGAATTCCTGGAGGGTGGTTGCCCCCTCTGATTGGCCTATGATTTCTTCTTCAACCAAATCAACAACCCTCTGTAGATGTACTAGTACTGTTTTCTTGTTTCTCTGAGGTTAGCAAACATACTCTGATCTTATCTTATGTTTGTTAAAAACTACTGGAATTGTCCAAACGCCTACTTGTGGGAAAGTTCCCATCTTTCAGAAGTGGCTATGATGATAAGGCTTATGGCAGAATTCTCACAGTTTAGCCCAGAAAGGAAGAATGAGACATCAGAGTGATGGTACTTTTTGTAAAGGGTGGTTGCCCCCTCTCTGCCATGTCCATGATTTCTTCTCCATTCATAAAAAACCAACAGCCCTTTCAGAAGAAAAAAAAGAACAAGAATGTTGACTTTTTTTTAAATATATATATATATATATATATATATATATATATATATATATATATATATATATATATATATATATATATATATATATATATATATATATATATATATATATATATATATATATATGTATATATATATATATATATATGCATGCAATGAAAAACAAGGTAGCTATTTTTAATTGGTGATTTGCAAGAATGTTGATTGATCTGAAAAAATGGGCTGTGATGATGATTTGATTCTTTCTGCGCTATATCTACTTCACTGCATTGAGAAGATCCGATCCGTAACTTGGCAGGGCGACCCGGTATGGCATCATCTGCAAACCGGTATCTGCAGTCATGGCGATGTCGCTTTCTCTTTGCATGTTTGTAGAACAGCAAAATCTGAGCCCTAAAGTGTAAGACTAAAACATTCATGTGTATGTGTGAGAGAGAGAGAGTGTATGTTTTTTCAGATAAAGCAGCAGCAAAAGCATTGAAAAGGGACAGTTAAGTGGACTTACAGGGTCTCTGGTTAAATTGTCTCTTATAAATCAGAGTATTCTAGGGGAATTTTAGTAGCTTAGTAGGTTGGTTGGCTAATGGCTACCTGGACTTTCACCTTTTTGGTGAGGGTTCGATTCTCCACCTTGTATTCCCCTCCCCCTTTCCGCTTCTCCTAGCCCCAGTTTTCAAAAAAAAAAAAAGAAAAATAATCAGAGTGTTTTACAGAAAAATGGAGGTTCAGCCTACTGTTTAGAATGAGGCCAACAGAGAAAAGGGAACTCTTAGAGGGTGGTTGCCCCTCGGTTTGGCCTATGATTTCCCCGTAAACAAAATCAACAACCCTTTTCATAAGTACTAGTACTGTTTCTTGTTTTCTCTAAACTTAGACCTAACATCCCTCTAATTTTAGCTTATGTTTGTGGGATTTTACTGGATAGGTTGTTGTTTATCAAAAGTTGCTCGAAATTGTCCAAACACCTACTTGTAGGAAGTTTCTGTCTTCCAAATGAGACATCAGAGAGATAGGATTTTCTGTAATGGGTGGTTGACCCTCTCTTCCATGTCCATGATTTCTTCTCCATTCATAAAAACCAACAGCTCTTTGAGAATAACAGAACAAGAAAATGAAAGAAGGGACTATAAATGCTTCTTCCTTTTTTTTTTTTGAAACGAATTGATAATGCTTCTTCCTTTTTCTGCTTCTGCTTCTGCTTCTGCTACTGCTACTACTACAGCTGATTTTTGCAAATAGCATTTTTATGTTCCTGTATGCTAAGTTGCGCTTGGACTCAGGTGCGGCTGTCCCATATGGGTGCAGATAAAGTGGTCGGATCCTCTATGATCAAAATTTTAAGATTCGGGGATACGGATCCATGTATGGATACAACTTACAAGTGTTGGGATTTGGCTAAGAATAATTCAAATCTCTAAAAATAGAGTTATTAAACCTAAATTATGAGATATTATGTGGAAAGCTTGAGGATAATATTTGATCAAGAGTAGAATCTTGGAAGGAGATAAAAGGAAAGGGAGTGACAATAGTAATTTATATATACAAGGTATGTCATTTCTTCAATTTCACCTTACTTTTTTGTTTTGACTAGTAGAGATCATTGAATCTTTCCAGAATTTCTCCCTCGAATTTGGTCAAAGTACCGAAAACCGGTTGACCAGATCGGGTACGGATCGCACATCTACACTCACACCTACGTCACGTCGACATGGATGCGACACCGAAAGTGAGGAATCCGAGCAACTTAGCCTGTATGTATAAACAACAACAGCATACCCAGAGAATTCCCACTTGGGGTCTTAAGGAGGGTAGGATGTAGTAGAGCTTACCCTGCCTTTATTGTGGAGTAGAGAGGCTGTTCTGATAGACCGAAGCAGGATTGCAAGAAAAATATAACAACCAAATAGCAAAATGGGTGATTTTGTGTCCCTGTGTATGTACAAGGTAGAATGACATAAGAATGTCGGTGAGTGTAATCTCATGCTTTTAATGGCACAAGACAACCGATGTTGCTTGATCTGAAAATGGGCAGTGATGATGATTTGCTTCTTTATGGGCTATACCCTACTTTACTGCATTGATGAAATCTGACCAGTACCTTGGTGGGGCAAAACGGTATGGCTACCATTTGCAAACCGGTGTCTTGCAGCCAGGCATGTGTTGCTTTCTCTTTGCATGTTTGCAGAACAGCAAAATCTGAGCCCTAAAAGTTCACGGGAAGTATTGAATGGATTTCCATTCTCTGGAACTGAAAAATTCAATTGGGTTCTTCAGTTTTTCGTTCAGATGCAGTTCTCTATCAATTGTTCAGCTTAAAAATGAGGCAATCAGAGAAAACAAGAGATTTTTCAGGGTGGTTGACCTCTACAGCATACCTGTGATTTTGTTTTTGCTCTAATGAACACCCCTTTTAGCAGATCTATGAGATCTCTGTGTGTGTGTCTCTCTCTCTACTATCTATCTATCTATCTATCTATCTATCTATCTATCTCTCTATCTCTATCTCTATCTCTATCTCTCTCTCTCTCTATATATATATATAGAGAGAGAGAGAGAGAAACTTTTGCTTCTGCTGCTACAAGAGCTGATTTTTGCAAATAGCCACTTTTGTGTCTCTCTAAATACAAGATAGCTGCTTTTAAATGGTGCTAAGGGCACAAGACAACTGATGTTGATTGATCAAAATGTGATGTGATGATGATTTGCTTCTTTCTGGGCTATAATCTACTTTTGAGAAAATCCAACTTGCATCTTGGCAGAGTGACCCAGTATGGCATCAGTTCAGCAGAAACCTCTCCCATTGTTTAGCCCGGAAAGGAAGAATGAGACATCAGAGAGAAATGGGAATTTCTGTAAAGGGTGGTTGCCCTCTATCTGTTATGTCCATGATTTTTCCTCCATTCATAATCAACAACCCTTTGAGAAAAAGAAAAGATCAACAATTGTGTAGGCATTTGGCCATAGATTCCATATATATGTGTGTATGTGTGTGTGTATAATATATATGTATATGCTTTTTCCTTTTTCTGCTTGTGCTTCTGCAAGGTAGAAATGATACGACAAGATAGCTGTTTTATTAGGAGTTCAGAACCTAAATGAGGTGTTTAATTGATGTTTATTGATCTAAAAATGGGCTGTGATGATGATTTTCTTCTTCCTGGGCTAATAATATACTTCACTGCATTGAGAAGATCTGACCCGTATCTTGGTGCGACATCATCTGCAAATCGGTGTCTTGCAGCCATGGCGTGTGTTGGTTTCTCTTTGCATGTTCATATACAACAAACTCTGAGCCCTAAAGTGTATGGCAAGCATGTGATGGTCTTAAATGTATGGTCGTTCTTGGGAACTAAGATACCCACTTCGGTTTTTCAGTTTTTATTGAACCCCATTTTCAGATGCAGTTGTCCATCAAAATTTATCTTTAAAATGAGGTAATCGGAGTGAAAAGGTGATTTTTCTGGGTGGTGACCATCTCCGATATGCCAATGATTTTATCTTAGCTCTAATCAACAGCCCTATTATCATATCTATATTATATTAAAAGCATGGAGGTCATTAGCGAAGTTGTTCGCTTTTTTTACCCTTTAAAACTAGATTTCACACAAGATAAAGTTGTCATTTTTACTATATTCCTAATACTTAGGACTTTGAATGTACTAAAATTTATGTAATATCCTTTTTAATATATTTAGGACTTCAAATCAACCAAATATGTGTGTGTTCAAGGAATGAGGCTTTTCTATGGAACTCGAGAAAGGTTGAGATTTTCTAAGGGTGGTTAGTCCCTTTCTCTGAAGTTCAATTTAGCCGATGAATTTTCCAGTACTTCTGTCTCAATGAGATAGGTTAACAACCCTTTTATATCATCTATGCCAATAATGATCTTGCTGTTGATGATGATTAGTCATGGCTATGGTAGCAAACATCTAATTAGATTTTCAGAAAACAGAAGAAAAAAAAAGAACTACTTTTTCCTTCACTGATGTTCTCTTGGTCGGGCATGGCACGAGCAAAAGAACTTGTGAATCGGGTGTTGTGCTATATATATTTGTATAACACAAGTGTGTTTTTGCTGTACCCTCATCATAGTTTAGCCCATGAATGAAGAATGAGACATCAAAGAGAGCTGGGATTTTCTGTGAAGGGTGATTTCTTTCTCCATTCAGAAAAAAAAAACAGTCCTCTGAGAAAAAGAAAAGATCAAGAAACTGAAAATGACCATGTAGGCGTTTGGCCATAGATTCCAAATGTATATATGTTTTTTTCTGCTTGTGCTTCTGCAAGGTAAAAATGACACAACAAGGCAGCTGCTTTTTTTAAGGGTTCGGAACGTAAATGAGGTGTTTTATTGATGTTGATTGATCAGACAAAATGGGCTGTGATGATGATTTGCTTCTTTGTGGACTAGAATCTGCTTCACTGCGTTGAGATAATCCAACTCGTATCTTGGCAGGGCAACCCAGTAAGGCATCCATTTGCAAACCGGTGTATCTGCAGCCATGGCAATGTCGCTTTCTCTTTGCATGCTTTTATACAGCAAAATCTGAGCCCTTTAGTCTATGGCAAGCGAGTGATTATCTTAAATGGATGATCGTTTCAGGAACTGAGATACGCACTTGGATTTTTCAGCTTTTGTTGAACCCCATTTTTCAGATGCAGTTCTCCATCAAAATTTTTATCTCAAAAGGAGGTTATCGGAGTAAAAAAGGATTTTTCAGGGTGGTTGACCATCTCTGGTATACTAGTGATTTTATCTTAGCTCTAATCAACAGCCCTTATCATATATATAAATAATAATAATAATTGGATGTCTCTCAGTCTGTTACTGCTTTTATTGGCAAAGCAGCTGCAAAAGCATAGAAAAATGGAGGTCCAACCCAGTATGAGGAATGAGGCCAACAGAGAGAAAAGGGAATTCTTTGGGGGGGCCTCTGCTTGGCCTATGACTTCCCCATAAACAAAATTAACAACCCTCTTCAGAAGTACTACTACTGTTTATTGTTTTCTCTAAATTCTTTGAGGGTGGTTACCCTCTCTAATTGACCTATGATTTCTCTGACCAACCAAACCAACAATCCTCCGTTGGTATATGTTTCTATTGATGATTAGTTGATAGCAGCAGTAGTAATACTCCCTCTCTTCCAATTCACTTCTCTTGAACCTGTTCACTATTGATATGGAAAAGAGTCCATCTTTCGAAAGAGAGTGATAATATTGCCAATTCTGGGCAAGGAGAAAATTTGACTCGTATCTTTGTGGGGCAAACCCAGATTATGTAACTGGTTGATTTTACAGCCACAGTGTTGTCATCTTTTCTTTGCCCCATTTTACACAGATCTGAGCCTCAACATCCAATGAGTTCCGGGATCCAAACCCCGAAGTTCATTTGATGGAAACCTTGTTCATTTTAGCTCTAAAGGACAAGCCAACCGGAGGAAAATGGGCCTTTTGGCAGAGTGGTCGACCCTCTCTGGTATGTCAATGATTTATTTGCTATAATTAACATTTCTTTTAGCTTTTATATGTGGATGAAGTGCACAAATAGCCGCTTTTAGACCATTTCCAAGGTCATTAGGTGTTGTAATTTCCTGTATTTTAGGACCCTGTCTAAAGAATAGCTGAAGTTTACAAAATTGCAGGGACTTACAGTTTACAGAGTAAAGGTAGCTTAGCCCAGTATGAAGAATGAGGTCAACAGGGAATAAAATAAAGGGAACTTTTTTTGGAGGGTGGTTGTCCACTCTGGTTGACCTAGGATTTCTCTTTCAACCAAATCAACAACCCTCCATTGGTATATTTGTGAAACTTCCCAAAATAAATAAATAAATCTGTTGCCGTTGATGTAATGTTGCTAGCAGTAGTAGTAATGTCATACTATCACCGTTTCAATCTGCTAGTCTGGAAAACTGTCCACAAATTGGTATAGAAAAGGTTCCATCTTTCTCAAAGAGGCAGTGATGATATTTCTAATTCCACCCTGAA
Source organism: Solanum sitiens (assembly GCA_016801875.1). Taxonomy (NCBI): domain Eukaryota; kingdom Viridiplantae; phylum Streptophyta; class Magnoliopsida; order Solanales; family Solanaceae; genus Solanum; species Solanum sitiens. Next base: position 927,892 of record JABWTJ010000280.1, on the reverse strand, counting down.
AATCAGGGCATGGAGAAAACTCGACTCGTTTCTTGGCAGGGCAAACCTAAATCACGCAACCCGTTCATTTTGCAGCCATGGCGTTGTCGTCTTCTCTTTACCCCCATTTTGCACAAATCTGAGCCTCAACTTCCAATGAGTCACTTCGAGTACTCTATGATCGAAACCCAGAATCTCGTTTGATGGAAACCCTGGTCCCTGTTCATTTTAGCTCGAAAACATGAGGCAGTCAGAGAAAAATGTGGATTTTTTCAGGGTGTTAGACCATCTCTGGTATGTCAATGATTTTTTCTTTGCTCAAATAAACAACCCTTTTAGCTTTGTTTGTGGACAAAGTGAAGAAATTGCTGTTTCAGAACAGTTCCAAGTTCATTGAGTGTACTCTCCTGGATTTGCACTGTAATGGAAGCTCAGCCCAGTGTGAAGAATGAGGCCAACAGTGAGAAAAAGGGAATTTCTCTGGAGGGTGGTTTCCCCCTCTAATTGGTCTATGATTTCTCCTTTAACCAAACAAACAACCCTCTGCAAAAGTAGAAACAACCAACAATATTTATTGTCATTGCCTTCCATGGTGGCAATATGATGTTGATGTAAGTAATACTATTCAATTTTCTGATCATTCTGAGCTAGCTTAGACCAAATGCTTTTGGTATGAAATGCTCACAGATCTGAAGGTCTCATTTGTTTCATTAATATTTCTTGTTAAAGTTATTCAAACAGGCTCTTATGGAAAAGTTTCCATTTTTTCTGGAAGAGGCAGTGATGATATTTTGCCTATCTGGGCTGCTGTTTGGGGCATGGAGACTATTTGACCCGTATCTTGGCATGGCAAACCTGGATGGCTTGTGATCGAGTCTTCTCTTTCACATGCGACTGGTTCTTTGCAGCCATGGCGTTGTCACCTTCTGTTTGCCCCATTTTTTGCAGTTCTGAGCCTCACTTTCCTACTAGTCCAACTGGATGTCCCAGGACTCGAAGAGTTCTGAACCTAAATGACAAAAAATCTCTGCATGCTCGCATATATCATGAGAAAATGTCCAAAATAGTCCCTTATTGAGGCAGTGATGATTCAGTCTATCCTCTTGAGCTAGTAACTGAGCATTGAGGGTACCCGATGACAACTTGGCGTGGCAATTACCCGGATGCCTGTGATTTTGTTGCATGCAACTTGGGGATATTTGCAGCCATGGCATGGCAGTACTTTCTGTGCCTGATCATAAATAGAAGAACTGAGCCTCAATTGTCACATTCATCTTACTCTGGATGTATTTAGTATGGAGGAAAATATTTTCGTGTAGCCCCCCTAAAGTGGCTAAATGGTGTCATTTCTGCAACGAAGACCTTTGACATGAGGCTGTGATGATTTTTTGTCTTTACTCATCAGATGGTTGATCCTTGCTATATCTTGGCGTGGCAGTTCTGTTGGGGTATTGTGAGGTAGTGGAGCTATTTTTGTTTGTGTCTCACGAAGCATCCTTAAGCTTGCAGCCATAGCGGGGTTTAGCTTATGTATGAGAAAAGGTGAATCTGAGCCTCCCAAATTTCTATTTGTGTTGGAAGAATGAGGCTTTTTATGGAAACTTGAGGAAGGTTGAGATTTTCTAGGGTTTTTGCTCCCTTCTGAAGTTCAATTTAGCCGGTGATCTCCCTATTCCTTTGTTACACAGGAAATGACACCAATGACCTTGATAATGGATGGTCTTGACCCCGTTTCCCCATGGAAAACCTTCAAAGTCGAAGTCAGAATTCAAAAGTTTTTCCCATGGAGTAAGTGGGTCAAAGACCAAACACATCTACAGGCCATTCTTGTAATTCACCCTACTTTACTGCATTGAGAAAACCTGGACCGTATCTTGGCAGGGCGACCAGGTATGGCATCATTTGCAAACTGGTGTCTGCAGCCATGGCGTTGTCCCTTTCTCTTTGCATGTTCATGTACAACAAAATATAAGTCCTAAATCTGTGGTTAATATCTCAAAAGGTCACTCAACTGATGGGGATTGGCATGGCAGCTTTAAGGCTCTGTGAGATATGGGAACTATCTCACTGGACTATTAATGCTTGCAGCCATTCGCCCATGTCCATTGTTTAGCTTTTTGAATGACAAAAGGCAAATCTGAGCCTCCAAGTATCTCTCTGTGTTCAGTAAATGAGGCTTTTTATTGAACTCGAGAAAGGTAGTGATTATCTGAGGGTGGTTATTCTCTTTTCTCTTAAGTTCAATTTAGCCAATGAATTTTCCTATGCTTTTGTTAGACAGATATAGTTTAACAGCCCTCTCATCAGCAAAATGTTCTTGATGATGATGATGATTGCCATGGTTATGATAATAATAATATTAATAATAAGTGAACATACATTTTCCCCCCTCAACTTGTCTAGAAAACCCCAAATCCTCAACCCTAAACTTTGTGATGAGGCTGTGATGATATTCTCCAGGAAGTTTGAAAATCAGATTTTTGAGCTGATTCATATCTTGGCTAGGCAAAGGCAGGGGAATTCATGAGGTTGGTTCTTACGTGCTCTGTCATAAAGGTATCTGCTTTTTGCAGCCATGGTGAATTAGCTCTTTTTTCTGATTGATTTACACTCAAAATCTGAGCCTCTTTTCTGTTTAAAGTTTGGTTCTACAATATGTAGCCTGTTTTTTCATCCTTTGTACAATCAGCACATATAGGAAGAGTCCCCTTTGAGAAAAGAAACTTCTTATGTATCCATCTATACAATTTCCATAAATTGTTAGGTACTGATATGAAACAAGTCCAAAGGAATGGAAGTGGATATTTAGGATCCATATACCGTCTTTAACCGGTTTGATATTGAAGCTGGTTTTTGCTGCATTTATCTACATTACTCAAACTTTCATGCCTTTTTAGATCCTGAATGCACCTAGTTTCCGAGGCAATGAAGATTATTCATATTGAAAATGAAAAGTGAATAAGATGAGAGTTGATTCATGGCCTGGCTTGGCCTAGTCCAATTGGAAGGTCTTGTAAGGCAATTGTTGCTTGCAACTGCAGCAGTGTTAACTCTGCTCTTCCTCCATTTTGGATTAAATAAGCGAAAATCTGAGCCTCATTCTTAACATAGTTCATTTTCTTTTTAAAACTAGTCTTTCTGGAAAGAGACTTAGATTACCATCATTATGGAACCACTGAATCAACAGCTTCGGCTGCCACCACCAAAACCTTAAAGAAAAAATTCTTTTCTCGGTTGAGTACATGCATTTGTTATCTGATGAAGGTGAATCCATACCTAAACATGAGTATGTCAGCTAACAGTCCGTTCTACAGTTCATGTCGCAGCTGCAGGATCAGTGGCATTCTTTTCATGTGAACAATGTTGCATTTCATCTTTGCTGGGTGGCGGACCGGTGTCATTTCAATTATCGGTGGTACTGATGGTAAAGATTGCTGGTTCAATCATGATTTGGTTGAATGAAAATTGGATCTGCCCTCATGAAAAGGTGAAAAAAATGTACCTTCAATTTGCTTGTGTTTATTTAAGATCATTTTGGCCAGTACTTTGAACTACATCTCGGAATATCATCAAACTTGGCATGAATTATTTTCCAGTACTACTTTATAACTAATACGCCTATCTTGCGCTTAAATCTTGATTTACATCTTCTATAGTTGAACTGCTATCCCAAAGCATGTTACTAAGTAAATTTGTGCATTATTCTTAACTGGCAATGGATGCATCCACAAATACAAGGAAAAACCAGCTTATATTGAACCTGAGGATGAAGTGTAGTCGCCAGTCGGTGACAGAAGAGAATGTAGCTTCAAGAATGAGGCAAGCATTGCCAGGGGCCATAACGCCCGTGTATCACATTGCCTCAGCTTCCCTACTTTGCATGAGACCTCAATGATGCAATTCTCTGGTTCTTGGCTATTGAAGTTCTGAGATAATGCTTTGTTCTTAAAAATGTTAGCATTTGCTATCAAATGCACCATGTTTGTATTTTTCTTACCCAAGAATGTTTATTAATATGGACAATATTTCTGTTGACAAATTTTGTGCTTTCTTTGACACCAAAGTTTTCATTTTTATCCTCTTGTAATTGCAGCATCAAATTTGGAATATTGTACTATTTGCATTTGATAGTCTGTTTATATACTCTCGTTTTAATTTATTTGTCAAATTTTGACTTGACTTGGAGTATAAAAATGTAAAGAAGATTTTTAAAATTTTGTGGTCTTAAAGTTAAAGATACGTAGAATGTACTAGAATATCTTTCACTCTTCGAATGTTAGGAATAAAAAGTTGCTAAAAAAGGGTCGACATTCTTTTGAAACATATTAAAAAACAAAGTAAGACGTATAAATTAAAACTGAAGCAAAAACTAGCTTGAGTCTCTTCTCTATTAGAAAAGGCTCTCTTCTAATACTTCTCGTTCGTTTACTTCACTCACATCTAGTAAAAGACGCAGATTTTATCTTTACATAAGTTATTTTCGATTTTTCTAAAAGGGTAAGGTAAATAAGTTATTTTCGACTTTTCTAAAAGGGATCAGAATAAATTGCCAAAAGGCATTTGTTGCTTTAGTACGCCAATTCACTAAATATATGACATATACTTACATATTCATTTTTTATCATTAAATCATAATTAGTATATACATATCGTCACCTTAATCTATCAAAAGAAAAGATATAAGTTAATACATTGATAATATATTTGTGAATTTTAACTTATATAAATTATATATTTATATTTATCCTGTGATTAATTACAAGCAAAATGTTGATAAAATTTTGAAGCACAATTAAATATAAATGTCATGATAGTGAGGTGCGTGATAAATGCCGAGAAATTCAAACAATTACTTTCAAAATATGTCCCAATCGTTAGCGTATCCAAGATTTCGATATCGCAAATCAATACTTTTGCGATAGAAAAAGAGATACAAAAATTGAAACGGCTTTTGAAATAAAAGGAACTAAATATGAACAATATCTAATGAATTGGATTTATCTCGTTTAGTTCAAACGAATTTGAATACGTAATATATACTCTCTCCATTTTATATTAATTGATCATTTTCTTTTTTATACGCATATTAAAAAATCATAAGAAAGAATATAATTCACTCCTTAAAAAACTTCATAGAATTTTACAAACAAATGTGAAATTTATTAAAAAGAATTAATTGTAGGGGTAATATAAGGAAAATGTAATTAATGTTTTCTTGATCTAGTAAAGTGGATGATTAATATTCCCTTTGTCCACTTTTAACTATCATTTTATGCTTTTCAAAAGTTAATTTGACTAATTTATAAGGTGAAAGTAGATTACATTAATTCGATATTTTAAACAAAAAAATTTAGATATATGAAATAGTTTAAATTACATTTCATATCGATATGATGAAAAAATATATCGTAAAATGTTAGTCAAACTACTTATCATTTGACTCTAAAAATAATCATAATAATAAAGTGGACGGACATAGTATGCAATACTCTCTCCGTTTAAAAAAGGATGACCTAGTTTGACTTGAAACGGAGTTTAAGAAAAGAAAGAACATTTTTTAATCTTGTGATTCTAAATCAAAGTTATGTCAAATGTACCAAAATGTCCTTTAATCTTGTGGTCTTAAACATATCACGTGGAAAATTAAAATTAAAGTGTTGCTAAAAAAGAAAAATGTCATTTTTTTAAAAAAAAATTTTAAAAAAATAAAGTGATTTTTTTTTAAATAAAAAGGGAGTAATTATTATTAGTGAGATGATCAACTAATATGACGATCACTCGGAAAATAAAATGTTTAATTGTTAAAGGAAGTTCCCAAGAAAATAACTTTTAAAATGTAAGGTCCTTAAATATCCACGTCCATCCTATAACATGAATTTCTCTTGTATATATGTACACATTCACACTCTGTAGAAACCCAAAATCCTACCATCAATGAAAATCCCCCATATATAAAGATTCCATTTTTATGAAAAATCTCCCAAATCTTGAAAACCCCATTTGTTAAAACTTCAAAAAGATGGCTACAAAAGTAATGGAAGTGGTAAAGAATCTTGATTTAAAGAGGTATATGGGTAGATGGTATGAAATTGCTTCATTTCCATCAAGATTTCAGCCTAAAGATGGAGTGGACACAAGGGCTACTTATACATTGAACTCAGATGGCACTGTACATGTGCTGAATGAGACATGGTGTGATGGCAAAAGAGGGTTTATTGAAGGAACTGCTTATAAGGCTGATCCTAATAGTGATGAGGCAAAATTGAAAGTCAGGTTTTATGTTCCACCAATTTTGCCTATTATTCCTGTTACTGGTGATTATTGGGTTTTGTATATTGATGAGGATTATCAGTATGCTTTGATTGGTCAGCCTAGTAGGAGGTATTTATGGGTAAGTTCCCTTTTTCCTAACTTTTGACATTCAAAGTTGTTGTCTTTGTCATGTGTTTTAAAAAAATGGATGAGTTATGGTAGCCTTGGAACAATGGTAAAGTTGTAGTCTTGTGATCAGGGGGCAGCAGGATGGTGTTAACTATATATGTATAAGATAATTTTCTTATGTACATAGATAGATGATCAGCCTAGTAGAAAGTATCCATGGGTATGTGCACTTCAAAGTTGTTGTCTTTGTCATTTGTTGTAAAAGAAATGGATGAGTTATGGTAGCCTTGGAACAACGGTAAAGTTGTCGTCTTGTGATCAGGGGGAGGATGGTGTTCACTATATATGATTGTTTGAATTTTTTTATGTACATAGATATATGGTCAGCCTAGTAGGAAGTATCTATGGGTAAGTTCCATGTTTCTAACTTTTTGACAGTCAAAGTAGTTGTCTTTGTCATTTGTTATTGAGTAATGGTAACCTTGGAACGATGGTAAAGTTGTCATCTTGTGATCAGGGGACAGGATGGTGTTCACTGTATGTGTATAAGATAGTTTTTTTGAATTTTTCATGTACATAGATTAGATGGTCAACCTAGTAGGAAGTATCTATGGGTAAGTTCCGTGTTGCTAACTTTTTGACATTCAAAGTTGTTGTCTTAGTCATTTGTTATTGAAAAATGGAAGAGTAATGGTATCCTTTGAACGATGGTGAAGTTGTCGTTTTGTGATCAGGGGACAGGATGACGGTCACTGTATATGTATGAGACAATTTTTTTGAATTTTTTATGTATATAGATAGATGGTCAGCCTAGTAGGAAGTATCTACGGTAAATTTCTTTAATATCCTTTAAAGTTATTGTCTTTACCATTTTATATGAAAATTGGATGAGTGTTTAGTTGGTAGACTGAGGCGGAGTCAGGTTTTTTAGTGTAGAAGTTCTAGACTACTTTTGCTTATTAGGTGTTGGATAGATAAGCTATAGACTCCCTCTGTGCCAACTTTTAAGTGTCTTAGTTTGATTGAGTACGAAGTTTTGAGGAACAAAGGGAGGTTTTTGAATCTTGTGGTTTCAAATTAAAGATGTGTGTAGTCTTTAGTACATAGAGTTAAAAACATGATGAAGGTGAGCCTTGAAATAACTGTAAAGTTTTTTGTCGGTGTGATTGATGGGTTAGTCTATGTACATCACACACCCTTGGGTTGTAGCCCTTCCCCAGACCTTACATAAAGACTGAAAGTTTTGTGCATCGGGCGACCCTTTTAGATGTGAAATCATGTCCAGTGACCGAGTCTTTCAACATGCTAGTTTTTCTGTCATTGTTATGTTGATCTGCTCTGACTTGTAACTTTCTTGAAGAGTTATATCAAGTCTTTAATATTTTTAGTTCTTCCAAGCCTGTGATACCTTATTTGGATGAAACAATTTTATAGTTTTGTGGTATCTCAGTTTGTTGTTTATGTTAAATTTCATGAATGATCCTCGCATTGAGCATGTTCATGCAATTAGATATAATTTGAAGCTTTTGCTTTCCTAAGATCCTCGACGTGTCATTGTAGACATTAAACGCTCTGCTGATTAGATTTGTGAAAACCATATTTGTCTACCTTTCTCCTCCTCTTCGTATTGAAATGAATATAGTTTACTAATAAATCATTAGGCATTATTCCTTCCATACCCAATTCTGAAACTTTTGTTTCATGTAAACTAAAATAGTCAATAGTATATTTAGTTACACTGACTCCCTATTTTATTTCAAGCCTTCTGTTTGTTGGGCTATCAAATGTGCATTTTTTTTTTATTCGACTGTGGTGTCTTGGCCAAGTTTGCACGCACGTCAATTAGTACCTCCCTCTCACTAAGGCTTGGACAAGTCGAAAGAAATCACCTAGTGTTTTTGCATGTTTTTTCCAATGGATTCTTGTTTTCCGGCTTAACAAAACGTATTTTGTTGGCAGATATTAAGTAGGCAAACACGTCTTGATGCTGAGATTTACAATCAGCTCGTTGAGAAGGCTAAAGAAGAAGGCTACGACGTGAGTAAGCTCCACAAGACGCCACAATCTGAATCCCCACCAGAGAGTGAAGATAGCCCCAAAGACACCAAAGGAATTTGGTGGTTCAAATCAATCCTTGGAAAATAGGCAAGTATAATGGCCAAAAAAGAAAACTATCCAAAGACCTATGAAATGAGATGTTTGAAACAGTATTTAAAGCTTATGTTTTTACAAGTCTTTTTCCTATGAAACTATGTAAAGTTGATAGTATTGAAAGTGTGGTTTGTATTTGAATCCTCTGTGAAATGTTGTGAACAAGTTTTGATAGTTCCCCTTTTTATGTCCCCGTGTCCCCCTCCGGCTACATGAGGGCGAAAAAAGGGAAGGAAAGTATGGTTCTTACTCGCGCTTTTGGCATACTGGGCTCCAGTGGGAGGCTTGCACGACGGGTTATTAACTACATTTTCTTTGACGGGAAGTTTCTTGGATACAAACAAACTGGGATTTCACATCAATGGTTGTTATTAGTAACTTTGTGTTGAAGCAATAAAGCATAGGGGACCATATGTTTGTTGGATGCACGGCTCATTGTATGTGTTTGGTAGAATTCAGCAATTTGAATCGAATTGAAATTTATCGTACTGAAGTTTATCGGACCTGTGAACATATTAACTCAAAATATACGGTATCAAAAATACTCAACTTTTGTTTATTAGTTGACTATACCCCTACCGTTAAAATATACCCTCGCCGTCACTAATTTCGTCATTCATATCCCTCAATTGACGAAAATTCTCAAATTGAATCAAATTAACTCGAGTTTTAGAAAAGACCTGCTCCCCAACTTAAACTCAATGCCTGACCCGTCTAATTAAAAAATTTTACTCATTTTCCTTACCCATTCTTTCAAAACATCTCAAACCCACGAATGCAATAACTAATAAATCTTTTACTTTTTTAGCAAGTAATAACCTAGATGCAAATGTAAAATTTTCAAATTATTGGATTGTTATGGTGTTGAATAATGTAAGGTTTTTAGACGGGTCGGACATTGGGTTTAAATTAAGGAACGGGTCTTTTTAAAATTTGGGTTAATTTGGATCAATTTGGGGATTTCTGTCAATTGAGGGATATAAACGGTGAAATTAGTGATGGCGAGGGTATAAATATTCTATTTTAACGATAGAGATATAGTCGACTAATAAACCAAAGTCGAGGGATATTTTTGACTTTTTCCCCATAATTTTATAAAAGAATACATCCGCAATTTATTTTATAACCTACATAACATTTAACATTAATTATACGGTGTTTGATTGTAAATGTAAGGTGATATAATTATATTTTGTGGGAGGTAAGACATGAAAATAAAAATACAAAGGACTAAAAAGCAAAAAAAAAATCAAACTAACTCTTATAATAGGTTTTTAATTTGTTTAAAAAGTAAACAATACAGGATTAAAAATAAAACATTTATAACACAAAATTCTAAATAACATTCAAACATATAGGAAGTATTAACAGATCAAAGAAGAGACAATGTACAAGGCCAGGGCAATAACCTCTTCTAACAAGGACTTGATACTATCCGTATTGAAGCGAACTGGAGCATTTATTTTTCAACTCTCTCGACGTCTGTAAGATTTTTTCATAAAACAAAAAAAAGTTAATAAAATATATGCAATTACATACTATTATTGAACTAGATTAATGTCAGTCTCATCACATGAGAGTTACGTGAACCTTCGCCCTTCCCGAAAGAAGGCATCACCGCTCATAGCTAGTCTATCGGTGCTCAGTATAAAGTTCCATTTCATTCATCTCATACGTCATGGAAACTGGCTTCTAGTATAAGGACATTATAGCTCATAAATGAATTATCCATCATCGAATATGCACGAGCATAATACACCTGAAACATAAACTAATTAAAATATATTAACAAACAAATAAAAAAGGACATTTAGCTCAGGAGTATATTTATTACTTCAATTCTCAAGATTATTTTCAAAATATCCAACAACAAAAAGTAATATTTTTTCTAACATAAATAACACAATGTATATGATATCAATTTTATTGAATAGTTTGTAATGTTTATACTCTCGTCTTTGGCTAACATTTACATTGAATTCATTCGAAATGTTTTAAGATTATATAATTCCTTATCATAAATTTTATTATTTTGTGAATATACGAATAAATTTGAAGCTCAAATCATACTCCGACAAAGATGATACATGCTTCGCGCTCCCAAGAGTGAGTAGTCCTAAAAACTTTGTTTTTACTATATAAATAATCATTTCTAGGTGCTTATAGTTTATCATCATATATCATATCATCATATATTATTATGAGTGGGAAGATTTTTAGTTCAAAGTTGAATTACGAAAATGCCCTTCACCAATTTTTTAAATTAAAATTCTTTTATTAATTTTAAAATCTATCTATATCTATATACTTATATAAAGGAGAAATATGAAGCCGCTGATGTGGCATGTCTCTAAAGCCAAGAATAATATTTATTTATTTTTCTCAAATTTTTTATATTTATTTTTAAAATATATATATATATATATTCTTAATTTGAATTAATGTGTAACATAATCAAGTCTATGAATAAAAAACAAACGGTTCTATTAATTCGAAGCTTCTACTCTATGTAATAGGAAAAGACATCCGTTTACTTTCAAAACTTTTGTAACTCCTAAATACTAATTAACAAATAGCCCTTTTGTATCTCCAAGCTCAACTACTGCTTACCCCCATTAATTAGCATTTGAATTAATTGGTAATTAACAATTAAAAATTAGAAATATAAGAAAGAGGAGATGTCACTCCCAGATTATTTCTGGAAAATGAATAACAACAAAGACCATCAAGCTTCGAGGTATGTTTCCTGACTAGCAAATCTATCTCTTTGTTCTTTTTTAACTTATTTTTATTATAAACCTTAAATTTCATGTAGAAGTAAATAATATTTCTATGATATATATTTAGATTGCTTTGAACGATAGTATGATTTGTAGACTATTTTCATACATCTCACCTTTATAGAATATCAAATTTGATTATACGCGATTTTGTTGCAATCATGAATGGATAGCTAATTGCACATGCAAGCGAGCACCTTATACTTGATATACCATAACTAAGAAGGTATTATATTTCATGGTAACTTTTTGTACTTATAAAAGCTTTCTAAATTGTTTAAAATACTTCATTGACTAGCTCAAGACGTCGATGCGCCACCAGATTGACCATTTTGTTATCAACATGGTAGTCGTCTTTCTATTATTTTTGTCAAATATATTAACGAATGTTGAGGTTTTATTCAAGAAATAGAAAGTAATGACAAATTTTGTTTCATTGTGACGTTTATTATCTTAGGATAGTGTACAATATGCATACTTTATGCACATTGAAAATTACTTATTTTTCTGTTGAAGTTACTAATCTTAATATTGTAATTCACACAGAGTTGGTGGCCACGAGAATTTTGCAAAAAAAGTGTTGTCCTCAACACTTCTACTAAAGTGATTCAAGATTCCATTACAATATAATATTATTGTATACTTTCCTTAAGTTCTTTTAAAACAAATTAATTTGATTGCACATATTTTTTATGTAATAGTTCTCATTTATATTTTTTTATTGGTCATTATTTTTTCTGTTGGTTTGTGCCCTTCGTTCATTTTTTTATTTTAATGATTGTTCAAGTGTTTATGTCCCAAGAAACATCAGCCTTGGGGCCTTGAGGGTTATAATTTTTGAGTGATAATTCTAATTAGTAAAAATATTGTTCTAGCCTTACAAGTTTCTCATTATCCCTCCCCCCACCCCTACCCCCACCCCCACCCCCACCAAAAAAAAATGTTGATATTTAAGTTCTAGGCAGAAAGTAAACTATTTTACTGATTAGGTAGAAAGTAAACACTAAAAATAGTTTATTTTATATGCACAAAAACACAGATAGGAGTACTTCAGACAATGTTGAGCAATTTTATATCAACAAAAGCTGGTCCTATTTAAATTACGGAAAATACTCAAAAATATCCTTAAACTATCTGAAATAGCTCATATATACCCTTAAACTATATTTTGGCTCAAAACTACCCTTCCCGTCAAACTATTGGATCAAAAATGCCCTTCTAATTAACGGAAATTGTTAAATGCCATGTGGATGCCACATGAATGCCACATGGCATGCCAATAGGATTCCATTGCCACGTAGACTAAATAAAAAGGGTCAAAAATACCCTTAAACTATCCGAAATAGCTCATATTTACCCTTAAACTATATTTCGGCTCAAAACTACCCTTCACGTTAAACTATTGGGTCAAAAATACCCTTCTTATAAACAGAAGATGTTAAATGTCATGTGGATGCCACATTGCATAACAATAAGGTTCCACTGCCACATAGACTAAATCCCTAAATCCTAATTACTCCCCCCCCTCATTTCATTATTTCCAGAAACGATATATTCACCCGTTCTCCCTCATTTAGCGGCTAGAGTTTCATACTTTTCTTCGTGACTGGGTTTCAAAGTGGATATTAATTCTTGTAAGTTAGTAAATATTTTTTTCTTATTTCATAATGTTTATGATTTCAAAGCATAATAGTTAGGATTTCACAACTTTCCCCTATCAGCTAAGGCTTCGTAGCTTTCTTCGGGGCTGAGTTTCAAAGTGGATATTCATGCTTGTAGGTTAGTAAATATTTTTTCTTATTTTATTATATTTACGATTTATAAGTATGATAGCTAGAATTTCACAACTTTCCCGTCATTTCGCGGCCAAGGTTTCTTAACTTTCTTCGGAGCTAAGTTTCAAAGTTGATTTTAGTGGTTGTAAACACAATAAAATAAGAAAAAAGTTTTACTAACCTACAACCAAGAATATCCACTTTGAAACCCAGCGATGAAGAGAACTGTGAAACCCTAGCTGCTAAATGAGGGAGAACGGGTGAATATATCGTTTCTGGAAATAATGAAATGAGGGGGGGGGGAGTAATTAGGATTTAGGGATTTAGTCTATGTGGCAGTGGAACCTTATTGTTATGCAATGTGGCATCCACATGACATTTAACATCTTCTGTTAATAAGAAGGGTATTTTTGACCCAATAGTTTAACGTGAAGGGTAGTTTTGAGCCGAAATATAGTTTAAGGGTAAATATGAGCTATTTCGGATAATTTAAGGGTATTTTTGACCCTTTTTATTTAGTCTACGTGGCAGTGGAATCCTATTGGCATGCCATGTGGCATTCATGTGGCATCCACATGGCATTTAACAATTTCCGTTAATTAGAAGGGCATTTTTGATCCAATAGTTTGACGGGAAGGGTAGTTTTGAGCCAAAATATAGTTTAAGGGTATATATGAGCTATTTCAGATAGTTTAAGGGTATTTTTGAGCCTTTTCCGTTTAAATTATAACAGTAAAAGAGGTGAAACGTGCAAGGCACGTTTCCAGAACTAGTATTACTAAAAGCATGAACAAAAAAAGTTTGAAAGTTGAATTACGATTTTACCTCTTCTATAAATTAAATTGTTATAAAATATTTTAATATTTAATTGTATAAATTTAATTAAAATGTTAATGACTTTTAGACTTCCTAAGATTAATTTCTAATTAAATATGTAATTTATTAATATTTATCATGTATATAATAATTATATAATAATATTAAATTAAATTAAATATTAATTAAATTAAATATAATTTTAATATAAATTACTAAAAGCATGAACAAAAAAAGTTGAAAGTTGAATTACGATTTTACCCCTTCTATAAATTAAATTGTTATAAAATACTTTAATATTAATTGTATAAATTTAATCAAAATTTAATGACTTTCAGTATTCCTAAGATTAATTCCTAATTAAATATGTAATTTATTATTATTTATCATGTATATAATAATTATATATTTTTAAAAAAAAAATCTCTACCTAAATTGCTATACTTTTCCTTTTCTCATAACTTTTTTCACCTCTCTCATGAATAATATAATATTAAAATTTATGTGGATAAAATATTATCCTTTATCATAAATAACAAAATTTAATAATTTAAAGGTGCAAATTTGCAAAATGGAGACACACCAGCACCATTTTGCTTGTGATCATACATTGTATGCACAAATATTCTTGGCGGTTGAAAGTTTTAAAATTCTGTTTTGATTATATATTTCCTTAATAGGGATTTATCATACAACCTTGACAGGTTCACTCCCTCAATCAATTGGAAATTGTAAGAGTTTAACGATTCTGTAAGGGTATTATTACATAATAAACTAACTTTAATTTTCTTTTTCATATTCTTCATTTATTTATTATTATTATTCATTTATTTATTATTATTTTCTAATTACTTATTCAACTTATATACTCTTAATATTCATAACTCTCATCTTTTCATATTCATGAACTCAAATATTTAAACTAAAACTTTAAGATATCTTTTGATATTCCTTCTATTCTATCTATATAAATTGACCTACTTTATCTCATGAAACCCCTACCAAGACTATTAGGCTATTATTTTTATTCTATAGTTAAAGTAGATGAAGAAAACTCTTAAAGTTTGATAGAATATGAAAGGAGTCGATAAGAACTCAGATATTTATGTACTAATTTTGTACTTATTTTTTCATCTAAGAACTCTGTCTACATTGTATTTTTTCTTAAATCTATTTCTTTTCTCTTTTTCTTCTCTCTATTAGACTTCTTAATTTAGTTTTATATGAATGTTTTATTGCGGTAAATCTTTATTCTTATTTTGTAATTATTACATTTTATTATTCATTACAATTACATATATATTTCCATAAAATTTTAGTCATTCTAACGTATCTATTAAAATTCACATGAAACACACATGCGAAGCATGTGCTCAGAAACTAGTACTTATATCCAAAGAGTCAATTATTTTATTATATAACTTGAAAATGTTCTTTCAAGTTGATAAAAAATTATCTATTGCAATATGATACATTGGTTTTAAACTCATAAATCTTATTAGCACATAATAAATTTTAAATAGTTTAATTTAAAATTCTAAAATATCAAATCATGTTCTATTATCATTTAACTAAAATCTGTGAAAAGAAAATTTACTACCTTTGTGATGATTGATGACAAGAAAATAATAAAATTTTCTAAATATTTTGTATAATACTAATTTAGAATAATGAAATTTTGTAAAATATCAAATAATGTTCTACTGTCATTAATATTAGAAAATAACTCGACAAAAGAGAGATTCATATAAATTAATCATGTGTCAGATTTGCCCAAGTCACATGATGACTTCAAATCATACTCCGCCAAAGATGAGACATGCTTCGCGCTCCCAAGAATAAGTAGTCCCTAAAAACTGTTTTTACTATATAAATAATCATTTCTAAGTATTTATCGTTTATACCTATACATATCCAAAGAGTCAATTATTTTATTATATAACTTGAAAATGTTCTTTCAAGTTGATAAAATTTCAATTATCTAGTGCAATATGATACATTGGTTTTAAACTCATAAATCTTATTAGCACATAATAAATTATAAATAATTTAATTTAAAATTCTAAAATATTAAATCATGTTCTATTATCATTTAACTAAAAACGGTGAAAAGAAGATTTACTACCTTTGTGATGATTGATGACAAGAAAATAATGAAATTTTCTAAATATTTTGTATAATACAAATTTAGAATAATGAAATTTTGTAAAATATTAAATAATATTCTACTGTCATTAATATTAGAAAATAACTAGATATAAGAGAGATTCATATAAATTAATCATGTGTCAGATTTGCACAAGTCACATGATGACTTCAATCCTCAACTAAGCTAATTCGACTATTCCCAATCCACATTTGAACTAGTAACACATAATTTTTAATCCTTTAGTTTACCAAATTTAAAGTGGAATTGATAAATTGATAGTGTCATTTTTTATATGCTTTTACACAAAAAAAAAATATTTTATGGGTTATCTTTTAGATATACAAGTAAATTATTCGATAGTATGTAATCAAATGTTAGAAAATTATTTCTAAGAAGTTTGATACCCTTGTTCCACTTAGAAAATTATTTCTAAGAAGTTTGATACCCTTGTTCCATTTATTCTATTGATCTTGAGTCATTAGTTAAAGCACACTTTTATACCGTTTTATCCATATTTGGCATTATGTATATGTGTACCTACAAAAGTATTTAACTTTGCTATGTTAACTTTGATTATTCCTACATGTTATCTCGTAATCTAACTATTTAGGGATTATTTGGTTATTAGTTAAAGCTATGCAGTACTAGTTATGTAGGCATTATTATGCAAGTATTTGATATTAGTTACGTTTAAGTCATTGACAACCCCTTAGATTTGTCCGTCTAATTCACATAGACACCTTAACTAGGTTTGTACCTATTGAACATCTAAATTGTTTAAACCATGTATCTATTAAACACAAAAGGTTGGTCTGGCAAAAAATATGTTTTGCACTTTCCTAAAGCGTGTAAAAAGATTCAAACTAGCGTTTTTTATTATTTTTTTTACATTTTTTTCTTCTTTTATTAACACTTGGCATTATATTTAACTTGAAAACATTTTTCTTCTTTCATTTACACTTTTTTTTCAAAAAAAAAAAAGAAGAGCACCCCACTCCCTACTATTCTATCTTCTTCAAAAAAAATCAAACTAATTTTTAATTTGTTTAAAAAAGTAAACAATACAGGATTAAAAATAAAACATTTATAACACAAAATTCAAAATATTGAAATGAGATGTTTGAAACAGTAAATCATTTATCTTCGTGATTTTATGGGGCTATTTGTCAGGTTTACAAGTAAATCATTCAATGGTATGTAATCAAATGTTAGAAAATCATTTGTTTCAGAGCATCCCTGACCTCCGCAGCTTCAGATCCGACGAATCGTACCTCTCTTTTCGAGTTCTTTTTTCTCGTTTTTCTGTTTGTATAATTGTGCCTTTGGATTTTATCTTATCATATCGTTGAATCCATTATTATTATTATTATGTAAAGATAACAGTTAATTCTAGGGAAAATAGAACCATACAAATTAATCATGTGCCAGAAATCAGATTTAGCAGGTCTATTGTAATTATTTTTTGCATAATACATAAAATAAACACTTGAACTTGACTTTAACTGTCAACGAACCTCTAAACATCTCAACTCGTTCCATTATGTTAGTTGAACACTCCCAAACTTAGAAAATAATCATCTACCTACTTCTAAAATTTATGTCACGTCAACATTATGTGCCCACAAAAGAGTGGAAGTGTTTAATTATCGGTATAAGCCAAATTAATATATCTATCTTATGTTTTATCTTTTTGAAGAAACGATAGTACATTGTCCTTCCCTTTTTTTTTATATAAATTTTACTTTACGAAGCTACGAAATGGTATCTTAGTAGTTCAGTAGGTTAGGTATCTGAACTCTCGTTTTGTTAGTGAAGATTCAATTTTGCTGCATTGTAATCTCCTCCTCATTTTCCCTACCCATACTTCCTCTGTCCCTGACATTTTTATTTTTTCGAGAGTCAAATAATTTATGTTTAACTAGTAATTTACGCATGAAATCTTCTAATTTTTTTAATGAATTTTATATGTTTATAAATTACATAAAAAGTACTATACGTCACAATTCATAATATTAAAAAACGCATTAAAAATTTACGATCAACGATTACAAAAAGTAAAACATAAATCGGTGCGAAGGGAGTAGATGAGAAGGAAAATAAGATAGCAGGGCAACTAGTATAAAAGAGGGGGGCTGTAGACTGGGCTTTTACAAAGCATTCCGTTCTCTGCCTTTTGGCTAAAATAAAGTGCAGCATCTGTTCTTACCAGTTTAATATCTTAATACGTTGTTCATCGACTCACATGATATTAACTCGTAAGTTGCACTATATATGAGTACATTTCAAAAGAATCCGCATAGATATAGAGAGAGTTGGAGACGAATGCAAATGATTCAGTTGAACTCACAGAACTGGCCCTTTAAAAGTAACAAGTAATTAGCATTTAAGAGTTTTCTACGATCGATAACAACGTTCCCGAACGGGAAAATAACAATGAAAAAGAAGGCATAGTATGCATAAGAGACTCTTAAATAAGCAAATAAAATTTTGCTATATCACTAGATACTCTCCTTCCTAACTTGCTACTTACAAAAACCTCATAAACCTGAACCAAGTGAATAAGCATCAAATCCGAATTCTCCTCCCTCTAACATGGCTCCATCCTGATCCTGCATTTTTTCAAACAAAATCATTTAGTACGTTTTCACGCCAATATCTGAGCTATGTTGCTCGGACTCTTCAAAGATGTCAATGAGTGCTTGTCGGATCTTCCAAAAGTGCATTTTGGAGGATCCAACGCGGCTGTGACAACATTTTTTGAGAGTTTTCCCAACATAGTTAGACGGCAACAAACGAGTTGATTGAGAGTTGAGTGACCATTTGAGAAATCAACCCACACTGTTAATCTTTGAGAAGAAATAACCGATAGTATTCAAAATCCGTGCTTGTAAAAGCAAAGGGGAAGAAGTTGAATCTAGCATAGAATTATTCAACTGAAAACAGATGCATAAAATAATGAGCTTTTAAAAGTTGAAAGCATCAATAGATGCATTAGGTGTTGATATTGATCGATTCGTACAAACTATAAAAAAAAAACATTAGGATCAGACCTACTTGTAACTCATTTTCGTCTTCTTTTGTCAGTATAAACATATTTCATCAGTAGACCATATAAACTATTTCTAAGACAGGCACAATGAAGCTCGAAAACACAATTCTGTTTAGTGGAAAAGCTTTTGCCTTCCCTCATGAAAGCAGAATTGCCTCTAGAGCACACCCTAGAAGACATAGTTCGAACTGCTAGTAGCTTGTTAAGTTACTTTTCATTACTAAAGGTCGATTTTATGGAGAATTCCTATAAGTTGACTCATAAATATGTGAAGACAATAAACATCACAAGTTTGTATCCAAGACATCAAGTTCCTCGAGTGATTAACTAACTCTGGCAATAAAAGGTGCTCCAAGTAGAAGTTGCCACAGTAGGTATAAGACAATCGGCAATGCCATTTAATGGTGTTCTTTACTCCTCTTTTGTGGTGGCGGTAGAGAGTGTGCAGGGTGGTTTGTAACCCTCTATAGATCTCTTTCGGTGTTGGTTACAAGGTAATACAGCTATAACTTAAATCATTCTCGATGTCATATAAACAGATATATTTTTGAAAAAAAACAAACTTATAAACAGTTATCTACACTACAAAGACCACCAAGTTAAGTAAGCATCCTTTCCTCAAGAAAGAGTATCTGATCTATCACCACACCAGAGACCGCGGACTCAGGTCAAGTATTTAAAAACAGTAGTACGCTCAGCTGCTATTCAGGTCTCAAAATTCTTCTTTTTTTAAAAAAAAAGGGTGTGGTGCTTAGGCCAGCTTGTGCATACCTTGTTTGAATCTATGACTAAACTTCAGAATAAAAGCTTCATAAATAAGACAGAGACCAAAAGAGGTTGGCTTACCCGTTTCATTTCACCCATAAGATCATCAAGGGAGCCATAGCCCTGAGGAAGAAAGCCAACTTGTTGCTTTGTTGTCTGGAAGAGGTAGTCTTCATTTGTGTTTGTCCTCGAGTCATGAGTTAATTTTTCACTTTCACGATTGTGTATGTGCATTGAAGAACTTCCATTTGATATGCCGTTCAAAGAAGTCTCCACCCTTGTGCAGAACATATCATTGTTTTGGTCCATAGGATGAGTTAAAGAGGCCATTCCACCATTGCTAGAAACTTGAGAGCTCATGTTACCAAAAATATTGTTTGAATTGTGGGAATAATGTTGGTTCTGATCTGGCCACCGTTGGCAGGTTGCTTGGTTCATAATCTGAACAGCACCCCCTAAACTTTCACGGCATTGTGTTTCTGCTCTTGAAGCCTCGAAAGGTACGGAAACTATGGTGGAGGTTGAAAAATCAACAGGGTTGTTCTGTAAAAGAGGGCCAGTTGAAGTATCATTGTCTCGTACTCTGTCTTGAGGTAAATGGCTGTTGCTGAAAGGTTCATTTAACGGAAAGGAGGTTGACTGGAACTTCAGAGGCTGGAGAGAAGTTTGCCAATTCTCATTATATCTATCATGGTCCAGAAAATTGGAAGAACCACTTACACCAGTATTGAAGGCCTCAGAGCTAAAAGAGGCTATGTTGAGAGAAGTCTGATTTCCAAATCCCGTCCCCATCAGTGGTTGCTGGGAATTCACTTGAAGCAAAATAGGATTATTTGATACATTGGGCATAGAGCTGTTTGCGCTACCAACCAATCTAGAGTTCGTGAATGTACTGGCCGCTGTATGCAGTCCTGACTCATCCAAAGGATTCAACTCTCCTATGTGTGTGGCACACTTACTCTGCTGCAGTTGATCAAGCTCCAACGATGCAGGAATCCCTTGGAACAAATTAGCATTCTGGCTTGCAGGTGGAACATTTGCGTTAAATTTCATCAAGGCATTGATGGAGTTGTTACTCAAATTTTGACCATGATTAGGTTGGAGAATAGGTGTAGATGCTAGATTGCGAAGGCTTACACCAGAAGGACTATTTAGTCTGCCAAGCATGCCTCCTGATGCGTATGATGATGATAAGCTAGCCTGACCGAACCTTCCTGATCCAGCCAACGTTCGAAAACCACCGAGCCCATCCAGTGAACCCATTCGCATGTACGCAGAATCTTTACCCCCTAATGCAGCGGCAGCCAAGTTGGCTTGCTGGGCATCTGCCGCATTGATCCTTTTCAAGAAGAGCCTATACTTCTGTGGCACAGAACAAAAGACGAATTAAAATTTTATACCTTTGAGCTTTTACCAAAAAGTACAGGACACGAAGGCCGAAGAACAGACGACTCCTGCAACACCTTTGTAACAACAACAAACCTGATCCCACAAGCAGACCTTACCCCAACCTTGGGAGGTAGAGAGGTTGTTTCCGATAGACCCTCGGCTCATGGAAAAGCATATCAAAACAGATGTGGAACACCTTTGTAGTCGTTAAGACAATATTGGAGGAAATAATCTAGCTTAAGATCTGTTTTATTTCCCTTCATTATATACCCACATGCATATTTAAACATGAAATGATCGAATGAGCTAAATAACATTTGTGAAAACATAGCAAGAAATTTATTTTTCCTAAGATGTAGCAAGGGTATATGATTCTTCCTATTCTTGGTACATTCTTTTAACATTCACCTCATCCATTTTCACATCTCACAAAAGGCCTAGCCAGAACCCCTAATTTTGTAAAATATAAAGAAACGGGACTCAAATGCAAACATAGGGAATTATAAAGAACAAAGAGAGAACAGTGCCTGGAGATGGCTTGCCACATTCTCTCTTGTAAGTCCTTCAACATTCATCAGATCAAGAATCCTCTTAGGCACAGCTTCTGCATCAGAAACATTATTGAGAAATAAGTCCATTAATATGGGAACAAACATAAAAAAAATAGACGAAGAATCTAAGATAACCACATGAATGCTAAAAAACTCACTTTCAAGGCCTAACTGATGAACTGCTGTAACAAACTTCTTGTGAAGCTCTATAGCCCAAACAACACGAGGTTTCTTCTGAGTTCCAGGATCTTCATCGTCATTTCCATTTTCATCACTTTCATATTCTTCATCCTTCCTTTTCTTGTTAACCTTCCCGTTTTGATCTGCATTACCTGAAAGCTGTGATCCTCTTTCGCCTTCTCCGCCTCCCTGGTGAGCCTTGTCTTGATCATCAGACTTGTTTTGCTTCTTAGGCTCAACTTTCTTTCTCCTTATTACATGTTGCCATATATTCTTTAGCTCCTCAAGCCGTACAGGCTTCACCAAATAGTCACAAGCACCGTGAGTTATTCCCTTCATTACAAGTTTGCTATCACTGTTTGCTGACAACACTGGACAAGAAAAGGTCAATGGTCAAGAAACGAAACAAACTTTAACGGATTAATTTGATATAAGCAACACAGATCTTCAATTCTTGAAGCAACAATATTTTATCTGACGGCAGCCAAGGGAAAAGAACAGCAAGGACAGATAAACAATTAAGATAATGAAGGTATTTATACTTATGACGGGAAGATCCATCTCGAGACCAACAAGCTCCAGAAGTTTAAAGCCATCCATATCAGGCATGTGGACATCACTGATCACCAAGTCAAATCTATCTTTGTTTTCCCTCAACATCTTCAAAGCCGTTCTTGCCTGACTTGTCGTAGTTACTGTGAAACAACAGACCGTATTCAGAAAATGCAATTTAAATTTTGATTGGGGAAACAAAAACATTTCAGTCAGATGGAAAGAACCGAAAATAAATGAAGGAAATCAAGTTAGGAAGTTTCGAATCTCCCCATAAATTTACAATGGTACACATAGTTGAACTCCAACGCTGTCATGAATAACTACAAAAACTAAACCTCAGTCCCAAACAGTTGGGGTCGGCTGTATGAATCTCACTTATACATTTAAGTTCACATCATATAATCACCATACTAAACTATACAGAACTAAAAAATAAGTTTGACATACGCATGCTTGCACATACACACTCGCAAACCAAAGCTGTCATGAACATCTCAGAGAAAACTAGGCTTCAAACCAGACTATGCAAAACGAAAGTACAAAATGGAGAATTTCGACTTGATTATACTCCATAGTTAAGCTGTACACAACAACAACTGCGCCTCAATCCCAAACAAGTCGGAGACAGCTATCCATTTAAGCTCAACTACACAGTCAAGTTGAAAAGGCCAAAATCAAATTAAAAGAACTTCAAGATTCTTTTTTTTATTTATGACTTCCATGGTTGAAAAGACCAGGGTCTTCCCGAAACAGCCTTTCAACCTCCACGAGGTTGAAATAAGGTATGTGTCCACTCGAACCTTCAAGACCCCACTTGTGAGATTACAATGCATATATAGCTGTTGACTTTCATTGTTGAAAAGCAACAATCCAATTTAAAGGGAACATGAACCATGCATGAAGAGAAAAAGCAAAATTAACAGCAATTGAGAAACATGAAAAATCTTGGAACTATGAAAATCAAATTCTAAATCTTTTTTTTCTGGGAGTTGAAGATCTAAACTTCTCCTTATAAAAGTCTGAATCAGAACAGAGTTCTGATTTTTTTTTTCAGAATGGAACAGAAAACAACTTCCCAAACGATTGCAAATAGCATCAAACTGAATCAATTCAGAAACTTTACCAACTAGTCCAAATTGATAAACCAAAAAAATGAAATCTTTAAGCAAAAACATAGAAAAAAAAAACATAAATACCGTGATACTGGCATTTCCTAAGTAGTCCATCCAACAACTTCAAACAAATTGGGTCATCATCAACAGCAAGAACCCTCATACCAACTGGAAAATTATCATAGTTTTCCCTTTCACCACCCATATTTCCTCTAATTTCCTCCACAGTCATTTCAAGAACCACAAATTAAACAACCCCACAAGATAATAAAAAAAGACCACCCAAACAGAATCTGAAGAAAAAGATTACAACTTTAGCACAAAATCACAAAAGGGTCACTTTTCAAGAATCTTTCTGAAAACCCCAGATAAGATAATACTCTGAATATATCAAACAACTGATGAACAGGAAGAAGAAAAACAAAAAAAAGAGATCTTTAGAAAGAAATAGATAAAAGAAAAGAAAAAAAAAAGAGACAAGATTGGAACTTGGAGTTATAGTAAGTAATGATGGTGATTGGCCAGAACAAAGTGAATGGTTTTCAACTCAACAATACACCAAATCATACAACTTTTGTTTAAGTCATTACAACACAACACAACCCCCCACCCCCTTAACTCTTCTTCACCATCAAGACCTCAACTTTTTCTCTGTGTTTGTCTTTGCTTTTTTCTACCCACCCCCACCCCCCTATACACTCTTCTTATCACAAAAAAAAGACATTGGTATTAATAAAAAAATGATTTTTTTTCCATTTGTGCTAATGTTATATATGGACATAAAGCTATTATGTTTTATGCAGTTGCCAGTTGAGTGAATATATATTTTAGTCCTCTGTGAAGCTTTTTTTTTCAACTTTACTCTCTTTTTTAAACTCATATATGGGAACCAGAAGCATGCTTATTTGGAACTGAGCTTTTTGTAGGCTTTTTAGAAGTTATCACATGTGACTCATCTTCATCTACATTATTCACATTTCAAGATATCTTAGCCTTCCATTTTGGATATTCAATGTCCAAACTAATCTTGACCACTTTACCTCTTCCACTCTGTAAATAATGTATCGTATTGTATTGTATTGTATTATTTAAATGAATATAACGTTTGGATAGATTGTATTATTATATGTTGTTACATAATGTTTACACGTCAATGGTTTGAATGATAACTCTACCAGAAAAAGTAGGATACATATAGAGCTTGCTATAATATATCGTATTTTTATTGTTTTAATGAATATGACGTTTGAATGAATTGTATCATTTCTGTCGTTACGTAATTTGGATAATAAATAGACAAGAAAAGTATAGTATAGGTAGAACTACTACACAAAGGTCGGGTAATACTAAATAAAATAGGATAATTATTTTAAATAATAAATAACTGTCAAAACGAATATGATATTTTTTTTAAAATTATAATATAATACAACAGATAACAACCATCCAAACAAGGTGTTAATGATGGATTTGAAATTTAGTTAGACTTTGGACATTTTTGTTAGATATCACTTTATCCTTATTATAAGATTTTATTACGTAAATTCAAATTTAATCGACATCTCACCAGAAAAATTAAGAAAAAAAAGTCTTATTTAATTGGTTATATGCTTAAGTTTTTTTTTTGGATCTTACTTGGATTTATCTAATCTAGAAACATTAAAAATATAATTGAAGAACAATAGAAAGTGAGATGCTTAACTTGAGAATATATGGTTTATACAATAAAGTAATTTTTTAGGAGCTTTTTTTTATCTAAAAAGGTACTAAAACTTTAATAGAATGGGAAATTCATGAAGAAATATTTTCTAATTAATAATAATGATTTAGTACTTGAATGCTAATGATATTTTCCTTTTGTAGTTGTGTTTTACAACTTTCATTTCATTAGTTTCTTTGATTTGCGTGATTTAAGGTTTTATTTTTTTTCCAACTTTTTAAGGAATTGACTTCACGTTAATTAATAAATTAATTGATTAATTAATTATATGAGTAGTCACCCCATTAATTAGTACAACATTATTGTTTCATGAGAAAATAGGGGTCTACAAAAGAAAATAAATGATTTACTATTTTTTCCTTTTCGTAAAAAAAAATAAAAAATCTATAGGATGTTTAGATAAAAAGCATTTAGATTTTTTAAAGAGCAATTTTCACATATAGCAAATAAAAAAGTTTGCATAATTACGCTTCATAGCAAACATATAACTGTATAATTCGCTATACATATACAATTGTATAATTCGCTGGCCTAAATTGTATAATTCGCTGACCTTTCGCTGCAATTGTATAATTCGATAGCCTATGTCACTGCAATTGTATAATGCGCAATTGTATAATTCGCTGCCTATTTCGCTGCAATATCTGTATAAAATTTGCTTTGCATACAATTAAATCGAAGTAAAATATTTGTATATTGTATAATTATAAGTGTATAGGAAGAAGATATATGTTTTTTCTCTCGCTTTATACAAAAACAGAAACACAATGTATACACTTCTGTTGTATAAAGCGAGAGAAAATTGTATTTCACTGCAATTGTATAATTCGCAATTGTATAATTCGTTGGCCTTTTTCGCTGCAATATTTGTATAAAATTTTCATTTGTCTACAATTGAATCGAAGTAAAATATTTGTAAATTGTATAATTAAGTGTATAGCACGAAGATATATGTTTAAGCATGTGTATATACAATTTTCTCTCGCTTTATACAAAACAGAAACACAATTTATACACTTCTGTGCATAAAGCGAGAGAGGCGAGCAGAGGAGAGCGGCGAGCGAGAATGGGAGAGTGGCGAGCGAGATTTTTGGGAGAGAGGCGACTGACAAACTTTGGCAAACGTTTGCTATGGAGCACAATTAAATTAAACCGTAGCTACTCCATTTATTTTAGGTTATTAGTTTGCTATTATATATAATTATTCCTTTTTTAAATCAAATTGTAATTGATAAGTCAGTTTTAAAATTAATTTATTGATACGAATTATCAAATTATTGGCTAGTAATAAATTAAAATTTTATACTAATTAATGATTTATCTTTGCGAAGTAAATTACTCAAATTTTTTATTGGGCAATTAGTTGACCATTAAGAATTATCATACTTAAATTCTATAAAAGTAGGAACTACATATTATTAACTCTAAAGCCCTATTTAGTATTGAAATAATAAGTTGTTGTACACATGAATATTTGTACAATAAATGCTTATTGCACGCATCCTTAAAATTTAAATTTTCATGTGTTTTTATTGTGATTTAATTAGAGAATTATTAGCTTAACTAGTATTGCAAAAAGTTATCTTGTTTGATGGGAAATTAAATATATTGGTGGGAGTGAAAGTGAAAGAATGGAACACTTATGATTGAGCTAATCTATGTGGTACTATCTTGTAGGTTTGCGTGTTGATATTTTTTTTAAGTTACTATCACGTAGACCAAAAAGAGATAAAAAATTATTTATAAAATAAATTCAGGGGTAATAGGACCTTAGTATAGTATAAGTGTGTCTGTGGGATTTCGGACATAGGTTGGGGGAACTTATGCATTTTCCCTTAAATTATTGATAGTTTTGAAAATATTCATTTACTAGTAGAATATATCCCTGAATTCTCGTAAAGTTTAGGGGTGTTCTCAACTCTTCTCTCGGCTTTCTATCAAGAGTCAATGCTCTTCCAAGAGTACGAGACCATTTTGCTATGTTATGTGATAGGTCTGGAGTGTGTCTTAAGTTTAGTTAGTCAAATAGAGGGGTGAATTTAAGTTTGTCAATAATTCAAAAATAAAATTAATAATTTGCGCTAAATTCAGGTGTTTTCGATACTTCTTCCATTTAATAAATTTTATAATAGAATATAATGGTTCATAGCTATAACTAAATTTTAGTGATGGTATACTTATTTTATGATCGAGAAATTCATATAAAGTTATTTTTGGAAGCTTTCCAAATTCAAGAATGATGAATTTTCCCATATATCCTTTTACTTAAACGGTGAGTTTAGTTCTGTGCTCAAATTTCATTTAAAATTTTAATTAAATTAGGTCCAAATTATTAACACAATATTTTAAAAATAATCTCGCAAAATATGAATTATTACTCTTCCTAAATATATTTGACAATAACTCTACAGATAAAAATAAAACTTTAAAATGTTGTAAAAACGAATTAGTTAATCACAAATTATAACCTATGTTTGTTTAACTGATCAATTCGAATTAATTTAGTTTTGTTTTGAATTATGTTAGATTTCTCCATTCAATGATATTGGTTGTATTATTAACTTTTTTAATTTTATTTTTCTTCGATCAGATCTATATAAGTTCTAATTTTTTTCGTTACAAAAATATAATATTATATAAAAGATGACGATACGTTCTATATAGAATGTCTTATTGATTTCTTTTCATAATTTTCAAACGCATGAAATTATTCACTTGTATATGTTAGCATAAATTTAGATACATTGAATCTTATCTAAATTGACTATTATTTTATTTTTCTTTGTTGTCAATAATAAATAAAGTTGATATAAGAAAACGTACGCAACGTTTTTTCTTTTTTTATTTATAGAAATTAAGTTATAAAATTTATTGTTAACGTGTTACTAAATACTTCATAGTTAGCCCTTTATAATTCATTATTTTCCTTTTTTGGTTGAATAATTTATCATTAAATAAAATTAAAAACTTTTTGTTATTTTATGCCAGAGGTTATTAGTGACAGTAAAATTAATTAAAGGAATATTTATCTAAACAATTTAACCGAAGTAAAAATTGCATAAAAGGTTAAGCACTAGAGGTAGTAACTTCTTATTTTATTTTTAAAAAAACTATATGGTACAATGAACTTTTAATTAAATAATTTAATAATATCATATTGGTCAACCATGTGCCACCAATTAATTTGAGAATCAAATTCATTATATCAACATTAACTTAATCAATCTTCATTATGTAATTATTAGGAAAAAAATTCAAATCTTCATTATAACATAATTTGGTATGTTGTTAATGATAGTGTGAAAACAATTGTTAAAATTATTATTTAATCAATTTTACCATGAACATTAATCTATAATATTCATACATATTTTGTTTTGGTCAGACATAAATATTTACAATTTTGAACAGATGCGTAAATTTTAAAATTATGCAAAATATAGATACGTGTTGTTTAATTTAACTAAATAATAATAATAATAAATTATATTTATGAAATATGACTGGTAAATTTATATTTCTAAAACTCATTTAGTAAATTGTATTTCAAGTAAGCACTTATAAATAAATAAGTTATGTTTTCAAAAATAAAATTTAAAAATTACGTTTCAAAAATGTGATTTAACTCATTATTATTCTGAGATTAGTATGTAATTAATGCAACATCATAAATAGTTTTGTTTACAAATTTTTTAATGGATGTTCCATGTGAAAAATAAATAAATATAAACTCAATAAATTGTTTAATATTTATTCAAATCTAGTACTAGCTGTAAAAGACTAGTTCTAAATTATATTTTTATAATAATAATATGACAGTTGAAATGATCTTGTTTGATACTTCAACAAGTACCTTTTATTTTTTATGTTATTATTGTAGACATGTACAAGTGATAGATTGAAACAAATCCCTTTTAATATGGAAACTCAAAAAATTCTTCACGTGTAAATTGTCGATTTTTTTGAGAAAATGCATAAGTATCCCTTCAATCTATGTCTGAAATTTCAGAGACACACTTATACTATACTAAGGTCCTATTACCCCTGAATTTATTTATAAATAATTTTCTACCCTTTTTTGATTTACGTGGCACTAGTTTTAAAAAAAAAATGTCAACTCAAGTTGGGTCCACAAAATAGTGCCACGTAGGACAAAAAAGGGTAGAAAATTATTTATAAAATAAGTTCAGGGGCTAATAGGACCTTAGTATAGTGTTTCTCTGGAATTTCAGGCATAGATTGAGGGAGTACTTGTGCATTATCTCATTTTTTTTATTATCATATATAGCTTGGTGTGTTATTTCACTTTTTATAAATAATTATTATATTGAAGTAACATGATAAAGTAAAAATTCTTTACGAATTATGACAAACATATATTAAATATATGTGATAAATTTGTTGCTTGCAAACTCGATTCATACGTTCAATTTTCAATATTTTTGCGATATAAGTGGGTGTGTTAAAATTATGTATGACGATTTGATATAATTTGGGAGCATGATCTATTAAGTTATACATATTTAAAATTAAATATAACAATTATTAAATAAATTCATTCACTCATAATATCTGAAAAGATAATTATTTAAATACATTAATTTCATCTGTCATACTTGAAAATACATTTTTCTCTCCTTTGTGTGTTGAAGTCATGATGGTTTAGATAATTTAATACGATAAATAGATTTAAATATTTAAGATGAATCATACATGTTTGGCATGATTTACATGTCACATATTTCTTTATTTGTAATTTTAAAATCAACTAAAATGAATATACTACTCCATTATTAAATCATATCATTTTGTCAACTAAAAGAATAATCGATTTTTTTGAACGCCAAATCAATCAAATTAAATCATAAGTCAAGTTTTTTGGTTTTGTTTGGCTTTATGGTTTGAATTGTACACCACTACTCACTATCAGTGGCGGAATCAATAATTTCTTAAAGAGTGTCCAGAAATAGCAATTTTTATATTAAAAGTGTTCAAAATAAATTATTTAATCATTTCGTATATTATTTTACTTGTATATATGCTAATTTATTTCCGACAAAGGGTGTCCAATTAGACACCCTAGACAGTATGTGCCTACGCCACTGCTCACTATGTTGAACATATTCATATCAATTTGTCATACTTACATTACCGATATCGGTGCAACTTTAACATTCAATTTTTTTTGGGATAATTGTACAGAATAACAAACTAATAATCTAAAATAAATGGAGTAGCTACTGTTTGATTTAATTGTGCCCCATAGCAAACGTTTGTCAGTCGCATCTCTCCATAAGCTCTCGCTCGCCACTCTCCCATTCTCGCTCGCCACTCTCCCTCTGCTCGCCTCTCTCGCTTTATAGAACAGTAGTGTATAAATTGCGTTTCTGGTTTGTATAAAGCGAGAGAAAATTGTATATACACATGCAAAAACATAATCTTCGTGCTATACACTTAATTATACATTATACAAATATTTTACTTCGATTCAATTGTATACAAATGTAAATTTTATACGGATATTGCAGCGAAATAGGCTAGCGAATTATACAATTGCAGCGAAATACAATTTTCTCTCGCTTTATACAACAGAAGTGTATAAATTGTGTTTCTGTTTTGTATAAAGCGAGAGAAAATTGTATATACACATGCAAAAACATATCTTCTTCCTATAAACTTATAATTATACAATATACAAATATTTTCCTTCGATTCAATTGTATACAAATGCAAAATTTATACAGATATTGCAGGAAAATAGACCAGTGAATTATTCAATTGCAGCGAAATAGGCCAGCGAATTATACAATTGCAGCGACGTAGGCTAGTGAATCATACAATTGTATATGTATAGCGAATTATACATTTATATATTTGTTATGGAAGGCAATTATGCAAACTTTGCTATAGCATACAAATATGATTTTTTTTCTTGGAAAAATTACATAAATTGATATATTTTAATAAATAATTACTAATTTTAGCAATATTTTTTATTTATTACAATTTATAGCAATACTATGTTAAATCTGCATTATGTATTAAAAGTGAATTATGTATGCAATATATATGAATTATAATTATTTTATAAAATATATTATGTTTGTTTGGTAAAAATTTGACACATTGTATTATAAGTGTATTAAAATGTGTGATAAATGAATTATCTATCATTAAAATTTGTATTATATGTGAATAAAAAATTGTTCTTTGTAATATGAATTAAACTTGAATTATAAATGAACTAAAAGTGATCAAGTGAAAAAGAAATATTATTGCTATAAATGATAAATATTTTTTTATTATAGTATATTTATGTAAATTTATATGTGAAAGTTGCTCATTTTTTTTCCCATTAAACTTAAAATGAAAAAGTTATATTCCCTTTTGTGCAAATCATCCCAATAAGGCCCATGAAAAATAGCCCAATGGATTGTGAAACTCGAGTGGGCCGCACTGCCTTTGGCCCATACTATATATAACCACCGCCTCAATATATTTTCGGGTCATCTTCAATATTCCTCTAGTAATTTCTCTGCAGCTAAACCCCTGCGGCTTTCGGTTCCAGAAACTTCGCTCATCGATTCAGGTTTGCGTTATATCCTCTTAACATTGTTATTAATTTTTAGTTTAAACATGTTTTTTGGTTGATATTGCGTTTGTTATGTGTTTGAATTTTGCTAATTATTTAATTTCGTTTTTGTTGAATTTTTGATGTTGTTAATAGCTATTTTGATCATGTTTTGTTTGATATTGAGTTTGTTTTGAGTAGGAATTTGAGCGAATCAGTATTGGTTAAAGTTTACTGATGTTAATAGCTACTTGAACGGTGTTTTGTTTGATATTCTGTTCGTTTTGTGTTTGAATTTAGCTAATTATTTAGTTTCATTCTTGTTGAATTTTTGCTTTTGTTAATAGCTACTTAAATCATGTTTTGTTTGATATTGAGTTTGTTTTGAGTAGGAATTTGAGCGAATCAGTATTGGTTAAAGTTTAGTGATGTTAATAGCTACTTGAACGGTGTTTTGTTTGATATTCTGTTCGTTTTGTGTTTGAATTTAGCTTCATTCTTGTTGATTTTTTGCTTTTGTTAATAGCTACTTAAATCATGTTTTGTTTGATATTGAGTTTGTTTCGTGTAGGATTTTGTGTAGGAATTTGGACGAATTAGTATTGGTTAAACTTTACTGTTGCTAGTAGCTACTTTTGTTTGATATTGTGCGTGAATTCAGAAAATCAGAAAATCACTTAATTTGTATTGGTAGGAGATTGCTTTTCGAAGGGGGAAAACAATTTTCATTTCTTATGGTTTGTTATGTTTTATGTTGTAAATAAATATTTTTCTGACTCTTCTTTAGTTTTAGGTTTAGATATAAGTAATTTACATCACAGTATATATACCAATTTACTTTTGTTGCAGTCAGAGATAACTTGATCATGAAATAAGGACATCCCTGTTAACCTCAGATGTAAATAGTAAAAGCATTTAATTTTATATGTAGCACTTTAATAAAGAAAGAAAGAAATGCTTAGATTCATTCACATGATGATCACTGTGTTTGCTAATTGTTAGATATTGAACTCGGGTGTTTCTACTTTCTTGATAAGTGATAGGAGTAGTAACTTAGTAATGCTTAAAGTTTGATTTTTTTCTTCTTTATAGTTGCACAGTCTTGGCTAGTTTGCTTATACCTCGACTATTCCATCGGGAACCAGCCACCTCTACACTAGTATAGATATCAGGTAACTCGCTTACAGAACCTTGGATGTATAGGAAGGAATTGCCTTTTGTTAGGATCTGAAACCAGTCTTCACTTTATTGAGCAACTTATATAAGTTCAATGATTGCATACATTTAATAATGATCAATATCTTCTTAGACAATATGCAAGCCAAGGGCTCTTCTTAGACTTGTGCAGTAAGTGTATGGACTTCATATCCTGTGGACTAGAAGGCAGTAGCTTCATCATTAAAAAGAAAGTGATCCACTGAAATTCTGACTGTATGAAGTGGGTTGAAGTATGTTCACAACTCAAAAGCACTCGAACTTCTTGCTTTTCTGCGCCTTTGTGGTATTCTGCTAATCATCAGTTACTGGTTGCAAAATGGAATGTAGGATAGTAAATGTTACCTGTTCCAAAAAAAATAAAAAATAAAAAATGAAATGTAGGATAGTGAAGCTAAGATCTCTGCAAGTTCTTAACTCCGTCTTTGTTAAGATTGTTTCGTAACAAACCATGAAATAACTAGCTGGTTTAACCATATCAGTTTCTGGTAGTGTTGACATAGACGTCATTGTTACTCCCTTTGTAGAAAATTAGAATTAGAGGTGCATAAAGCTGTCTGTGTGTGCAAAGTGCATAGTGTCACCACTCACCAGCAATTGCATTGCCTTATTGATGAGGATTTCTCTTGGGGAAATATCTGTGAGGGTCCAATTTTTTTTTTCCCGTTGATGGGTCGAGACAATTTTAAATTCAAGAACCAAAAAGTTGATTGAATATTGCCTTCACCTTTTATCTCCCCCCTCACAAAATAAAATATAAAAGAAAATACTTTGTGGAACTCAATTTTTCCCACGGTCCATACCTTTGTCCATAATGTCTGACAAATCCTTATCAGGAGAGAAGTACAGGAGCTAAAGGGGTAGGGATAGAGCAAGTTCATCTCCATCTAGTTAGTGTCGAAGCTGATCAATCAATTTTTTTTTGGAGAACTCTGTCACTGATGCTATTTTCTTCATTTTCCTTATCTGTAGGGCATCACAAATGGTAACAGGATATGTTAACATTAGGGTGATAATATCTATCTTCCATCTTTTTATAGAATTCTGTTCTTTTTGCTTCTTGGCAGACATGATCAGTTTTGGGCGTATCTGTAACTGATGCTATTTCGTTCATTTTTTCTTCTATCTGTAGGGCCTAGAAAATGGTAACATGATATGTTATGATACTAATGTGATAGTATTTATCTCTTCATAGAATTCTATTACTTTTTGCTTCTTGACAGACATGATGAAGTTTTAACTATTTGTTTTATCAATCAGAATGATTTAGTTGCTGTATTCTACTTCTTGTCCCATTTATTTTTTTTTACTATGCTTTCTGCTACAATAAACATAATCGTATTAGATTTAAGAAGTAGGTTGTTTTGCCTCGTTTCTGCTGTCTGCTAATGACTCTTCCTTAATCTTCTTTTCCAGGTTAAGACGTCACTGCTAGAAATATGGCCAAGCATCATCCTGATTTGATCATGTGCCGGAAGCAGCCAGGAATAGCTATTGGTCGACTTTGTGAGAAATGTGACGGGAAGTGTGTGATTTGTGATTCATATGTCCGTCCTTGCACACTTGTCCGAGTTTGTGATGAATGCAACTATGGATCCTTTCAAGGCCGTTGTGTCATCTGTGGTGGTGTTGGTATCTCTGATGCTTACTATTGCAAGGAATGTACTCAGCAGGAGAAAGATAGGGATGGCTGTCCAAAGATAGTCAATCTTGGCAGTGCCAAGACCGATCTGTTTTATGAACGTAAAAAATATGGTTTCAAGAAGAGATGAGAGTCGGATTACCTCTATCACTCTTCGGTGAAGTTCACTACTGGAATTTTTTACTAGCATAATTGTGTCAAAATTAGGCATTTGAGTATAGCCTATGTAACTTACTCACTATATTGCCTTGGAACTTGCTGTATTACATACTGATATCACAAGTTTAACCCATTGTAATTCCCTTTTGTGCAAGGGTATGCAACAACATGCCAACGCTGATCGACTTTCAATATAGTCTCTTTTGGGTGTGATTTGTGAAAATTTTACTTCAGTTAATTTTCTATCAGTTGATGGGATTTGTATTAGGAAGTTACAACTTACATTAAGAACCAAGACATGACATAAACAGAGTTCAATATACCACAAATCCACAATCTTAATATACCACAAATCCACTATCAGTAGCTTCACCAATTCTGGTAAAGTTTAAATAACTTCCACAGATGCAGACCATATAATAAGAAAGTTTTATGCATTGAACGTGTAGAAATATTTACATAAAACAAATTTAGGTGTGATGACTTTTTATTTCTGTTACAATTTATGGACATTCTAGAGCATGGGCTGCATATACATTTCGAAAAAACTTTAAAAAATGAGAAAAAATGTAAGACTCATTCTATAATTTCGTAAGTTATTATTGTCAAATATTTTTTCGGTAAGATTGAAACAACATATAAAAGAAACATAAGTGTTAGACTTGACTATATATTTGCACAGATTTTGGGCCTAATATGGGCCATCTACTATAATCAGCACCCCAAAAATTGGGCCCAAATAGAATACTGACCCAGTGGGCCTTGAGTTACATTGTTATATAGAACCAAAACTAGGGTTTTTGTTCGTGCTTTAGGGTTTCAATCAGCATCAGAGCTTTAGCGCCGGGAATCTTCAACAGCAAAAATGGTGAGTTTCTATTGGAAGTGTTCAAAATTGTTACTCATTGTAAGCTCGTGTATGCTAAACTGATTTGCTTGCAATTTTTGTTTAGCCTTCTCACAAGTCATTCATGATTAAGAAGAAGCTAGCGAAGAAGCAGAGACAGAACAGGCCAATTCCTTACTGGATCCGTATGAGGACTGATAACACAATCAGGTATTCATATTCACTAATCGCTAAAAAAAATGGAGTATTGTGATATGATTTTGGTTCTGATTTATGTTGATTTTTACTAATGAAGTTTCATTTTTGTATTTTAGGTACAATGCTAAGCGTAGGCACTGGCGTAGGACCAAGCTAGGATTTTAAGGTGGAAGAATCGTGTTTTATTTAAGTTTTTTATGGAAAAACTTCTCGGATTATGTTTTATTTTCGAGCTCAATAGGAGCTCATTTGCTGAGGAAACAGATTGTGTTTTTAATTTTGGAAGAGATTTATATATTAATGACTGATTATGAAGTTGTTCTGTTTATTGAGCTGTTAAATGTTTGTTAATAGTAGTATTTTGTTATTGCATTCATGCATTGGGTTATCTGTTTGTGATTTACACTTGCTGAGTAGTGTTTGTGTTAATTAGCTTTTGTTTTGTCTGGTCGTCGAATCTTTCCTCTCGATTAGCTCAACACTGGAATTCATCACATCTGTATGGATAACTATGGACAAGAATTGAATCATAGAAAAAAATCTAGTTCTTTTCATATATCACCATTGAGTCAGACTAGTGAATGTTGAATTTTATCGAAAGGGCTATAATTTGCTTATGAGATTGGATTTTTATGGGATTGTTCCTGGTAGCTGGTGTATTATCATACTATCAACTGATGCACCAACTTGTCATCCTTAGCAGTTGGAGTGATAGGTGTAAGATAAACTTGTATGATGTTGTTTATTGTAGTTTGTTAGTTGTAAACCATGTTGATTTGAGTTATAAACATATAAAGTTATGTGGTTCAAGCTTGTATCAGAAGAGTGTTTCTCCACTCATCTGGCTCTCACCAGTACCGATACCTTTGATATTGCCACTGTCAACTTAGTATCAAGAGCCATATTGCATTTTATCCTTTGCCTTTTTATTTGCATATCAAAGCGTCTTCTTCATCGGCTGTTGTGTCATTGTGACACACCCTTGAGGCCTAGCACATAGTTTTGCGATGAATGATTAAACTACTTGTTGTCCATATGAGTGTTGTTGAAAGTGTATTCAATCATAAGTGTGGACTTGGGAATCTCTCGAGTCTTAAGATATCTTGATTAGATTGGATTGTTTATCTGGATTTCCTGCACTCTTCAATGTTTGTGGGATGTGCATAATTCATAAACATTGACTGCACACTGACAACTTTATTCTTGAGAGATCCCAACCAGGGTGAGAACAATGTCCATGAGTGCTAACTGAGCATTTGCCATTGGCTAATTTATAGGTTGTGTGTGTTCGATATCAGATTGAGCTATCAGCACCTGTCATAGCTAGAGGTGTTTCGATTTTTTTTAAAGTGTATTCTACTGGTACTTGATGCATGCATTTGTAGAACTGATTTATCATTCCATGGACAAGTATAGTGCTGTGGTTTAAATTATGAGAGGTTGGATATCTTTCATGTTGTAGAAACGACTTGGCGATGCATGGACATGTGTAGTTCTTTATATTCCAGCCCTCCGTCTATTTTCTTTATATTGCAAAGAGGTGATTGCCTCTTCTAACAGTAAAAGCTTTTACATAATGATCTATGCAGATCATTCTATAATCTTGTTCTGATCAAATAGATTGTAGTCATATCGTGAATCGGCCAGAGGCATTCAGCTTGTGTTTCTACTGTATTGCCATTTGCACTTCAGTGATGCAGGGATGGGGGAACTGTAATGTATTCTGGATTATGGATGTATAAAGCAATTGGTTAAATTTTTTAAAAGCTCATTCAACTTTTCACCATTCTATGGAAATTGGTTTGTGGATTTCTTTTCGTATGAACAATAAAATAGATGAAAGGCCTTTATTGACACCAGTAAAGCCTGTGTACTAGTGTCTTCATAACACATTTATTCAATCTATATATATATCTAAAATTGATCATTTTTCATATTTCAAGGGTAGAAAATGCTAGTGAGACGGAAATATTCCATGTATGAATATATGGATTTTCAAATTTATCGACATTCGGATATCAGAGTTAACGTACTCTGGTGATAATGTTTTGAAAAATCCCACATTTATGTCAGTCATGGATGGATCATCTAATACACATCAAAAGCTTTGAAGATAATAATTTTGCATTTTGTACTTTGAGAGCCCAAAACTTTAAAAAAATGTCTTTCGGAATTAACTTAGTTGGTATGGAGGGTGGTTATCCATACAGATGATTCGGGATTGGCCTCCCCCCCCCCGCTTTAATGTCTATGTGATTTGCAAGCTATAACAAAGGGGGTTTGCTTAGTTGATATGGAGAGTGGTTATCTATAGAGGATGATTCGGGATCGATCCTCCCTCAATGTCTTCTGAGTTGAGTCTGTCAATTAGATCTTGCCTAGTGCGGTTGACAAAGGCTGTGACAGTGATTGTAACGACTGCGGGTCATCTTAGTTGGTATGGCGAGTGGTTATCTATATGGGATGATTCGGGATCATCCCCCCTCAATGTCTTCTAAGTTGAGTCTGTAAAATAGATCTTGCCAAGTGCGGTTGACAAAGGCTGTGACAGTGATTGTAGCGACCGCGGGTTATCTTGGGATTAGAAAAGACTTTTTGAAAAAATAATAGTGAAGTTCATTATGGTGAAATGCAAGTCGTTTAGGATAGACTCCACGTAATTGTGTGGACAAGCGGAGTTTGACGACAATTTATTAAAAGGAAAAATTACTAAACTACACTACTTTAATTTATCTAATTCCATTAATTCCCTACTAATTTATTAAATTACAAAAATCCCTTTTCTACGCCCCAATGATACTAATTAACTTTACACGTTGGAAACTTAAAAAGTTAAATTTACCTTCCCAAAATCAGAAGTTACCGTCCCAAAAATTGAATCCATTCCCCCAAAATCTCGCCTTCCTAAAAATTAGGCAAATGACATACTGTAAATGACGAATTACATTCTATCCCTATAATATCAATATTTACCAAAAATCCCTTCTTTTTGAGAAATTCGGATACTTTATAAAACAAAATGATACGTAAATAGAAATGGCCGGATACTTTAATGCTTTTTTTTTTTTTTATATGTTAACTGTTACTGCGCAAAAAAAGGGTAACACCTTTTCCATGATTTACGTTAATTTTTAACAAGATTACCGTCAAATCTGCATAAAAAACGTACTAATTTATTGCATTATTCAATTTCATAATATTAAAAAATTCAGATTTTGAATCAGAAAAAAATAAAATAAAAATTTTGCGTAAAAAAATCTCTGGAACGCGGATTCTGAATTTTCAAAGATGAATATTTCGATCTTGTTGCGACATTCTGGAATATGGGAAAGTGATGTTATGTATGAGCGATACAAAAGTGATGGGATAGTGGTTGGTGAAAATATTTCGTTCATGAATCTTATGTCAGCAATTACGGCTGAGCTGGGTATTGACGAATCGAAAAAAAATATAGAGATTA
This sequence comes from Solanum sitiens, assembly GCA_016801875.1. Taxonomy (NCBI): domain Eukaryota; kingdom Viridiplantae; phylum Streptophyta; class Magnoliopsida; order Solanales; family Solanaceae; genus Solanum; species Solanum sitiens. Next base: position 888,448 of record JABWTJ010000280.1, on the reverse strand, counting down.
GATATGTTGTTGAAGGGAATCCTCTTCATTGTGTATTCGGACTGATATGGGTGTAAAATTGTATATAGAAATTAAGAAACATGAGGCTGGGTTCGGAACTTATCCTTTATGCATTGATACTTCAGATAAAGGTGTTGAAGAGATAATAAATTTCGATGCAACAACAGGTGCCATCATGTGTGTTGAGCGTGAAAAAAGCGACGCAAAGGCACTCAATATTGTTGAATCATCAATTGATGATGCATATTACATACCGGAAATGGATGTTGATAGGTATATATTAGACACCAATAATTCAGTTGTGGAAGAGAATCAAATGTATAAGGATAAATCAGCTCTGAAGGCGGTAATGGAAAATTACAAAATAAAGAGTAGTTTCAACTTTAAAGTTAAAAGATCTGATAACAAAAGGTATGTTTTCAATTTATATGTTAATATTTTTAATAATATATAATTTGTTTGTAATATATTTAGTATGATACATTAATATTATATGTTGCGTGTAGTTTTCTGTGTAATATGATTTGATCGTAATGATGTTTTTCACATTTTGAATGTTAAAACCAGTAAATGTAATATTTCTGATCAATTTACAAAATAAGTTATCAAGATGTGAAATATTTATTATGAAGTATCATTTCTATTGTGAAAATGAAATAAAGTATCTTTTTCTAAATTTTTATTCTTTTTTGTTTATTAAAACAGCCAACCTTAGCAAATAACCAATATATGTTTTTTTATTGCAGCTACGTATTAGTTTGTCATTCAGATGATTGTTGTGGAAATTGAAGGCATCTGGTAGGAAGAATTCAGAAACATTCATAGTGAGATACTTTAATAGTGAACATATCTGTCCATTAAGAGATAGGGTATTAAGCAAGGTACAAGCCACAGTTGGGGTTGTTAGTGGTGTGACAGCGCCTAAATTAGGGAATCATAAAAGAAAACATACTCCGAGCGTTATAATTGATGATATCAAGGAAATGTATGGCGTTGAGATTTCTTATCAACAAGCATGGCGCGCAAAAGAGCGTGCATTGGAACTTATAAGAGGTAAACCTGCTGATGGATACAGAAATATGCCAAGATACATATATATGCTGGAAACTGTGTATCCAAATCCATATATAAGGATGCATAAGTCTGAATACAACGAATTTATGTATCTTTTCATATCATTAAGGCCAATGATGAGAGGATTTGAGTTCTGTAGGCCAGTTGTTGTTGTTGATGCTTCACATCTTAGTGGAGCTTATCGAGGTACATTTGTGTCTGCTAGTACACTCAATGGAGCAGGTATGACATGTTATTTATGAATTTATTTTATTATTTTCTTAATATTAAGTAGTTATTTAGTATATGTTGTTTTGTGTTTATATATTAAGGTTGAATATTGCCTTTGGCATACGGAATTGTTGACACGGAAAATGATTGTTCATAGACATGGTTCTTTCAACAATTTAAGAATGCATTTGGTGAGAGGGAAAAAATGTGTGTAGTATCTGACAGAAATGAAAGCATAAAGAAAGGTGTGAGTATTGTTTAAGTATGCATGCAAAATGAGGAACAGTTGGATAAACAATACTCACACCTTTCTTTATGCTTTCATTTCTGTCAGATACAACACACATTTTTTCCCTCTCACCAAATGCATTCTTAAATTGTTGAAAGAACCATGTCCATGAACAATCATTTTCCGTGTCAACAATTCCATACGCCAAAGACAATATGCAACCTTAATATATAAACACAAAACAACATATACTAAATAACTACTTAATATTAAGAAAATAATAAAATAAATTCATAAACAACATGTCATACCTGCTCCATCGAGTGTACTAGCAGACACAAATGTACCTCGATAAGCTCCACTAAGATGTGAAGCATCAACAACAACAACTGGCCTACAGAACTCAAATCCTCTCATCATTGGCCTTAATGATATGAAAAGATACATAAATTCGTTGTATTCAGACTTATGCATCCTTATATATGAATTTGGATACACAGTTTCCAGCATATATATGTATCTTGGCATATTTCTGTATCCATCAGCAGGTTTACCTCTTATAAGTTCCAATGCACGCTTTTTTGCGCGCCATGCTTGTTGATAAGAAATCTCAACGCCATACATTTTCTTGATATCATCAATTATATCGCTCGGAGTATGTTTTCTTTTATGATTCCCTAATTTAGGCGCTATCACACCACTAACAATCCCAACTGTGGCTTGTACCTTGCTTAATACCCTATCCCTTAATGGACAGATATGTTCACTATTAAAGTATCTCACTACGAATGTTTCTGAATTCTTCCTACCAGATACCTTCAATTTCCACAACAATCATCTGAATGACAAACTAATACGTAGCTGCAATAAAAAAACATATATTGGTTATTTGCTAAGGTTGACTGTTTTAATAAACAAAAAGAAATTTTTTTTAGAAAAAGATACTTTATTTCATTTTCACAATAGAAATGATACTTCATAATAAATATTTCACATCTTGATAACTTATTTTGTAAATTGATCAGAAATATTACATTTACTGGTTTTAACATTCAAAATGTGAAAAACATCATTACGACCAAATCATATTACACAGAAAACTACACGCAACATATAATATTAATGTATCATACTAAATATATTACAAACAAATTATATATTATTAAAAATATTAACATATAAATTGAAAACATACCTTTTGTTATCAGGTCTTTTAACTTTAAAGTTGAAACTATTCTTTATTTTGTAATTTTCCATTACCGCCTTCAGAGTTGACTTATCCTTATACATTTGATTCTCTTCCACAACTGAATTATTGGTGTCTGATATATACTTATCAACATCCATTTCCGGTATGTAATATGCATCATCAATTGATGATTCAACAATATTGAGAGCCTTTGCGTCGCTTTTTTCACGCTCAACACACATGATGGCACCTGTTGTTGCATCGAAATTTATTATCTCTTTAACACCTTTATCTGAAGTATCAATGCATAAAGGATAAGTTCCGAACCCAGCCTCATGTTTCTTAATTTCTATATACAATTTTATACCCATATCAGTCCGAATACACAATGGAGACGAATTCCCTTCAACAACATATCTAATCTCTATATTTTTTTTTGATTCGTCAATACCCAGCTTAGCCGTAATTGCTGACATAAGATTCATGAACGAAATATTTTCACCAACCACTATCCCATCACTTTTGTATCGCTCATACATAACATCACTTTCCCATATTCCAGAATGTCGCAACAAGATCGAAATATTCATCTTTGAAAATTCAGAATCCGCGTTCCAGAGATTTTTTTTACGCAAAATCGTTTTTTTTTTATTCAAAATCTGAATTTTTTAATATTATGAAATTTAATAATGCAATAAATCAGTACATTTTTTATGCAGATTTGACGGTAATCTTGTTAAAAATTAACGTAAATCATGGAAAAATTGTTACCCTTTTTTTGCGCAGTAACAATTAACATAAAAAAAAAACATTAAAGTATCCGGCCATTTCTATTTACGTATCATTTTGTTTTATAAAGTATCCGAATTTCTAATTTTTACTTATTAAAAATCAGTTGATTTTATGTAAATACTCCAATAATTTTTAATTTAATAAGTTGCTCAGGTTTCAGATAATTTGAATTTAAATGTAATAAGTTGCTCAGTTTTCATATGATAAAAAATTAAAAACATTAAAACAAAAAGAAAACTCTAAAAATAAACAAATGAGAAATATCATAGGTAAAGTTTGTAGGAGTATATATAGGAGAAGTTAAAGAAGTAGAGTTCCACTTCAACTCAAATTTTATCTAAATTTAAATTTCAAATATCACATTTTAAAGAAGATCAGTTTATTACTCTTCCTTATTTAACAAAATAAATAAAATGTAATGCATATTTTATAACTACTTTAAATATTTTATTAGTTATCAATAATAATAGAATAAAAAGAGGACCAGTTTGTTACTCTTCTTTATCTTTATTATTTTATTTTATTTTATTTTCTTACGTTTTTCTTCCTCTTTTTCCTTATCCTTGTTATTTTAATATTTTTTCCAACGTTTTCTCCTTTTTTTTTCTTGTGTTTATCTTCTTTACTTTTTTTTATTGTATGTTATTTTTTTTAATTATTATTATATCTATATTTTTTATTTAATATTTAAACCAAATGTAATCAAATATATTTTATAACAACATAAGGATACGTTTATGAAATAGTATAAGAGTTCATTTAGATCTTTTATGTTGTGACTTTTAAAATATGCATTTTTAAAAATATGCATTTTTGTAGGTTATTAGTGAATATAAATACTATCTTTTACTTTTCTAAATCGAATAGTATTATCTGAAATTATCCATACTCTCAAATCTAAATTTAAATATATTTATAATATCTAAAAAATTATAAATTTATGAAATAACAAGAGAGTTCATTTAGAACTCTTCTACTATTTTATTTTTATAATAATGAAAAAAATTCTCTCTTTTTTAAAAAATTAATGTAACTTTAAATACAAATACTTTTAATTCAAATTCTTAAAATAATATTTATTAAATTAATCTTAAAATTATCAAGTAGCATTTTATTAACTTACCACTTGGCTTAATCTAGTTACAAAATACAAATTACTCTCCTTTATTATAATATTGATATCCATACTATTTATTGGTTATCTTATCTAAAGGTAAAAAACTCATTTTTTTCATAACCTAGTTATTTTTTGCCGATGATATGGATATATTAAATCAGTCATTTAATCCATTATATTTAAAAAATAATACTAATAAAAAAATTATATCCAAAAATAAATAAATAACAAAGAAAAATAAATCCTGGAGAATATATAGGATATTATATAAGAGAAGTTAAGAAGTAGAGTTCTATTCCAACTCAACTTTTATTTAAATTTAAATTGGGAAAAGGGTCTGATATACCCCTCAACTTTGTCATTTAGAGCTGATATACCCCTTGTTATGAAAGTGGCTCATATATACCCCTACTTATAAACAAATGGCTCACATATACCCTTTTCCTCTAACGGAAAATGAAAAAATAATAATATTAATCTAATTTTTTCTTATTTTTTTCTAAAAAATATAATCTCATATGAGTAGATTTAATCCTCGTCAAACATACTTTTTTTTGACTTTTTTTATTTAAATGACTAATTTAGAATTATTATTTTAATGATCAAATTTATTAAAGTTTCTCTAATATTCTTGTAAAACTTAATGTAGATGACCAATTTTTTTTCTTCGAATACAAAAATTAAATTACAATATAGACATAAAAAATAGTTTTAAATATTTTTTCTTTACACTAAGGAATGAAAAAAAAAATATAAGAATAAGAAACTCAAATAATTATAATAAAAGAAGTCAAAAAATAATTTATGTATGAAAAAAATTGAAATCTACCTTAAAATTTGATAAAAGAATCATATATACCCCTAAATAATTTTTTTAAAAAAATTAAAAGTAAAAAATATAAATTTAAAACTAATTTTTTCACTTCCGTTAAATGAAGGGTATATGTGAGCTCATTTTGTAACAGCAGGGGTATATATGAGCCGTTTGTATAACGGTAAGGGTATATATGAGCCACTTTCATAACGAGGGGTATATCAGCTCTAAATGACAAAGTTGAGGGGTATATCAGACCCTTTTCCCATTTAAATTTCAAACAATCTTTCTATTAAAAAAGGTCAGTTTATTATTTTATTTTATTTTTATTTGTTACTCCTCTTTATGTTCTTTACTTTTTTTTTTAATTATTAATATTATTAGTATTTTTACTTCTGCTGCTAATATTATTATTATTATTATTATCATATATCTTTTACTTTTCTAAATTAAATAGTATTATTTGAAATTCGTTCTATGAGTAAGAGTTCATTTAGAACTCTTCTACTAGGATTTTTATTTTTAAAATAATGAAAAAGGTTCTTTATTTATTAAACTATAATGTAACTTTAAATACAAATACTTTTAATTTAAATTCTTATAACAATATTTATTAAATTAATCTTAAAATTGTCAAGTAACATTTCTTGAACATTGTCATTGTTAAGATATGTTGAAGTTAGGGGCCGTTTGGTTTCGATTTTAGGGATATAATCTCAACATAAAAATCAAATCATTACAAGTTTATACCATTTCAACATTAATGTTGGAAATCAATTGAGTATTAATTAATAAATTATTTCAAAACAAATATTAATATACGGATGAAAACCTAGCTATTTTTGCCGATAATATGAATTGATCAAATCAGTATAATATGGATTGATCAAATCAGTCATTCAATTTATTATATCCAAAAAATAATAATAATAAAAAATTATATCCAAAATAATAATAATAAATAAAAATCCCTAAACAAAAGGAGACAAAATTACTATTTCATTTATTCTAATATATTATTTCAACTAATATAGAAAATTATGGTTTACTATTTCAACTATAAAAAATTATGGTTTACTATTTCAACTAATATAAAGAATTATGTTTTTGAGGATAAATCAGCTGAAAAATAAAACAAAGTATAGCAAAAAAATATTCAAGATTAAAAAAAAAAAAGAGAAGAAATCTTAATATTGTGTGGCTTTGCATGTTTTTAGCATTAGTAAAACAAAATATTAAAAAATTTGAAGAATAAAGAGAAAGTATAGCAATTCTCATGGCTTCTCCTTTTTTATAGGATTATCTCAAAATTAACCTAAGGTGTCAAAGATATAAACTCTTGTTTAAGGTATCATTAAAAAAAAGTAGTCAGATTAATTAACAAAGTAATTAACATATAACTATATATTATATGGACTGATTTGAAAGAGGGAATTTGTGTTTTCAAGAAAGTGAGCTTAGATGAGGGAGAAGACAAAGAGTGATAATAATAATAGAATTATTATTTCCCTAATTAATTTCTCTTTCATTCTTAATTCTTCTTCCTTGTTGAAAACTCACTTTTTTTAATTATTTGGTTAGTATTAAACTCCCTCTTTTTTTCTAGAGTTTAATTTATTATCATGGCCGCTAATTTATCCTTGGAAGAGCTTAAGAATGAGAAGGTTGATCTTGTAAGTATAATCTTTCCTCTCTTCTCCTCTCGTAGCAGATTCAGAATTTAAATTTTATTCGATAAGTTCTAGCTATAATATTTATTAGGATTTTAGTAATTTTCGTATTATGTTTTGTGTAAAAATAATGATGAACTTGTTAAATATATTTTGATCCCATAGTGCATATGTTTTTTTTCGTGGTGATCGGGTTTGGAATTTAAAATTTATTCTATGAGTTATAATTATAATATTTATTGAGATTTTAGTAATATTTGCATTATGTTTTGTGTAAAAATGATGATGAATTCTTAAATTTGTTAGATTCATAGTGCATTTATCCTTCTCAAGATGACTGGTTCAGAATTTAAATTTTATTCGATACCTGTTTTAATTGTGATATTTATTGAAATTTAATAACTTTTGCATAATGCTTTGTGTAAAAATAATGTCGAATTCGTTTAATATGTTGATTACGTATTGCATATCTCTCTCTTGTGGTGACCAAGATTCAAAATTTATATTTTATTTGATGAGTTCTAATTATAATATTTTTTGAGATTTTAGTAACTTACATATTATATTTTGTGTAAAAATGATGATGAATTTGTTAAATTTGTTGATTACACGCAGTGCGTGAGTGCCACTCTCTTGTTGATACGATTCAGAATTTAGAGTTTATTCAATGAGTTCTAATTATAATATTTGTTAGATTTTAGTTTTTACATTATGTTTTGTGTAAAAATGACTATGGATTTGTGAATTTTTTTATTACATAATGCATCTTCCCCTAACAATAAGATTCAGAATTTAAATTTAATTCATTGAGTTCAAATTATATTTTGTGTAAAAATGATGATGAATTTGTTAAAGTTGTTAATTACGTAATGAATACATGCATCTTTTTCTCACCATCATATTGTTTATATAAGATTTTTTTCCTTTTTCCATATAATGAATGATGAATAATTTTTTTATTTTTGTGTATATATATAGTATATAATAAATGATGAATCCTCTTGGTGAAAGTTTTGTCTCTGCCACTAATATTTATGTCATGTGTTCATAGGCGAACAATTAGGACGTGTTATATATGTTGATTTAATTGAACCTTAATACCTCCACCTCGAATTATGTAATTAAACGTACAAATCGCATTCATTAACTCCAAATTCTGAATCTATCTCGAATCGTTATGATATTTCAGGAAAGCATTCCAGTTGAAGAAGTTTTCCAGATACTGAAATGTAGCAAAGAGGGTTTGACAAATGAAGAAGGCAAAAAAAGGATTGAAATTTTTGGCCCCAACAAACTTGAAGAGAAAAAGGTCATTTTTTAATTAAAAAAAATTGTATTATTTACTAAATATTTCATTTTTATATTAAGAAAAAAATAAACACTAAATTTTTTATGTTATTTTTTTATTATTACAGGAGAACAAGGTCCTTAAATTCTTGGGGTTCATGTGGAATCCTCTCTCATGGGTCATGGAAGCTGCTGCTATCATGTCTATTGTCTTGGCAAATGGAGGGGTAAGACAAAATATACTAAATATAACGGAAGTATTTTTCGGAAAATGTTTTTTAAAAAAATGAGTGTTTATTTTCTCATGTTTGATTGACATCAACTTTTTTCGACTTAAAAGGGGAAAATGACTTCCCTCACTTTCGTGAGGAGGAAGTCGTGATTTGTTTTCTAATGTTTGGTTGACAGAAACTTTTTTTGACTTGAAAGGGGGAAAATGACCTCACTTTCATGAGGAGGAAGTCGTGATTTATTTCCTCATGTTTGGTTAAAAAAACTTTTTTTGACTTAAAAGGAAGGAAAATGACTTCCCTCACTTTCGTGAGGAGGAAGTCGTGATTTGTTTTCTCATGTTTGATTAACAGAAACTTCTTTTGACTTAAAAGGGGGGAAAATGACTTCCCTCACTTTCGTGAGGAGGAAGTGTGATTTGTTTTCTCATGTTTGGTTGACAGAAACTTTTTTTTGACTTAAGGGGGAAAATGACTTCCCTCACTTTTGTTAGGAGGAAGATGTTTTCCTTCAGTAGAAAAATGACTTTCGTCGTAGCAAATATATCTCTTTGCTCATGTTTATGGTTAATTAGAAGTTAGAACAAACTAATATCTAAGGTGAAATTTTCGAAAAAATGCAGGGTAAGCCACCAGATTGGCCCGACTTTGTAGGTATCATGGTTTTGCTTGTTATCAACTCTACTATCAGTTTCATTGAGGAGAACAATGCTGGAAATGCTGCTGCTGCCCTTATGGCTAATCTTGCTCCCAAAACAAAGGTACACGTATAAGTAACTGTCGAATATAACGTGTTTTTTTCTAATATTTTAAACTTTTAGATGAGACAGTCATATACTGTTCATGTTTTTTGGCAATTATGTTTCGATGTGGAATGGATGGTTTATAATCTTGAAAATATGGTTCTCAGGTTTTGAGAGATGGAAAATGGTCTGAGGAGGAAGCTTCACTCCTGGTTCCAGGTGATCTGATTAGTGTTAAGTTGGGTGATATTATCCCAGCTGATGCTCGTCTTCTCGAGGGTGATCCCCTGAAGATTGATCAGGCTGCACTTACCGGTGAGTCCTTACCAGTCACTAAACAACCCGGTGATGAAGTTTTCTCTGGTTCAACTGTCAAGCAAGGCGAGCTCGATGCTGTTGTCATTGCTACTGGTGTTCATACCTTCTTCGGAAAGGCTGCACATCTTGTTGATAGCACAAACCAAGTTGGCCATTTCCAAAAGGTGAAAAGAAACCGCTATGATTTTAGATATGAAACTCATTTTCTCGAACTGTTTCTTTCTAAGAACCAAAAAGATTTGTTTCTAAAGTTTGTTGTGTGTTATATCTATGATCAGGTGTTGACTGCTATTGGAAACTTCTGTATCTGCTCAATTCTTGTGGGAATAGTGATTGAGATTGTGGTAATGTGGCCGATTCAAAAGCGAAAATATAGAGATGGAATTGACAACTTGTTGGTGTTGCTTATTGGAGGTATCCCAATTGCCATGCCAACAGTCTTGTCTGTTACCATGGCTATTGGATCTCATCGGTTGTCCCAACAAGGCGCTATCACTAAGAGGATGACTGCTATCGAGGAAATGGCTGGTATGGATGTCCTCTGCAGTGACAAGACCGGTACCCTAACGCTTAACAAGCTTACTGTTGACCAAACCTTGATTGAGGTTCGTAATCAAGACAAAAATATACCAGTTACTGTTATGAAAATTCCTATCAGAACATAACGACTTATGTTCGTGGTTGTAGGTATTCCCTAAGAACGCAGATGCAGACACCGTTATGTTACTTGCAGCTAGAGCTTCCAGGGTCGAAAACCAGGATGCTATTGATACTTGTATCGTTAATATGTTGGGTGATGCTAAACTGGTAATGTGAAATTAGAATTAACTATGAACTTTGTCGTTAATCTGTCACCAAATAGGTTGTAGATGAGCTTAAGTACTTGTGATATTGCAGGCAAGAGAAGGCATCCAAGAGGTTCATTTCTTTCCATTTAACCCCGTTGATAAGCGCACTGCAATCACCTATATCGATAACAACGGAGACTGGCACAGGGCTAGCAAAGGTGCTCCTGAGCAAGTAAGATATACTTCAATCTCTTTTATACTACTTCAGTTTCATATACTTAATTAGTGTCTAATCTACCATAATCTTTTGCTAGATTATTGAACTCTGTGGGCTCAGTGGACCTGTCTTAAAGAGAGCTCATGAAATCATCGACAACTTTGCTAACCGCGGTCTTCGTTCTTTGGGTGTTGCAAGACAGGTAACGCAAATATAATGTTTGATAACTTTGTTTGAGTTAAGTGCAATGCAATGTATCATGATAACTTTTGTGCAGACTGTGCCAGAGAAAGATAAGGAAAGTGATGGTTCACCTTGGGAATTCGTCGGGCTTTTACCTCTCTTTGATCCACCAAGGCACGACAGTGCAGAGACAATTCGCAAAGCTCTCGAGCTTGGTGTTAATGTTAAGATGATCACTGGTGACCAGCTTGCTATCGGTAAGGAAACTGGTCGTAGGCTCGGTATGGGAACCAACATGTATCCATCTTCAGCTCTTCTTGGTGATCACAAAGATGAGTCCATTGCTCAAATTCCTGTTGAGGAGCTTATTGAGCAGGCTGATGGCTTTGCTGGAGTCTTCCCAGGTAAATATCTAGCAAATAAAATACAGTCAAATAACGGTGCCACTCATACTTTTTAGCTTCTATACCGAAATGATGTTATAGAGAACATATAATATAACACAACACGAAAAAACAGTTCGAAAAGTAGAAATATTGACAGTAGAGTGAAATGTTGTTATATTATGTGACAGTAGTACCTTTTGTTTTTATTTTATGTGAAATGGAAATGTCATGACATGTTTAAGATCAAAAGTTTCTTTCCACTTACACAAGGATATATTTTGATTCTTTTGAAGAACACAAGTACGAGATCGTGAAGAAGCTGCAAGAAAGAAATCACATTTGTGGTATGACTGGAGATGGTGTGAATGATGCACCAGCACTGAAGAAGGCAGACATTGGTATTGCAGTTGCTGATTCAACAGATGCAGCTCGGGGTGCATCTGATATCGTTTTGACCCAACCAGGTCTTGGTGTCATTATTAGTGCTGTTTTGACAAGCAGAGCCATTTTCCAGAGGATGAAGAACTATACTATCTATGCAGTCTCAATCACAATCCGTGTCGTGATGGGATTCATGCTCATTGCACTCATCTGGGAATTCGACTTCCCTCCCTTCATGGTCCTCATCATTGCCATCCTCAACGATGGAACCATCATGACCATCTCTAAGGACAGGGTCAAGCCATCTCCTTTGCCCGACTCATGGAAGCTCAACGAGATCTTTGCCACTGGGATTGTCCTTGGAACCTATCAAGCTCTCATGACTGTTCTGTTCTTCTATCTTGCAGCCTCTACTGATTTCTTTACAGTAAGTTCTTTCCTTTTTAGTCTTCCCGAACAAACACTTACCATCATGCCAAAAGCTATAACTGATAGCAAGGGTGCAACTTTATTTCTTAACTAATTTCATCAACCAAATGCCCTCGACCATATGACTACAACCCGAGCCATCCAAGCCTATCAACCATAGGCAGGATACTGGTGTTACCCCACAACAAAAACAAAACGTACTATTGGAACATGATAGACAAATTTATCTTGTGTATTTGCAGGAGAAGTTTGGTGTTAGATCAATCAGGGAGAACGAACACGGTCTTACAGCTGCTGTATACCTTCAAGTGAGTATTATCAGTCAGGCTCTCATCTTTGTGACAAGATCAAGAAGCTGGTCATTTGTTGAACGCCCTGGTGTTTTGCTTGTGGTTGCATTCTTCCTAGCCCAATTCGTAAGTCCTTAAAAACAATCGAACCTCAATGAACAGTCAAAATCTTCACAACTCTGTATATACATATATTCTTACTAATAATCAAGATCCTGTTTTTCTTTTTTTTCTAACTCAGGCGGCTACACTTATCACCGTCTACGCGAACTGGAACTTTGCTAGGATCCATGGAATTGGATGGGGATGGGCAGCAATCATATGGATCTACACAATCATTACATATCTCCCTCTTGATGTTCTTAAATTCATTAGTCGTTACGCATTGAGTGGTGATGCCTGGGATTCAATGATCCAGAATAAGGTAAAAAAAATAATCAAACAGAGCTATTGATTACATTTTGTAATAATCTTAATACAGTTTTTGACAAGTTCAATTCTCTTCGTCTTTGATATTAGACTGCCTTCACAACAAAGAAGGACTATGGAAAAGGCGAAAGAGAAGCACAATGGGCCGTGGCTCAACGTACACTTCATGGTCTCCAGACTGCAGAAAGCGATGGCTTGTTCCATGACAAGAACTACAGGGAATTGAACGAGATTGCTGAACAAGCTAAACGTCGTGCTGAAGTAGCAAAGTATACACACGAGTAATTGAAAAATTACTCAGACATTTTCAAGAACCATGTTGCTGAGTTTGAGGAATTTTACACTCAAAGGAACATGTTGAAATGATCTAATAATAAGACAAAATTGTCTAAAGATTATGCAATGAATTATGGGAGATGGATGATTTTTTTTTTTGGTGAAGGGCATTTTTGCAGCTGATTTTTGTTTTCTTCAAAAAAAACAAAAGTGAATGTACATGATGTTATCAATGTTGGATGAGTCCCTAAATTGGTGAACCACAAAGGCTGCATATTAAAAAAAAAGTGAGTACTAGTAGCTATATACATAAATAATATCTATAACATTATCATTTATTTTTTTTTTTTGTAAATATTTATTTATTAATTCATATATTAGTTTTCCTAAAATACAAAAAAAGATTAACCTTGATCACTTGTTATATAATTTTTTTTGATTTGTATTAACTATCTATATCATAAGCTTTGATGGTCGTTGAACAACTTAATTCACCATTCAATATGATTTGTATGATAAATCATATTGAAAAGAAACTTTCAATATGTTTCAACTAATATTTATCTACCATATCTATCTATTACTCCTAATACAACAAATTGAGAAAAAAAAACTCATAGTTTCAAAAGACTTTAATTTGAAAAGCTGGAATAAATAGAAGTTAATGCAAGGTTTTAAAATTTTAATTCTTGTTTTATAAACTATTACAGTTTAAGAACTATTTATAATAGTTACTTTATATAAAACATGTATACATGTTAGTCTATAATGTAAAAGAATACGATATTTCTATAAAATGTGTTTTTTTATAATAGATTTGAGAATAATAAGTTAAATGTAAATTCTTCCTTGTTCACTTGCATTTATTCATTTTGAAAGCCTTTACACCCATGACTATTTGCTCTCCAATTACAATTTATTAGTCTATCACCACAAGCTCGAAAAGTCAAACCACCAACATTCATTGAAGTTGCTCTTCAGGTAATCTTTCTATGATAGTCTGTATTTTATTTTGCTTGTCATACTTCCTATGGTAGTTCGTGATTAATGATGATATAATATATATGATTTAGTATTATGTAGACTTCAAACATATATATTCCTATTAATTATATTTTAGTGCAAATTTCTAAAGATAATAAATCTTATATTTTAATAGACTTATGTTTATATGGGAAAATGCACAAGTACCCCCTCAACCTATGCTCGAAATCCCAGAGACACACTTATACTATACTAAGGTCCTATTACCCCCCTGAACTTATTTTATAAGTAATTTTCTACCCCTTTCGGCCTACGTGACACTAGCTTGAAAAAAAAAGTCAACCAGCGTTGGGCCCACAAGATAGTGCCACATAGGCCGAAAAGGGGTAGAAAATTATTAATAAAATAAGTTCAGGGGGGTAATAGGACCTTAGTATAGTATAAGTGTGTCTCTGAGATTTCGAGCATAGGTTAAGGGGGTACTTGTGCATTATCCCTATTTATATAGTTGAAATATAAATTAGCGTAGTTTTGATACTATTTATAATAGTTACTTTATATTAAACATGTATACATGTTAGTTTGTGATGTACAAGAATACAATATTTCTTTAAAATGTATTTTTTTTATTGTAGATTTAAGAATAATAAGTTAAAGCAAACCTCAAAGGACCACGAGTAAGAAGACAAACGAGAAACACACCAAAAGACACAAAGATTTAACGGGGTTTGGTCAATTAACCTATGTCCACACAGGTGATTAGCAATCAACTATAAATATGAAAGTACAAAATACAGAGAGAAACAACCTCAACCAATTTAATTACTCGGAATACATGGGAGGTTCACACAAGTGATAACGTATCAAACTTGTGACCCACAAATTCCCCCCTAACCAAAACTCTCAAAGCCTTTAAGACTACATTGTGAATGTTGATTATGTTAGAAGGAACAAACCTCTATTTACAGAGTTCTAAACCTTTTTCTACAAGAAAAAGAATTAGTCAATCCAAAACTTTTTCCTAAAAGGAAAACCTATTTATGGTAAGAAATTCAGGGCAAATAAAATCCAACAAATCTCCTCCTTGACATGAATTTCTAACAAAATAAATTTGTCCACCTTATTCACTTAATCTTCAACAACTTGTTTCTCCTCTCCATAATATCCTTTGCAAAATTTATGTCTCAACATAGATCTCTGAAACAATTTCTCCAACAAAAATCTTCATTATTGTCAAAAAGATTGCGGCTAGAACAACACCCGTCAAGATGAAAACATTTTTTTAACCTGATTCAATCATCGATTATCGAGCCACTGAACCTGACTCCATCATTGAATCTGGCTCTGATACCACTATGGTAGTTCGTGGTTAATGATGATATAATATATATGGTTTAGTATAATATAGACTTCAAATACATACCTTTTTTTAAACCATTTCTAGGAGCTCCCACCCCTTTTGCTCCCTTGGTGACTCGAACTCGTTACCTTCGTGTTGGAAGTGAGAGGTGCTTATCATCCGAGCAACTCCCTCTCGTCAACACATACAATAGTGGATTCATAATTTGTCTGTAAATTATATATTTTAAATTTTGGTTAGCAGTTAGCAAATTTTAACTTACAAGATGAGGATCAAGATATTCTTAAAAATATGACAAAATAACATCCCTCGATAAATTCTTCAGTTAGTTATTTTTCATCATCATCAGAGAAAAAATTAAAAAATGGAGGAGAAATGATGGGAATGATAATTGTTAGACAAGCTTAAGATCGTTATTGGGATATAATCACCTCAGTGAAATCCAAAGATGGTATGTTAATCGAACCTACCATTAATCTAATTCTATATATTTGAACTTTAAATAATAAAAAGAAAGAGTAATCATTATATCAAATCCATTCTTAAAGATGAGATACAAATACGAAGAACAAAAAAGAAACTATAAGCAAAACAATTAATTATTCTTTTTCGATCTTGTCTTTATAATAAAAATTATAACAAAATCTAATGTAACAATCAATCTGTTTTTGAACACAAAAAAAATTCTAAACTAAAAGCAAGTTATAAACAGATCAGATCTCACAACTTTCCCCACAAATTATGACATTATTTCACCAATTTAGAGCTCCTACACATAAAGATTGTAGGAGTAGCACATAAGAAACTGAGTTAAATTTATAGGATAAAAATTATAGTAAGCGAAAAGCCACATAAAAATTTGAAATGTCAAATAATATATATATATATATATATATATATATATATATATATATAAAAGATAATCCATGAACAATAATTTTGTAAGATACATGTATCTACTTTAATTTCTTGTCTTCAAGAAGTAATTGAATATTTGTTTCCTTTTCCTATTCAGTTTAGTTAGGTTTACAACATTTTTAGCTAATAAATAAATATATTTTTATCATGAATAGTGACTTTGAAATAAATTTATTGTATCATATTAGTGATATGATAATATTTTTATTATATTTTAATATGAATCCAAAAATTATAAGAGAATGTGTATAGTCAAGAGTTAGATAATTAAGTGCAAATCATGATATAAATACATCAGAATATCAACAATTTTTCTTGGATAACTTGACAAAGCTAATGCATGAACCATATTAAATGACTTGTAAATTTTAAAATAACCTTTGAAATTCCTAAAAATGACCTCTTTTTTTTTTTGCGCATTGAGTTTCAAAGCATAACTTATTAGAGGAACAATGTTAATTTGGTGAATGAAATATGGTCATTTAATTTTTTTTAGAAACATTTAAGATTTAATAAATTAGTTTTTCATAAAAATAATAATTTAGTGTATATATATATATATATATATATATATATATATATATGATTAAATTAAATAAACATATAAATTATAGATAATAAATATTATTAAATTAGATATTTTAGTTAGAAATTAATCTAAAAAAATGCAAAAGTCATTAACATTTTCATTAAAACGGTACAGTTTAATGCAATAACAATTTAATTCATAGTAGAGGTACAATCGTAATTCAACTTTTAATTTTTTTTTTGTTCTCACTTATATATATTACTAGATGGTGGCTGCCCGTGCGCGCACAGACCCAATCTTTATTTATTTGTATTTTGTCTGAAATTTTGTTATACTATAAATTTAGATATTGGGAAAACGTATTTATTGATTAGTAGTAGCATGAGGTTAAGCTGGTATACATTATGCAACTGTTCGTATACACACAATGATGATTTTACTACCGTTGCATACATGCAAAGTAGCAAAGTAATTGTTATAGCCAGGTGGTTGCTTGACAAAATACTCGTATAGAGACTGATTTATTATTCAACATTAAAAATCCATTAGGAAATTAGTTACCTACTTACATCTATTTAATCTTGAAGTAAAAAATACATGAATGGAGAAAGTTATCCAAAATGACCTTTAATTTTGTGATCTTATACATGTCACGTCGAAAGTTAAATTTAAAGTATTGCCAAAAAAGGAAAGGGGTCATTCTTTTTTAAACAAACTAAAAAAAAAATAGGAATATTCTTTTTGAAACGGAGGGAGTATGTAAAGAGAGAGCGTCTACTCTAGGAACCAATTCTATTGGTCAATGAACAAAGGGAGGCTACTTCATTATGGTACTAAAAAACACACACACCAGAGGTAAGGTCGACATTGATTCTTTGTTTGTATAAATATCGATTATATCATTTAGTTTTGTGTCTCGTGCTTACAATGTTGGAAGGCAATATACGTGTGATTTGAGGAGTAGATTGAAGTGGCACTCTTTCACTACATAAAAAATAATCATTTCTTAATTACTGCTAAATATGTATTTTTAACAACAATTAACATTCTTTGTATATATTCCTAAAGCCTTTAACAACTTTAATTTTAATGACAATTAATTAATATCAGTAAAAACTTTAACACTGTCCATGATTCTGCAGAAGTGGTGCTGCCAATTTCCCATTAAATCAGTTTTTGACATACCAAAAGCCAAAGGATGAAATATAGATGAAGACAAAGTTCATGGAACAATTATGTGGTGGATTTTGGGTTAGATGACACGTTGCTGATATAATGAAAAGTCAAAATTATCTCTTCAGTACGAATTTTAATGACAGTAAGCTGCCAGGTTGATACCATATTTTTAACTCGTGTTTCTAATATACTGCCTTTGTCTATAATTGTTTGGCAGGTATACTAAAAATAGATGTCTACGATTAATTATTAATTTAAATAATCAAAAAATAATTAGTCATTTTTTTCTAAATTTGCCCTTAATGATAGTCTAGTTCAATTAAAAAGTTAGGTAGACTTTTGATATTCTTATAGGATTATATTAGTTAAATTACACATTGTATTAAATTTTCCTTCAGGGGTATGCATGACCTTAACATGACAAACAGTTATGGACGGAAGGAATAGTTAAAAAAAAAGGGAAACTTTCACGTATAGCCACTTAAAACTAATTAATTACTCTCCATAGCTATAGTTTGATAATTACAATTTGTAGCTACAT
Organism: Solanum sitiens; assembly: GCA_016801875.1. NCBI lineage: Eukaryota > Viridiplantae > Streptophyta > Magnoliopsida > Solanales > Solanaceae > Solanum > Solanum sitiens. The sequence goes on along the minus strand of JABWTJ010000280.1, from coordinate 869,888 downwards.
GTTATATGGAGGAGAGAGGCGAGCGAGACTGGAAGAGAGAGGAGAGAGACGAGAGAGAGGGGAAAAGAGTGGGAGAAAGGTGAATTGTATATGTATATTGGTTAGATAATTGTATATTATACATATATATTTGTATATATGGCAAGAGAGATTGGGAGAGGGAGGAGAGAGGCGAGCGAGACTGGGAGAGAGAGGAGAGAGGCAAGCGAGATCGAGAGAGGCGAGAGAGAGAGGGCAGAGAGTGGGAGAGAGGTGAATTGTATATGTATATAATTGTATATAACTGTATATTATACATATACATTTGTGTAAATGGCAAGCGAGATTGGGAGAGGGAGGAGAGAGGCGAGCGAGATTGAGAGAGGGAGGAGAGAGGCGAGCGAGAGAGGGCAGAGAGTGGGAGAGAGGTGAATTGTATATGTATATAGGTTAAAAAATTGTATATTATACATATGTATTTGTATATCTTGGTGAATTATACATATACAAACATGACTAATTATACAAACTCGAAGTCAGCCCACGTAATTAATGTATAATATTAGTCGCGAGTGGTAATTATAGCAAACTATAGCTATGATGAGTAATTAAATAGTATAAGTTTGCTTAGCCGCGTAATTTTCCCAAAAAGAAATGATGAATGCAAGACCTTTAGGAGTATATATTTTTTACAAATAAATAAACAAAAATATAATTTTATCTCTTTTTGAATAAAAAGTAAAAAAAAAAAGAAATTGGAAAAATTAGTAAACTAGTCACAATTTCTAACTTAATTAGTAAAAACATCTACACTTTAAAATATTTAGTCAAAATGTCAAAATGTCAATATTTTAAAAATAATTTGTATCCAAATACTATTATTTGTCTTTCCTTTTATTTCTCAAAACATCCCAACATTAAATATATTCACTATCCATTTAGACTTCTTCTAGACTTTAATACCATTAAATTTATTTCTATCTTTAAGATTTTCAAAAAAGTTTTCTCTTTTACCATTTTCATCATTATTCTCTTTCTCATTGTTGAAGAAGAACTAATTATTCAAGTTCATACCAATTTGTTCAGATCTATCGATTAATTCAAGAAATCTCTCAATACATAAAGGTATTTTCAAAATTATCATTTATTTTGCGAGATTTCATGAGATTTTGTTTTTGAAATAAAATATTATGTTGAATTTTGGATTGTATGTATTACAGATTTTTCGTTATTTTTTTGAATTTTATATGAGTTTGTTAACATACTCATCGAATATTTATGCATTTCAAAATTTTAGTATTTGAAACACTATATTTTATGATTTTGTTTTCATATTTGAGATTTAGTAGATTGCAATTTGTAGTAATCCACATAAACATTCATACATAATATATTGTTTAATTTTTTTTGTATATTCATATTTAATAATTTTGAATTTTGCTTATAGGGTTATTAATTCACAAATAAACACAGATTCAGACTTGAATTTGGTGAAAAGAATTGGAAAAAAGGAACATAGCATATGAAGAAGAAAGAGAGAATCAAAGAAGAAGTTTGCAAAATTGTATTCATATCAGAATAATATTCATATTAATTTTTGTTTGTCAATTATTTTTCTTTTACTCATCATTTGTATTTTTATTAAGAACATTGTATTTCTTTTTTATTTGTAGTCATTCAAATATGTATCTCATATGAATTTGTATTTCTTAAGCATAGATGTATCTTATTTTTTAACAGTCAATTTATATTTTTTAGAATATTATATTCTTATTATATCATTTTCACTATGTATGCTATCTCATATGAATTTGTATTTCTTAAACATATATGTATCCTGTTTTTTCAACAGTTAATTTATATTCTTTTTATAATATTATATCCTGATTATATTATTTTACTATGTATGCTATCTGTTTTCTAGAATCTTGTATTCTTATTTCTTTCATAGTCAATATTTGTATTTATTTTTTTATAATATTATATCCTTCCTCAACAGATTTATTATTTCCACCAAGTATGCTATTTTCCCCCCAAAATCTTGTACCCTTTCATAAATCATATTCGTATATATTGAGATACGTGTATATATATATGACAATCAAGTAATACAATTTTGATCACCGAAATACAATTTGTAGTTTGAAAGAAAAAAAATCAATTTTAATTTGAATGGTAAAGTGAGCACATAAAATGTAAAAAATATTGGTATACAAATAAAAACATAACAAAGGAAAGTTGATCTAATAGAATGAAAAGGATTTTTTTTTAAATTGTAAATGATAAGAATTTTTAGTGATATGTTTCTTTTCTAAAAAATATTATCTCACTTTTTCATCATACTATTTTTTTGTATTTTATATATTATTATACAATATTCTAAATAACAACTAGAATAAATAGAAATACAAATAACATACATATTGAAATGAATACGAAATACAAGATTTTTGAAGAAACAAATAAATACACATGAAAAAAATATATGAATACAAATATTTTTCTTAAATAACTATAGATTCATTTGGTATATTTGGATTGAATACAAAATAATAAAAAAAAGGTTAAGATTCTGGAAAAAAAAAAGAACAAAGTTTGAGTTTTATTCGAAAATGTAACTTATGAGAAAATTAAGTGATGTTTATCTTTTTTTGAAATATTTTCTCCCTTTTGTTATTTATATTCTTTAAATAAAAACAAATAATAAAACATAAATAAAGATACATAACAAATTAAAATTTTGACATTTTTACTAAATATTGAAAGTGTTGCTAATGAACTCTCTTAAGTGTTAAAATATTGACATTTTGAAAAAATTTCCAAAGAAATTATCCCTCTATATTGGACTTCTATTTTTTCTTTCTTTTTGTTATTTTCTTTAATGTTTATAACTTATAAAAATAAAATATTATTAATATATTTCAAGTATATTATGATATCATATTTAATTAGGCAAATATTTTATCTATATATTATATATATTGTTTATATATATATTAATATAATAAATTGAATCGTGTATATTTTGTTTGCGCATATGTTATATATATAATATTAATATAATATTTGCATTTGGAATTCAAATGAAAAACAAAATAAAAAAATGTTGTTCAGTAAAGAAGAAATAAAACTAAAATATATAATTTTCTTACAAAAATAAATATTTTGCTATTGATTTGTACAAATTAGTCATGGTAGACGGTACAAAAGGCTAAACTGCAATATTAGCGGCGATTAATTTGGCACGAGCTTTGCGGCTTAGAAAAAAAATGTTCGTGTATTAAGAATTTTTTTTTTCAAAAAAAATAAGTGGTTAGGTAAAGTTCTCAACAGAGGAAAAAAAAGGGTTAAAGTTTTCAATAAATAATGATTTAAAAATAAATTAATAGGGGTAAATATGTAATATATTATTTTAATACATGTATAACTAATACTCGCATAACTTATTCCACCTTCTATTCCGCATAACTTATACATAGACTTCCTCATAAGTTATGTTGGTATTAATTATGTAAGATTACAAAAAACACAACCAAACACCATACATTAATAACTTTTTATACAACATTTAGAACTCTACCTATCAAACATTGTATAAATTAGGTTGATTTTTCAACCTAATAAAAAACTTATACCAAACATGGTAAAACTAATACCATTTTTTATTTATAAATAAAAGATACTCTTATACAGTAACCAAACGACCCCTTAATGGATTAAAGGTGATAAATTTTTTGACCACATTTAATGTTGAAACATTATGGTTTGAACGTTGTTTTGTTATGAGTATATATGTACATATTTTAAATAAGTTTTTCCTCCCACGTAAATATATATTTTAGTGTTAGAATTTTCTTTAATTGAATCTTTGTTAGTTTCTGGTTCCTAGTTTTATACTAGAAAAGCTTGTTGAATCCTGAAATACATCCTTACCAGGTGAAATATCCTTAAGGACAGTGTCGTTCATCACGCCTCAAGCTATGAGAATTTTCTACTTGAGTTCGTGGTGAAGTACAACCTTTGATGAACTTGGTACAAATGTTGATGAAGGTATTTTCCATAAAAATTTCCAACACAATTTTTACCAATTGTCACATAGACTAAACTACTTTTTTCTTCATTTAAATTTATATTAGAACTTTTTTTTTTTTTTTAATGTTTTGGTTAGTTAAAAACATTTTAAAATATTTTCAATAGGAAAAAACAACTTTCTTAAACATGAGGGAGAAAAATTTCATGTTCGATTAGGCATTCCATATTGATTGTGTCATTGTCCTTCCCACTCTGCAAAACGTACACCTCATTTTCATCCCTATCCCCTAGCTCCGTCCCCACATGCACATTTGTCTTAGTATTTGTCTAGATTATATACATTATTTTTAAGATAATATCTTTTCCTTACGTAACAAAAACATGGAAATAAGTAAAAAATCATGCACTTATTTTCCTAGAAAACATTTTTCCTCATACCGAACACACCCATAATAAAGCAAGTTTACTCAAAATAGGTAAATAACACATGAATTCCACATGCATAAAAGAAAGAGAAGGTAAAATAGAACACTTGATGAATTTACATCAAAAGTTACATAGAGATGCCTTCTTCTCAACTGAGTTCTTGTGAGAAAGTAGCATTGAAAAGATTTATGAATTGCTTCAACTTCTATAATAGAGAGAAATGAACAAGAAATATATATATACACATAGAACAAGGTCTGTTACCATTCCTTTTGTCGAAATACTTACCAAAATCACCAGATATATATAGGAAATGTATATACGCTTTACGATCGATATGTGCCAGGAGACTAAATACATATTGAACACATTAATCAGATCCTCAAATCCAGAACTTGATTGCATTTCGAAAGGATTCAAAAAACAAGAGATGATGGATTTACCGTCAGTTTTGGATGATCAAATGTAGATGTTGCATAGTAAATGTCATGATGTTTGTGCATTCTCCATCGATGCTTATAGTATGCCACTCAAGAAGCCCCTAAAGAATGTCAAAATACGTCTAACAATTAACACGAAGCCAACTTAGACTGCTCAAAACATAGATAAAACGGAGGATAGTTAATCACATACCAAAATCCCTCTGCTTTTTTCTCTTGATTTCTGCAGAGTTATAATCGTTAAGTATCGTTTTAGTGCAGTGATGTAGAGGTATAATGAACAGATTTTAGTAAGTCTAGGAGTTTATAATGAGTTCAGGTTTATGATTTGTAGTGTACCTTGATTTTCCTTCGAAGGCATCGTTCATTTCATCAATACTTGGCCTCTTTGCAAATGTTGCCAAGGATATGTATTTTTCCTTCCCGGGTGATTCATCAACTCTCTTGTATAACTCGTAAGGATATGGATACGACATCCTAGAACATGAGAAAATTAGCAAGTGTCAATGTTGACAATGGATATATTCAGCCTTTCTTTTATGAAGAGACCATTACAACAAGGATCTATATTAATTAAGGAATCATTCGTTTTAGAGACAAGCTATGCCGGTATGAGTTTGGTCATTGTGAAGCAAAGAGTATTGGTCATCCGATGGTTTTGAATGGATCCACCAAGCTTGGGATGAACGAAGTCCATTGAACAACCTCCCGAAAATCTATGACTAACACACATCAAAAACTCCAAAAGATCTTCAATTCCTATTTTCATTAACGAAGAAATGCTAAAAAGGAGGCCTTAGTCATGGAGAAACAGTGACAGTATTGGTCACCATGACTAATGGACCCACCCATTAGTCATGACGAAGCCATGGGTATTGGTCACTATAGGCGATTTCAGGTGAATCCACCAAGTTTGAGGCTGATCGAACAAATTCCAAAAAATGTATGGATCAACACACTGAAAATACCAAAATAACATGAATTCTTATTTCATGACCTCAAAAATCCAAGGTAAAAAAGTGACGTCAGTCATGACAAAGCAATGATCCGTGAATCTGCATTACTCACTATACCGGAAAAAAGAAGAAAGCATTTTCATTCCATTTTAAGTTGCCCTTCTTCTTCATGATCGTGTCATGACAAAACGAATCAATAGCATAGAAACAAATCTAACCTGAGTGCACCCATAATAGGATACTGTGTTCCTGCATAGTAGAGTAGCCGGAATTGATAGCATATCTCAAACGATGCAGCATATTCCAATCTCTTATCTCTACCCATTGTCTTGAAGATAAAGAGAAAATCAATCAGAACGTAGGACGAAGTTCCCTTTACTGCTGGCCATTATGGTTCAATGGTTACTATACTTACTTGCATGATACCACTTGAAGCAGGTAAATCCTGCACAATTAGTATGTGATATATCAGAGTCATGCCATTTGTGATCATTTCATCATCGAGGAGAAGTGGAGTTAAGCTATGAAAACCGAAGTGTAAGCAAAAGTTATGAGAGAAAAATCAGTATAAATGCAAGACGAATAAATGGATAGTACTTCTATAATTTGAGTTGGTAATCAACATTTTAGTGTATAATGGTAAAGTAAGTTGTGTGGCTCTTCTACTTTCGATGCCGCACCCACATGGATTCTCCAAAAATGCACTACTTTTTGAGAATCTGACATGCACCCGCTGACATTTATGAAATGTCAGACCAACATAGATGGCAAAACACCCATAATCCAAATTAGAAGGCTTGAGCACAGTTTTCAAATTTTAGAAATTTCTAGAATAAACACTTTCAGTAGAAAAAATGAAATCGTCTCATTTGCATATCTACATGTCGAACAGTACTCTATAGGTTACATGGACAGATGGACTTGGGTATGAGACGTTGCATTTAAGTTCTTGGACACCGCCAGAATCAAAATATGTTTTACGATAAACTGCAAAAAGAAATTAAGAATGAGCATTGTTGAATATGCATCAACCACAAGCTTCACCTTGGTAAGTGATATTAAGTATTGGAAGGGACATGAGACTAATTTATCATTCAAACAACTTTTGCTGCTGCAATTGAGATTCATGGTAAGCCATGAGCTGTCTTTTAGTTAAAAGGAAGTCACGTCCATTAATGAGGTATTAAGATTCTAACCTTTAGTTTGGGGTTGACAAGAATAATTGGTCGGCTACCGGCTGCATCAGTCATAGCTCTCATATCCTGCATTATTCAACAGGAGGAAAAAAATTTAATAAACTGAATAAGAGTAGTATGAGGAAAATACAGAAAATGGTTCAGAGTGAATCACATCTATGATGCAATTTCCGACTGCATTCTGGGGAGCCACTAGAATGAACACGTCATCTTGTTTTTCAACCTCCTTGCCACCTGAAAAACACATAAAAATTGGTAGTAAACATGGAGTTGACCAGCCATCATGAAAGAAGCAAATTCAAGAGTGTGATTATATCGTGTTTTATCGCAATGTTAACCTCAGAAAAAATTGCAGGTTAAGCATTCGTGTTAGCATGTGTATACTTGCACAACATACACAAATAGTCATCACACTACAGAAACATTTATAAAGTTATGAAGCTTCTACTATCAGCTAACTAGAACTACATTCTCAAATAAACCCCTCACAACAGAGGTGGATCTACGATTTTAAGTTTAGAACAACTCTTATAGCTTACTGGGTTCAGGATGCATTATCTATCCATATAAATTGAATTTCTTAATACAACTAGAGGGTTTGAGCCAAAGTTGTTCTATTGAAAACGTAACTTCTGCTGTGGCTCTGCCCCTGTCTCGTAAAAAAGAGAAATGTTGTGCACAAACGCGCACTGATAGATTTGTATATTATGTCTTAGAGGACCATTTATAGTTGCTATGCTTCTAAAAACAGGATAATGGATAGGAAGCAAAAGTCATCAGTGCAATTTTAATCTCTAAATACCTATAGAACCAATATTGACAAAGTTGCCCAACGCGCCATAATCACCCCAATCCATGTACTCTAATATCTTTCGACTTCCTGCAAGCTGCAAAGGCATCCCTGCAAGTGCACCTTCCCCCATAGACCCTTGGACACAAACCTACAAATGAGATCTGGAGAAATGAATATGTATAATTTGCCTTATTTTAAAGATTATAGATTAACTAAGAGAGGAAAAGAAGAACCATCAGCGGCACATACTTTGACACGCTTTCCATCGTCAGCAAATGAAAGAGCAAGTACACGGATAAGTTCCATTAGAGTACCTATTCGATAAACATCCTGTGGATTTAAGATACTGTCAAACCTAAATAAACTATGGGCATATGATCAGAAAATGTTTTCTCACCATTGAAGGATTCAGCTCCGGGATATTGATTTCTATCTGTTAAATCAAGATAAAGGTATTAATATAACTAGGATTAATCGATAAATGTAGATGGGGAAAGGCCTGGATTCCTTCTATAGGTCCAATGAAGAATAAAACTATTTCTCTGGCATAAATAAATGAACGGATTAGTTTCTCTCATTTCATTGCAATTTGATCTTTCAATTTTAAACCACATTTTTTAGATACAATCAAATAGAAAGCCCCAAGGTGCCATATTCTAGGAGCTCAAACTATGTTATTGAATAAATCCTCCTGCGGGTCAAGGGGCTCCTTTTCCTTATTTATTTCCCAAAAAAACTAACAAAAGATGCACGATATTCTGACACCAGCACAGTTGTCGAAACACACTTAACATATGAGATTAGATAGAATATTGAAGAGCATATATTATAAGTTTACAGAATATTATTAAATAGAATGAGACAAGATTCATCTTTTGAGCTAGCTATTTTCATGCTTTTATTATCTATATAACTAGTTTCTGGGAACATGAGCTTGTAGTTCTCTCTTTTTCTTTTCTCAAAATTAAGAAAAGGTGACCTTTCCATGTTTCGAGTTATGTGGACACCAGAATATGGCATATTTCCTTCAAATAAGTAGAGTTATTCATTGGAACTATTTCCACTGAGTAATCGCCTGTTTTAGCTGTCAGTGTTTAAAATATTTAGTCATTTGTTCTCACAACAGCATAAATTTTTAGAAACAAGATAAGAGATGTCTCCAAATTCCATCCAATATGAAATTCAAGGGTAAAATAATCTAGTGAAACTCATGTGTCAACAGATTTAAAGTATCATAACAAGTTATATTTCTTCATTGATTGACAAAGAAGCATACTGGCTTTCTTCTTAGGAACTTGACAACTCACTCAAGGGGGCATATCATGGTATATTCAGAAAACTGTATTTCACATACATATGCAAATAATATCTTGTATCTACTTCCACTAAGAAAGGCGACTTCTCAGTAAAGTGGTTAGAAAATGTGGCACTTAAAACAAAATGGTTGAAAGAAGGGGATAAAAAAGGCAGCACGCTGCACAAAGCATCCAGCTTTAGCAGGGTCCGGGGAAGGACCACATCCCAAGAACTGTGATTTAGACATCCTATCCTAATGCAAGCATCAGTGGCTGCTTCCACAGCTTGAGCCCATGACCTATAGGTCACACAAAGACAACTTCACCATTGCTACAAGGCTGCCCGTCGGTTGAAAGAAGGGATGTCTAAATTAAAATGATAATCAATCAAAATTATCTTATAGAACAGTTCTACCAACGCAAACTACTTTGATGTTAACCTTATCTGAATTACTTTTGAGTATCTGAGTTACCTTTGAATCAGAGCAGAGTCATACCTTTAAACGAGTTTTCCCATCATTGACAGCTCTTTGAGTAGCCTGAAGCACATCAGTGTAGAAATATTCCCTAATTTCTCTTGAGTGAGGAATATTATTCAGTCTAGTTGGTATTCCTCTCCAATCCTATAACGATATAAGGAAAACGGTCAAAGCTAAAACCAATCATTTTTACTGTGCAACTTCCCTTCAAAAAAAGAAGGAAAGTTGTGTTCGTGATTTACGGTAGCAGATGATTACCTTGCTCAAAGATGCCATATCAGCTCGAGTACTGGAAATTATTGATTCTTCTGCAAACAAAATATGGTAGAGTTTCAGGGTCCAAAGTGTCATTGAGCTAAGTGATGACTGCTAATTTAGTTCGTCAGCATGTTGATACAAGAAATTTAAAAAGGTGTCCAGCAAAAAATCTTTTTATTGTTACAAGAAAATCTGTTATGGCAGATGTGTACAGCATGACACTGGCGGCAACAATATATTATGTATGGCAGGAGAGGAACTTCAGAATCTTTCAACAAAAGGAGAGGACACCCGATATGATTAGTAGATTAATTACACAAGATATTCACCATAGAGCTAGCATAGTACCTAGACTGACAGGATATATGCAGAACGTTAATTTTTATCCCTAGACTAGGTTTTTCTAGAGTATTTCAGTTGGTGTAGAACTCTGAGAGTGGAACATGTTCACATCCAGACTGCAAATTCTGTACATATTGATTAATCAGGTAATAAAGTTACAGTTACCAAAAAAAAATCTTTTTTATTGTTGGATGGAACATCTATTTCGTATTTGGTTTTTAGGGGAAACAAAAGGAAATGAGCTTGAAGGAAATTTTGTTTCACTGCTTCTGGATGTAATTACCTAAAGCTATAGATGATTGTTCGAAAATTCAAGAGTGCAACATTTCCTCTAAAAAGTATATTTAGCATATTGTAAAAGAAGAAAAAAGAAAAGAGAAAAGGAAACATTAAAGTCTATACAAGTTTTATAAATGCATGCTTTAGTTTCTTCTATGATCACAGTCGGAAAATGCTTTAAAAAAATTCCCGCATACTGTGAAGTGTAAGTGAAAAAGCTGCAAAAGCTCTATCATCTTGATTTCATCCATATTAGCTTCACAAAATATACCATGTTAATGAAGTTCCCATTTGGTTTGAACTGCAAACATCAGACAGGCCTATCTTAGTTTGATTAAGTTTACTCCAATGTTTTTCAAGTCTAACAGGCTTCACAGCGTGAAGAGAAACAAAATGGAAAATATGAGAAAAAAGAATAGAGATATAGTTTAATTATCGAGGTGGATGCATTATATATCAATTAGAAGATTTCAAAAAGAACAAAAGGCGGGGGGATTGATAATTGAGACATGGTTAATCATGTGTTACGCAATCTTTACATCTCTTATAGGATTATATGCTGCTGAGATCAGCAGGAATGTCAATTTAGTTAAAACATAGCTCTCCATAGAATACAAAGAACCTCAAGAGAGATATTACTAAAGAAAAAAAGATTCACACCTGATTTTCTTGCATCTTGTTCCTCTTTCTGCACACGCGACAATAAGGAATCAATTTCTGCAAATACTGCATCTTTGCCGCGGTTCCCATCAATCTGTATGTCACACCTCATAAGTCAAAATCACTAGAAAAACATACAGAATTTCAAAGTTATACTATAACAAGAGTAAATGCCAAATCTACCTTATTCATTATATCTGAGTACACTGGTAATATTGCTTCAGCATTTTGCTTGTATATTTGCAGACGTGATTTCACCTGAAACACATTTAGCACACCTGGTTAAACTGTAGACGTGGATATCTTAGATACTTCAGCTTTTCTAGATATATCGAAGATGGGCGCTACGTAGGATTAGTCTATATTATGGTGTCTTGAATATCAGAAGCACAAAAATGATTTGTATAAACCAGTGTTAGTAGCAAGTATACAACTATTAAACTAAATCAAGGCAAACAATGTGGGGGTTAAAAGTACCTTTTCCTCTGTGTCATCAGGACGAGTTATGAGCCTTGCTTTGATGTCCTCGGTCTCTGGAGGGAAATTAGTAACATGGTATATCTTACCAGTGAGAGGATCTAGCCTTCTACCAACACATCTGTTAATAAGAATCTCATCAGCAACCTGTAGAAGAGAAGGACTTTTTGTGTAAAAGATCGAACACAAATCAAATGGAAGAAGAAGCAGATTAGCCTCTTTGGATTTGCTTTTCATTTTTGACTCATAAGCCAAAAGCCATAAGTTAGAATTCTAGCTTATGGCTTTGGCTTATTTTTAACATTTTAGCTTAAACCTAAGTGTTTTATAAGAACTTTTTAACTTGTCCAAACACTCCAAAAATGCTTAAAAAGATATTTTAGCTTAAAAGCACTTAAAATAAGTCAATCCAAACGGGCTCTTAGGATTTTTTCTTAATTCAGATTCTATTTGTGAATTGCTCCGCTAAAATTGGAAATTCTTTGTCTCACTCTTGCTCTATTATACTTCTTTTTGGTATATACAGAATAAGCACATAGGACAATCACATCAGTTCATGAAATATGTGCTATGACAAGAAGAAGAACACAGGACAAACATATCAATTCACGAATGTGTGCTATGACAAGAAAACTTCACTTATTGTTTATCAATTCATGCCCTTTCATCAAGTAGTGTTCAAGGAAGTCATTGACTGTATCACTCAACATAATATAGCTGAGGATTATATTGCTCGAAGTTTTCAAACTGTCGATTGGTGCATGTTGGATCCTCCAAAAGTAGTGTATTTTTGGACGATCACGGGTGTGACGACATTTGTGCAGAGTACAAACAACATTTAGAGGCAGGGTTTCATGTTATCTACAATGTCTTTGTCCACTGGACATGTATGAATGACTAAACCTACTTAAAGTGATCCTCAACTCCAAAGATATTTCAATTTCTGTTATGATCAAACCTAAAACATTTCAAAGTGCACTACTTTACCGGCATTGCAACATCATATCGCATACAGCATCAAAATTTGAAACAGTGACAAAAACATCTGACCTATCTTTAGTAAACTTTCAAAAGATCGTCATATTTGTGACGGGAAAGAAAATGTAGATTATGTAATGGTAGAGTGAACGTACATCAAGCACGATGTAGATATCTGGTCTGATATTCAACCTTTCCAGACTTTCTGCTTGAGCCAACGTTCGTGGATACCCATCCAGAAGCCACCCTTTTTCTTTTGCATCTTCCTTTGATAATCGTGTTGTCACCATCTGTAACAGAAGTCAACTTCGAAAATCATAAAAAGCGAAAGTTAAATTTTTTTCATTAACAAGACACTTGAAAGATCTCATACAGCTGTTACAATCTCATCAGGAACCAGGCGACCAGCGTTCATATACTCCTTAGCTTTATTTCCAATATCTGTACCAGCCGATAATTCAGCTCGTAGGAGATCACCAGTTGATATGTGCACCAATCCAAACTGAAACAAACCATGATAAAATATCATTCAAGAGGAGATTTTAAACCAACCAACATTCCCATTCACAAATTTCGTTTAATTCAACATCAATCGTCAAAAGACACTTTTTTATAGTTCAATCAACCCATTGGTCTGAATAATCGAGATTTGTGTTGCGTAAGGCCAGTATTGAAGGAGGAAACGCTCCCTACCAGAGATTTCTCCACTCCCACTGCTCAAACCCGATACCTCGGGTAGAGGGATTTCATCCATCCCGCTACATCCTTTTCTGTTCACGAAAAACAAATAACAAACACTTGGCATGTTATGCAACACGTGCATAAAATGATCTATATAACTAGAAGAATTGAACTACTTAAATGCTTTAGCATATTCACAAATAGGTCATGGCCAATCATATTTAACACAACGTCGTGAACAATCAATCAACTATCTACCAATCGTTAACTAGTTTGGGTCGGGCAAAATAAATTGCTACCACCTTCCAGTCAAAAGATAATTCTAATCATCGAATAGCAGAAGAAAACAAGAGGTATCGAGAAGTCGACCTTTTGTACAATCAATTCACATTGAGTCCCTTTACCGGATGCAGGGGCACCAGATATCATCACCTTTAAAGGCTCACTTCTAGCAGATATCACCTGAAGAAACAAATACTTCAAAATTTTAATACGATAAACAAAATTATCAAATTCCACACAATTCACTTCTCATAAATATCACCCTACATATCCTTCAGAAATGTAGGTTATAACTATGACTGAATTTAAGTTATATACATTGTCACTGTATTTTACAATTATAACTCGACCTAATCGAAAATGTGAGATTCGTAAACCTGAAAATAAAACAGATTATCTGCTACAACAAACAAATATGACCTGTTCCAACCCGATCATGTAAAACTTATAGTGTATATAACTTAAACTCGTTACTATTTATACATGCTAACCTTGATTTTTTGATTTTTCCTCAAATGAGTTTGTCGATTGACATTGTGAGACGCAATTAGTTGTTCCGAGTAAGCAATTGAAGATGATAAATGGATAGAATTCGAAGAATTTGGTAGCGATGAAGATGATGATGAGAAATTAGAAGGATTATTAGTACAGATTGAAGAAAAAGTTTGATTAGAAGAAATATTATGAGTAGAAATGTGAGGAAAATTCATAGTAACTGAAGCTATCATCGCCATGAAAGAAGAAGAAGAAGAAGAAAAAAGAGGGAAAGAAGGAGTGTGGACAATGGCAGATATTAACGGATTAACTGACACCACAAAAATCAATGAAATGAGATTTGGGCTTTGCCCCGCTTTTAAAATGGGCTTTGAAGACTATAGCGATTGGGCCCGTGCAATGAGTTGGGGGTGATTCACATGGGATTTTCGGATGCCGTCGTTTAATATTTGACCTCGTTATAAGAAATTACGTAGAAATAACTTTTTTGCTAAAATTAAAGAAGAATTTTGATGAATTGTTAAGATTTCTCATTTGATTGTTTTTGACCTCGTTATAAGAAATTACGTAGAAATAACTTTTTTCCTAGAATTAAAGTAAAATTTTATGAGTTGTCAAGATTTCTTATTGATATTGAGCGAGATTTGTACCAACAATCGTCGAGATTTGTGATCAGACTAATTGCGAGCATCGATCTTCTCATATATGTGATTTGAGTTTGTAAGGATTGATGGCCAAAATAGTAATGGTCCAATCTCAATAATTTTCAATTTTAGATTTACGACTTCGTTGCTTGTCCAGATATTTTTAGATTATTATAATAAAATAAAACATACAAGTTGGGTAGAAAGGTTGGTTCTGATAGACGCTCTATACACGCTCTGATTAAAGGGATAGCAAGATCAATATGCAAAGCAAATGAAGCAACAACAATTACAAGAAATGAAGGACTACGCGAACGACATCGACATACAAAGCAAATGAAGCTAACAACAATAATAAGAAATGAAGAACAAGATAGTCCTTGAATTCCAAATAATGAAGAAGATGAGTAGAGGAGAATAGCCCCCTATCTCTCCCACATAATCAAACAAACATCAAAATTGAACACAAATACAACTTGGAATCGTGTCCAAGCTATCCGAAAAACTCAAAGACTGAAGCAGAATATCACAAAAATGCAACACAATAAGGGAGTGAACTAAACAAATAACAAAATTAGGACATAGGTACAAGAATCACTAATATTATGAGAAAGCCCTTTCAAAGATAACAGATTCAACACTATTAATAGAAAACTAGAGAAATGATAACAATATGATGTTCATCCTACCAACTGATGAAACTTTACTTCAGTAGATGCAATGACAATTTCTATTAAAAAATTTAACAAAACTTTAGGAGTTTTATTGTTTTTTCTCTTCGAAATACCCTACAAAATGACATGAAAAGTAAAATAGAATGTTTTTTCGATATCCGCCCACTGCTTCTTCAATGGTTGATTTGTTTACTTGCAGCTCTTCAAGACCAAGAGACTTCTTCAATCTAGCTTCACTGAAGAGAACAAATAATGTACAAACCAGAAAGACGAAAGGAACCCGACAGTGCCTGTTGCAAACATAATAGCCAAGACCATGAAGAGGGAGTACCCGAGGTAAAGGGTGGCGGAAACAGGGCCGCTTAAGCTCTTGAGGTCAAATATTAGATAGTTGATGGAGTACAGGAAAATGTATATTGCGACTGAACCGGAAGCAAAGAATGACTTCCACCACCATTTCCAGTCCTCCACACATAGATGCATGTAGGTTAGAACAAGAGACACCTCAGCACAAACGACGACGAGGAGAATCATAACGATGAGGAGGAAACCAAAGACGTAGTACACACGACCCATCCAGAGACTTGACATGATAAAAAAGAGCTCAATGAACAGTGTGCCAAAAGGAAGGGTGCCTGCCCCGAGAACCAAAAGCCAAGATGGATATTTCTGTGCTGGAATTTCACGTGGGATCTGGTTGGTTCGGACTGGATATTCAATGTGAGGTGCCTTTGCCCCAAGGTAGCCACCGATCAGGGTTAGGGGGACAGAGATACAGAACCAAAGTAAAATGAGCACGACAAACAAAGAAAAGGGAATGGCCCCTGTGCTGTGACTACCCCATAACAAGAAGTTCAATACAGTAAGAATTAGGAAAGAAAGTCCAGGGAAGAAACAAGCAGCCTTCCACGCGACTCCAACCCATCCCTTGTGATCACCACAGAAGATTGTCCTCCAAAGACGAACGGAAACATAACCAGCTGCAACACCAAGAATCATGTAAAAGAATAGCATACCTGTAATCAACGTTCCACGAGATGCTGGGGACATGAATCCAAGGGCAGCAAACATAATAGTCACTACAGCCATCCCCAAGATTTGAACACCATCCCCAACCATTGCGCAGAGAAGGCCAGGGTTACTAGGGGCACGGAAAACATCACCAACAACAAGTTTCCACCCAGATAACTCCTCGTTCATCTGAGCTTGAGCTTCTTTGTCTAGTTCATCATACCTTGCCAGATCCCGGCGGATTGTTCTCAAAAAGATCACAAGCACAATACCAGCCAAGAAAGTGATCACCATAAGGGAATTGAGTATTGAGAACCAATGCACCTTTGCACCTTCCATCTTCAAATAAGCATCCCATCTTGATGGCCACTTGATGTCACTCTCCACAAAGTTCACCTCATAAGTAAAACTCACAGGTTCATTTTCTTTAATAGCCATGGACACAGTTGTCGGGTCACATTTGATTGGAGATGGGAGCTTATTGTACATTTTAAGATTCTTTAACGAATCAGGCGTATGCTGGAAACTACAAGGTACAACCTCAAATCCAACAACCATATATCCAGGTGCATCAGATCCTTCATTTCCAACTGTCGAAATCACCTCTGATCCATCCCCGGTACCCATCACACGAGCCACATTGGTCTCCTCAAATTTGTGAACGAGAACCGTAAACTTCAAATGATTAAACACATAATATGCATCTTGCACCTTAATTCCAACAGGATACCCCGTCCAACGCAAGAAATAATTCTCCTTCTTGGTATATCGAATAGCAGGCAAATTATCAAGAATCAAATTCACCTGATACATCTCATCAATCCTCTCTTTTAAAAGCTTAAATTCATCAGCAGACAAAGGTTTAGTTTGACACAAGAAAACCTCAGTCTCATTAGTATACATCTTAAACCTATAAGGAGAATTCTCAATCCTATCACCCATAAGAAGCTCACCTAGATTCTCTGCACTATCCTTCACACCCTCCTCAGGCTTACAGAAAGGCAAACTATAATAACTATAAGGCAATTCAGTGTCAATTGAAGTCAATGAATTAACCTTAACATTCAAGTAATCACCAACCCCATATTTATGAGGATAACTTCCAGGCAGATAAAACCCATAACCCAATTCAGAAACCAAACAGATACACAAAACCCAAATCTTTAATTTATCAAAAGACACCATCTTTACCCCTTTTTTTGGTCAGATCTAAATGAATTATCAAAAGGGTGTATTTATAATGCAAAGATCAAAACTTTTTCAGATGGGTATTCAATATATATCAAGATCTATCTATAACATCAAACTTAAACCAGATCTGATTAATAATTGAAACAAGAACAATGAAGCATATAAAGAGGGGAAATTGAAGGGTTGTTAAAAAGAACAGATCCTGCTCACCTCTGATGGAACAACATGCACTAAAATGGAGAAGAATTGAGCTGTGAGAATAACATTTGAGCTGTGAGGAAGATTTAATTGAAGTGATGGAATTGTACAGACTCCATGACTAAGGAATTTATATACATATATTAATTCCTTTACTTCGTCGGTGGGAGATCTTGGCTTACCATGTAGACCCTTAGTTAAATGACTTATATGTCCCTACAATAACTCGTAACATATCTGGTGTAATCTCACAAAGCGTAAAGTATATATTTTATTGACAAATAGAAAAATTATTTTCGATAAAACTTCACCTTTCTAAGACTTATAATGTCCGTTTGATAAGAGGGATTAGGATGAGTTTATCTCATATTTAATTATAATTGAATTGCAATTTATCTCTTAATTAAGTATCCATGAATTATAGTGTTACTTTTTATTTATGTTAAAGATGGTATTCTCTCCTCCGTCCAATAATAGTTGTCCATTATACTAAAAAAGTTGTAATACTTGCTCAATTTAGAAAATCAATAAATAATTTATTTTTTTATGTCTATTTTATCCTTGCTATTAAATACTATTTATAATCTAACACATTTTTCAAAACATTAAATTTAATAAAGTCAAAGGATAAAATTGCAATATTCACCCTATTATTTATTGTTTCTTAAGGAGTGTGTCACGTCAATGATGAAAAAATATTGTTACAGAGAGTACATCAATTTGAACTCATATTGAGATTCGATTAAATCCAGATTTAAGCCAAAAAGTCTCACACTAGGATATCTAATAAAAAGGCCTATTAACTAATTATATATTTATAATTATTTGTACATCACTCTATACAAATGTATTTCTTGATTTATGTAAACTTATATGCCAAAGAAGAAGTATTTTTTCTTGCCAATTTCAAATTACATATTTCCTACCTAATTGAAAATCTAAATTATTGTCAATCTATGTTTTAATAAATAGGTAGAGTTGCCTAAAAATTAAAATCTTAAAAGGGTATACATTTTACAGCTTGCAAAATGCTCTTTTGACTACTCAACAATAGTATCCTTTGCTTTTTCATGCTTGTCACGTAAATATGCAGCAACTAATTGGATCTAATATATTTATGTATCTTTTTTAAAAAAGGCCAAAATTAATTAATTAATAAATAATCATCACAGTTACCAATGATATTGAGAATTATTATTATTATTTAAAGAAAAGCAACAGAAAGCTTTTGATAATTGCTGTATATTTTTATATATATTTTTAGAATAAAAGAGGCTCATGATAGGAGATATACTACAATCAAATCTCAGTCATGTTATATTACATGTTATCTATTTATTATTTTTATTATATAAAAAGCTTTTGTATCAACACGTATGAAGTGAATGTCCCAACATCAATTATTTACAGAAAAATTGATAATTATTGTATATTAATATACATTTTTTTTAGATCGTGAGATATTCTACGATCAAATCTTTTCACGACAATTTATCATCTATAACACTAATTTTATTGTAACGATCGAATTTACTTTAGTACCGATTTTCAATATTATGTTATATTACATGTTCTTTATAATTACATTTCACTATATATCATTCAAAAAATTATTTTAATAAACGATTTTGTAAAAATCTAATTATATATAAGTCGTAACTTCTCAATTTTAAATTTTGACTTATGTTGTTATCGTGTCAAACAAAAATAGAAGTGAAATTATATACTATTTTTTAAGAATTAAAATGATTTTTTTTTAAAAAAAAAAAGCTCTCTAAAACTTAAGAAATACGATAAAAGTAGGGAAAATTACGCGGATAAGCAAACTTATACTATTTAATTATTCATCATAGCTATAGTTTGCTATAATTACCACTCACGACTAACATTATATATTAATTACATGGGCTGACTTCGAGTTTGTATAATTAGTCATGTTTGTATATGTATAATTCGCCAAAATATACAAATAAATATGTATAATATAAAATTTTTTAGCCTATATACATATACAATTCACCTCTCTCCCACTCTCTGCCCTCTCTCGCTCGCCTCTCTTCTCCCTCTCTCAATCTCGCTCGCCTCTCTCCTCCCTCTCCCAATCTCGCTGCCATTTATACAAATATATATGTATAATATACAGTTATATACAATTATATACATATACAATTCACCTCTCTCCCATTCTCTGCCCTCTCTCGCTCGCCTCTCTCCTCCCTCTCTCAATCTCGCTCGCCTCTCTCCTCTCTCTCCTAGTCTCGCTCGCCTCTCTCCTAGTCTCGCTCGCCTCTCTCCTCCCTCTCCCAATCTCTCTTGTCATATATACAATTACATATGTATAATATACAATTAACTAACCAATATATATATATATATATAATTCACCTTTCTCCCACTCTTTTTCCCTCTCTCTCGCCTCTCTCCTCTCTCTCCCAGTCTCGCTCGCGTCTCTTCTCTATATAACATGTAGCTACAAATTGTAATTATCAAACTATAGCTATGAAGAGTAATTAATTATTTTTAAGTGGCTATATGTGAAAGTTTTCCATAAAAGTATACAAGCCTCGACGAAGAAATCTTTACCTAAAAGCAATAAAGAAATGAAATTTGCTTAAAAAGGAAGAATTAGCTTTACTAAGACTGCAATTTATCTTTTTTTTTTTAAAAAAGAAAATTCAAACAGAACCCAAAAAATATAATAATTAAATTATTTTTTTAATTCCTAGTTATTTGTCATTTAATGTTGATAGAAATTAACTTAAGTGGTTAAGTAAATATCTATAATAAATCATTTGTATTTATTTCTTACATTATATAAGTATATAATTTGGTTATTACTTGATTATCATATAGTCACACCGTTTCATTTAAGAGTGTAACAAAGATTACTTTTTTAATATTACATATCATGTCATTCTTAGAAAGAGTATAATAATAAAATGAAATATTAGAATTAAAAAGTTTCTATTAATATAAAGATAATATGTTTTTCAAAAGACGCTAAATAGAAAAATAAGGTATAAAATGAAACGAATGAAATAACATTTTGATAATCAACTTAGAAATGAATTAGAATCTAAAACCTTATACGTACACTTTTTTCTCAAATTTGAGGGAGTATAGATATGCAAGGAGCTGAGCTATAAGCCAACGACAGGAATTATCGAAATTTTATATAAATTCCGAAGTTATATTTATAATAACAAAAAAAATTACATATAAAAACAATTTATTGGATCTTGTTGAAACTTCGATGTTAAGTTGTTTGATTGAGAATAGTAATACTAAAATGTGTTGACTTTTCGAGAAATCCTCATGGGACATTTTTTCCTATTTTCGCGAAGTAAAAATAGGTGATATATTTTATTATTTTAAAATTTTTCTGAATATATTACGATTCAAAACTAAATAAATATTAAATGATCGAGCTATGATTCAAAAACATAAATTTAAAGATTTTGAATTAACATATGAGATTAGGAGGATGATTAAATTTTACATTAAGGTCTCTTTATTCACAATATCAAGAAAGTCAACTCCCAACGCCGTGCGCAACGTGAACTTTTCATAACATGGCAAATTGATAATAACACATTTCCCAATTATCATTATCCCAATAAATATTTATTTTATTTTCACTTAAACAAATTATTTTTCTAAAAAAACTATTTCACCAATATAATTCTAATGCTAAGTTCAATATTTACAAAATCTATGTTAATGTGTCACATTGCTCACAATTCTAGATTAACAAAGCCCAAAAAACAAAAAAAAAGTCTTTATTTGGGCCAAAGATTATACTTAGGACTCAGGAAATAAATTATGAAAAAGTTACATAAATATAAAACGTAAGATATCATTTTCTCTAAAAAAAAAAATTATTATTTAAAAAAATTATAAGAATCTCCTATAGAATACATGTGTTAGACAACCAAAGAACGTACACGGTAAGAAAACTGTTAATTACATGGGGATTTTCTCCCATTTTCATGGGGATTAGAATGAAAATCCGCAAAAATCTTATTTTTCTGCAAATTTTCATATTAATTTTCAGAAAAATTCCCATGTAATTAACAGTTTTTTTTATAGTGGTATTCAAGAGGCAAGAGTAATGAAAAATTCAAGATTTTTGTATTGAGGAACTTCTGAGATATCTCAAGACTTTATACATAAGTTATCTCGCAATTAATTATTCTAGGATTAATTATTTTAAATTTGTTATCTCATCCTCAATATGGAAAAAAAAAATAATATTACGATTCTGGAATAACTATTCCATGATTTTATCTCAACTAAACATGACATGAACTCATTCTAACATTGATCTCGAGATTACATATTCCTTGTACCCATACTAAAAGAGTCCTTAATGTTTTTGTACTAGATCAGATGCATCAGAGTAATGGGTTCAATGCATGACTCAATCCGGCTTTGAGTACAATTTTATTTTGAATCAACTACAACAAAATAATTTTTGGCGGCAATAAATACAAACATTAATAAGGAGTACTAAAGTCTTTACAGGCATTAGTTAAGTGTCATACCGCCACTAGAATCAATGTCGCTAAAGGCTTTAGGGACATATACAAAAAAACGTTAATTGCCGCTAATGATTGTTTTTGATATAGTGATCGAGGGTTCAAGTGTTCACGGATAACAATTTTTTTCTATCATATAAAAAAAAATCTGGGGTGTTTATTGTCATTATTGTGCTAATAAGTTAAATAGAAAAAGATTCTATCAATGAAATTACGGAACAAAATTGAAAACAAATCTCTCTTTTTTTCCTAACGATATTTTAAGTTCATTGAGTAAAGTTTTTATTAGTCTGTTAATATGAGGATATATACCAATTTTCAAATTGGAAGTATAAAGTATATATGGATGAAAATATGTGTATCTTAAATTTCATTAATTATATGACTTTAAATTACATAAATATAGTAGTAGACTCCTCATACAATTAAAATATTAGACTTTTACTACAATAAAGAAACTGAATATTTGTTGTAAATCTAATATTAGACTCGTTATATAGCTAAACAACTAATTATTCTATTAAAAAAAAGTATTGTAATGGTAGCAATTGCCACATCCAACTCAAATAAATTAGAGGTTCAAACCTATATTTCACTATAAGGATCAAAAATATATTTCATGTTATGTTGTTATACTATCTATAATAATATTTTACTATAACATTCAAAAATATTTAGACAAATGACATCGTTATAAAAAACAATAGTCCATTTATTATTATTTTTTGGATGGAGCAAGATTATAGAAAAATAGAAGTTAGTGTGACTGAATTTTCGAGTCCGGAGCCTAAAGGGTATAAAATGTTAACTAAAATTTCAAAATGGTACATAAATTTTTATTTTAACCAAATCGGCAAAATCACTGGAATAGCAGCGATATAGTTCACCGGAAAAAGCAAAAGCAGCGACTTGCAAATTTGATTTTTTTTTTAAAAAATTCTATTTTTTAAAGAAATCAGCGATTTTCAAAATAATTTTTTTTAATATTTTTTTAATAAAACGTTTTACCTTTAATTTTTTTTTATTATTTATTTGAATTTTAAAAAAAAAAATTAAAAGAAAATTGCTGCAAGGGCAGCAATTTGTATCAATTTTTTTTTTTTAAATTATTTGAAATCAAAAAACTTTTTTTTTTAATAAATCGCTCCTATTATAAAAAAAAATTTGTTTTGATTTAAAAGGCAGCTATTTAATTTTAAAAAAAAATTGATACAAATCGCTGCCCTTGCAGCGATTTGCATTTAAATTATTTTTTTTAAAAAAAATTCAAATAAATAATAACAAAAAAAAATTAAAGGTAAAACGCTATCTAGGCAGCGTTTTATTAAAAAAACATTAAAAAAAATTATTTTGAAAATGATTTCTTTAGAAAAAAAAAAATCAAATTTTGCAAATAGCTGCTATAGCAGCGATTTTGCTTTTTCCGGCGAACTAAATCGCTGCCATTCCAGCGATTTTGACGTTTTGATTAAAATAAAAATTCATATACCGTTTTAAAATTTTTATTAACATTTTATACCCTTTAAGCTCCCGACAAATTTCCACTATAACTTCTTAATAATAGTCTATCTTTAAGCACCTAAAAGATTGAAACTAATTGCAAGATCAATGAAACACAAAGATGATGAAAGTCAATGATATTTAGGTCCATTAGGTACGATAATATGGGGATTTTCCCAACTTGTAGGAAAGCTAAAATTAGTTGTAGTAAATATTAACAATTTTTTTAAAAATCAATCATTCTATTGAGCTAAGACAGATGCGCGTATAATGTTCTAGACTCATACATCATCGTTGTCTGGTCCTTTCGAATATTAATTTGAAACCAGGGGCGGAGTCACCTTGTATAAAGGGGGTTCATCCGACGGAAAATTATATAATTTATATATGATTAAAATAATTTTATATGTATATATAATTTATGTCGAACCCCCTTCAGCTATTTCATGTGTCTATTTCTAGAGATTTTGAACCCCTTTATTGAAAATTTTATCTCCGCCTCTATTTGGAATAAAGATTTTTTATGCCTAGCTTAATGGGAAAGTTCATATCTAGAGTAGATATTAAATCTCATTTCTTATCAATTTCATGGTTCATCTTAGTCTTTAATAAGTTAAGACATTTGGTGAATTGGTGTGATTCTTCCAGAATAGCCTGGATTTTTTTGTTGAGAGTCACTTTGAAAGTATTATCTAAATTCTTCCTACTAAATATGATAAAGTCATTCTTAGACTCCAAAGGTGAGTCCACTGGTTTCTTTTTATTTTTTATTTGATATTTAATATTTATATTAAAACTATGACTATTTAAAATTTCTGAATGATCTTGATGTTTGATTGTGAAGAATCGATGATTCTTCATGAACGGACAAGTCGAGTGTGTGTTTCTATTATGATTTATGAGATACATTGTGTGGGTCATCAATTTTAAATGCACTTTAATATACATACTATTAATTTTTTTTTATTTGTTTTAAAAAAATGATTTTTTTTTTTGGCAACATTTTAATTTTAACTTTCCACGTGACATGTTTAAAACCACAAGATTAAAGGACATTTTGGTACGTTTGACATAACTTTAATTTAGAACTACAAAATTAAAAAATCTTTTTTTAAACTCTGTTTCAAGTTAAATTAATCCATCTTTTTGAAACGGAGAGAGTACAATTTTTCTGGGATTATGTGCTACATGCTAGTCTAATATTTTTTATATACGTGTATTAAATTAAAAATTAAACTTTATAAGATTTTTTTCTTTCTTTTTTGTTAACAAAAAAGTGAACATTATAAGGCCGACCAAATATCCAGATCTAAGGAAAATAAATTAACACGTTGAATAGTTGCATGGCCCATTCACCTCGATTGTGCCGCTTTTGCCGTTACCCCACCCCCCACGTAACTCACCCCACCCCTACACGTTTTCTGCCCCTTTTTTTAATTTTTTTTCCTTTCACTTCTCTCAATCTCTTTCGCCATTACCACCCTGCTCTCACGAGCAAAATACGGTAACCACAGGTGGTTAGTATTTATGGCTACCGGAGCTGCCGGCGATGCAATTTTCCGGGGAGTATTTGAAGGATCTATCTCCGGTCACGATCTAGAAATTTCAAAAAGGCCATACCACCGGAATTGTGGCTGTGCGTTACATAAATCGAGAGGGAACTGTTCTCATTCGTCGAGAAATATGAATATTTCGTATCCGATTCGCCGGTCGTGGAGTGAAGGATGTTTATCGTTGGTTGCGGCGGCGTCAGCGGCGGCGTCCGGTCATTCATCGCCGTGTTCTTCACCTACTGTGGCGGTTGCCGATATGAGTAAGAGGAATTTGCTTCCGGTTAATGAAGACGGTGAAGATCTCGTTTTCAGTAAGGTTTAATAATTTAATTTTTTTTTCTAATTAAGGTAATAATAATTGCTGTTTTTTTATACTCTATTAAACAAAAAAACAAAAAACTAGTCGTTGTTTGATTTTTATGAGATTTGTTTGTTTAATGTGTATTTGACAGCGAGGAAAAATTCTTAAATTTTGGAGAAAATAGCTTTGAATCTTCATGATTTATTATTATTTTTTTTGTTATTCACTGTCAATTTTTAATTCCTCTGAAATTTTCGTACTGAATTTGCTTTTTATTCTGAATTATTATTCTCGTAAACTGCTTTTATATGGAAAAATTAAATGCTTAATATTACTGGAATCCAATATCTTCGTGTATTTTGTAGTTTTATGACTGTTGCTGCTGTTCATATCGCCTGATTTTGGGCACAGCGACGGAATGGGGGTATATTTTCGTGATTTTCACCCACTTTATTAACCACTAATTCAGAAAAACTGGTAAAAATTTACTGAAATTAATAATATTAACCACTAATTCATAAAAACTCGTAAAAATTTATGAAACACTGGAAATGAATAATATAAAAAGAACTTTATCTATATGAACTGTGTTAATAGTGTTGAGAGCGTTGCAATGCGTTATCCGAATTTAAGTCGGACTTTGGGTGGATTTGAGTTCGGGACTTCTGTGTTGGAGGTCTCAAGTTCGAAATTCCTGGGGTTTGTTTTCTGGGTGAGCTTGTCGCACCAGTGCAGGTTACCTTTCATATATATATATATATATATATATCTATGAAGCGATGTTCTAGAATATGATGTGTTATGAAAAATATTAAGTTTTCGCTATTTTTATGATTATGCGGTGAATGATGTGTTTGTACTTGTATAAGATCTTCGAAAAGTCGAGTAGGTTGCATAGCGACTTGAGGATGGCATAACTTAATATCGACTGCGGGTTTTCATGTCATAAAAAAAATTGTATTCGGAGTTGAGTGGCACAGTATATGTCACGCAACAATTTTTTTTTTTTTTTTGGGTATAACCATGAATGTGTCGTTTTCCTTTTATTTTATTGTGTTAGTTCACGTTTACTATACTATGGACTAAATGGTGAGTAGTGACAAATTACAGAAAAAGAAATATTGTCATCTTGGTTGCTTTATTTCAGGAGTATCAAGTGGGCGGATTTATTTATCTTTTGCCTGAGATTGTGGATTAATTTGTTCCAAACTTCTCGAATATAAAAATGAGATAAGTGTCAAAAACATATTTAAATTATTCATTTTTTTTGAGTTTCATACCTAAATTATTGAGAGTGTAAGTTTCATATTTAAACTATCACTTTTTAGTTTGAGAAATACACTTCAGTGGTGTGTGTAATGCACTCTCTCTTTTATTTAAAAAAATATTGATACATGATATTTCACATAGATAAAATATTCCGTATAAAATCCTTTTTTTTACCCCACTCCACCACCTCCTCCACGTAGCCCCCTCCGACAGCCCCCACCCTTTTTTTAAAAAAAAAAATCATTTATAAAATATTTTTAAAAATTTCATACTTCATCCTCCCCTCTCCCTCCAAAAAAAAAATCACCCATTCATCCCTTCATAAAAATTGATATTATTTTATTTTTAAAAAATAAGAATCTACTCTATTCTATTTAATCCTCCGCTCCTAATTTTTATTTTTTTTACATTTTCTCATTTTGTGCACGTATTATATTTTTAGAAAAAATATTCAACTGTACCAAATATAACATAAAGAACTAAAAAAAATTAAAAAGTCTTCTGGCGGCAAATAAAAATATTTTCGATATGTATATCTAAACACTGAAAAAAAATTGAAAGCAGAGTGTTAAGTGAATGGGTAGAATTATTTTTTTAAGAAAATAAAATAGTATATAAATTAGTATTTGAGGAGGGGGAGGAGATGAAGTAAAAAAAATGAAATACGAAGAAATTTAAATAAAATAAAAAACTTAAAAAAATGGTGGCAGTGGGGTCGCGGGGTTTTGGGGAGTGAGAGGAAGTGATGACGTGGGGTAAGAAAACTATTTTACATTTTATTTTATAAAGAAAATATTATTTTTTTATAATAGATTTTTAATTTTTAATTTTAACTAATACGAATAATTTATTTATTTTTTGTCAAGGTTAAATGTTTTGTTCATGTGGAGTGTGATGTGGAAATTCATTAAAATAAAAGAGAGAGGTATGTTTTTCAAACTAAAAAGTGATAGTTTAGGTATGAAACTCAAACTAAAAAGTGATCAGTTTAGATATGAAATCAAACTTTAATAGTTTAGGTATCAAACTAAAAAAAAAAAGGTATAATTTAGATGTGTTTTTAACACTTATCTCTATAAAAATCTTTAATAGAAAGCATTTGATATCACTCTTTTTTTATTATTATTTGATAACACAAAATATGAGAGAACTAGGTGCGATGTGGGCACCTAACACTTAGGTAGTGTTACGCAATCCTTTATTTAATAGGACATGGTATTAAATCACTTATACAAACAAAAATCATATTTGCATGTTAGAGTTATACTTTGCATAATAGCACTCCATAATAATTTTGCTATATTATTTCGCTATACATATATATAAAAGATAGTGGCTATTTCGGTATACATATATACAAAAGAAATAATTGTATAATTCGTTGGTTGTTTTTTAGATTTGTATAATTACGGTGGCAGACCATTTGTATAAATTGTTGTTTGTCTCTCGTTTGTATAAATCGTGGGCATCCTCTCAATTCAATTTTATGTGTTTGTATATATGTATAAAATTTGAATTTGTATACAATTGAATTGAAATGAAACGTTTGTATATCAAATATCGTTTTCTCTCGCTCTTTATACAAATATAAATACATTGTATATTAAATATAATTTGTGTTTGTATAAAGCGAGAAAGAGAGAAAGATAGGTAGAGAAATATTTGTATTGTATAATTATAATTGTATAGGACAAAGATATATGTATATGTATGTGTATATACAATTTTCTCTCGCTTTATACAAACAAAAATGCGATTTATATATTTCTGTTGTATAAAGCGAGAGAGGTGTGGGAAAAATAGCGAGCGAGAGTTTAAGGGAGAGAGACGACTAACAACATGTTTGTTACGGAGAACAATTAAATCAAATTATAGTTATAATATTTAATTTGAAATAATAGTTTATAATATAATTTTTCCGTTCATATTTTACCATATATTTACGTGATATGAATTTAAATTAGTTGACCTATGAATTCATTGAATGAATATAGAAAAAAGGTGGCAAATTAGGACTTTAATTCCACTCTCAAGGTTAAAACGGATTTATTTATTTTTTCAAAAAGGGGTAGCCAAGTTGGACTCTAATTTGACTCTTATGGATAAAATAATAATTTTTAATAAAGTGGCAAATTAGGACTTTAGAAAAAGAAACCCCTTTTCCGATAGTAGCAATGACTATCTATTGCTAATTATTGAGATAGACTTAAATAGAGCTATATATATATTATAATCTAATACTATTTACTTAGGATTGAAATGTACCTGCCTAAGTATTTTAGTATGCCTCTGGCAAAAATGTAGCTGCCTAAGTATTAATTATGATTTAAAAGTAAGAGTGATTTCGATTTAAAATTATTAATTTAAAATAATTTCCTAGTCATTTTGGTTGGAATGTGGCATTAACTAGTTAATATCAGCTATAAGAATTGTCAATACTCATTGCATATTTTTTTCATATCAAATAAAATAATTCGATTCACTAAGTTTTCATTATTTACGGACTTCATAAAAAATCAGAACCATGTAAGGTCTACCATATACATTTGTTGTCATATTTTTGGGCTCTATGCAAATGGACCAGACCTGCTAATACAAATGAAGTCCTATAATAGAATTGTTTAGTCATGTTCCGAAGAATCGTTTAATAGTTGGTTAGAGTTTTATATAAATATTACTAATTTATAATTAGTTACCAGGAAATTTACATGTTATTATATATATATATATATATATATATATATATATATATATATATATAAAATAAAACATAAATTTCCTGGTAACGAATTTATACATTAGTAATATAGTATCTCCTTCAGTCTTCTATGTTGCATAAAATAATACTTCATCTGTACATTTTTATCTGTAATGTTGCATTTTTAAAAGTCAAATTGATTAATTTTTTAAGTTAAACTAGATTAGTTGATTTGATTTTTTTTAAAAAAAAATTAGATATTCAAAAATTATACGAAAAAAATACAAAATGACAATTTTTTGCGTATCAATATGATGAAAATATACATCGTAAAATATTGGTCAAAGTTCTTATATTTGGACTCTAAAAAAAGGAAACCATGACAATTAATTATGGGCGGAGGAAGTATATAAATTGGGAAATTACGCAACAAAGCAAACTTATACTAGTTAATTACTCATCATAGCTATAGTTTACTATAATTACCACTCGCGACTAACATTATACATTAATTACATGGGCTCACTTCGAATTTGTATAATTAGTTATGTTTGTATATGTATAATTCGCCAGAATATACAAATAGATATGGATAATATACAATTATTTAACCTATATACATATACAGTTCACCTCTCTCACACTCTCTGCCCTTTCTCGCTCGCCTCTCCCAATCTCACTCGCCTCTCTCCTCCCTCTCCCAATCTCGCTTGCCCTATATACAAATGTATATGTATCATATACAATTGTATACATATACATTCACCTCTCTCCCACTCTCTACCCTCTCTCTCTCGCCTCTCTCCTCCCTCTCTCAATCTCACTCGCCTCTCTCCTTCCTCTCCCAGTCTCGCTTGCCTCTCTCCTCCCTCTCTCAATCTCTCTAGTCATATATACAAATACATATGTATAATATACAATTATCTAACCAAAATACATATACAATTCACCTTTCTCCCACTCTTTTCCCCCTCTCTCTCGCCTCTCTCCTCTCTCTCTCCTCTCTTCTCTCTCTCCCAGTCTCGCTCGCCTCTCTCCTCCATATAACATGTAGCTACAAATTGTAATTATCAAACTATAGCTATGAAGAGTAATTAATTATTTTTAGGTGGCTATATGTGAAAGTTCCCCATATAAATTTTCTCATGACTTGTATACATGTGAGTTTTTAAACTGAAAATCAAACGCTATGTTACTTCCTCCGTTCGATATTGTTTGTCATGATTTCTATTAATAGAGTCAAACTTTAAGAACTTTGACCAACATTTTAAGATGTATTTATTCATGATATTGATATGCAAAAAAATGTAATTTATAGTACTTTTCATATAGTTTTTGAATATCTAAATTTTTTGCTTAAAATATCGAATTAATATAATCTAATTTAACTCTAAAAATTAATCAAAGTGACTTTCGAAATAAAAGTGGATGGAAAGAGTACTTTTATATATGAATAATTTAATTAGCTCTTAATCAATAATCAAACGTAATATTACTTATACATAATTTAATATATTTGCATAACTCTTTTCCAAATTAGTTACCAAACGAGCCCTAAGTTTATAAATGCATGAACCTCAGACATATAAATGCATGAACTTCAAAAGCACAAATATTTCAATTTAATCACTATTCTTAGATTAGAATAATTAAGCATTATAATGCTTCAACAAATCACAATTAGAAACGTTTAAACTCTCTGAAGAACAATAAGACAAGCTGTCACTCCCATTTCGGATTAACTAATGACTTTTTTGGTCCTAATCCTCATTAACTTAATTAATCTTTCAAATTATATGTTTGTCATTATTATCAACATGATCTGTCAAAGTTGCCTACGACATTAATTTCACTAATTAAATGAAATAGCATCAAATTAAAATAAGAAAAAAAAAAGGTATTGGTTGTAAGTTGTAACAAACAGAAATATTTTTTAAAATAAAGCAAAAGTTTTATATAAATTTGAAATAAAATTTATATATTTGTAAACTACGTAAAAAAATTTAAAAACATAAAAATAACTCAGTCTAAGAAAAAAAACTTGATTAACTCTCGATATTTCAATTGTGCCACATAAATTAGGATGACTGGAGTATTAAAAGCTACTTCCTCCGTTCACTTTTAGTTATCGTGATTTTTTTTTTAGAATGAAACTATAAGAACTTTGACTAATATTTTACGAAGTATTTTTTTCCCATCATTTTATAAACAAAAAAGTTACAATTTATAATACCTTTCGTATAGTTTTTAAATATTTAAACTTTTATTTTAATATATTAAATTAATATAATCTAATTTAATTTTTGTTTTAATATTTAACTTTAAAAGTTAGTGAAACTGACTTTCAAAAAGCGCACACAACAATTAAAAATGGATTGAGAAACATTCAATATCTACACCATTTACAAAAATAGTATATACAAAACCTAGAGATTTATTTATTAATTAGGTAGATATTGTTAGTGGTTGATAAGAGTTGCCAAATGAGATTTTAGCTCAATTACTTAATTATTATTTAATTCATCTAGATATATTTTAAACATCAGCTGGTAGCTAAGAGGTCATGATTTGATTAATTATCAAATCTCGGGTGAAATTTGATTGCATTTCATATTTATAATTGATCTTTATATATGATAATATTTATAATTGATCTTTATAGATAAAAATTTCAAAATTGTTCAAGCTATATTGTTTTTAAATTAAGAAAAATGTCTTTTTTTTAAATGGACTAATTAATTTAGTAAATAAATAATATTATTATTTTGAAACGAACTTATAAGAAAATAATTCTTTTTCAACTAAGTACTTGGCATATCCATGTAAATGAATAAACAATATGAGTTTAAGTTGTATGTACTATTATTATACATGTTGATTTACATCATATCATATCTTTATCGGACATTTATGTTAGAGTTCGATTTATTTGAAATTACTGAATTTAAATTTGAAACCTCTAACGGAAGAATAATTTTATTCATCGCACTATTTTTGTCGGTCCCGCTTAGGAAACTTACATGTAATTATGTAGGAGGAAATCTTTTTTACACCAATTTATATAAGCTACTAATCTCTTCGTATCATTGATGTAAGAAATTTCTACGATGTATTTAACCTAAATTCTTATTTTTATATATATACAACTACTTTATTTTTAAAATATATATACATGACTATACTATTAAAAGTTGTTTCTTTATCATCTCATTTTCTTTCTCTATTCTATGAAATGATTGCACAATATAACTTGTGAACAAAAGCTTCAATAATAACAACAATCATGGAGTTTCATGATCATTTTTCTCAAGAATTAGGTCTACAACAACACCAACAACAAAACGTCGATGACGACGTTTCGGATCAATCGATGAATTTCTCCGTAAAGCTAAGTCAACAATATAGGGACGAGATCAATAACAACGAGCACAACAACAACAACAACAACAATAATAGTAACGTTTGGGATCAGAGCGAGAAATATAAAGCGGATATATTGAACCATCATTTATCGGAGCAGTTGCTATCGGCACACGTGGCTTGCCTGAGAATCGCGACTCCGGTGGACCAGTTACCGAGGATCGACGAGCAGTTGACGGAGTCACAAAATTTGGTAGCAAAGTATTATGTTGTTGGTCAAAGTCAACGGTCTCTTGATGATAAAGAACTTGATCAATTTATGGTAATTTTACTACTTTTAAGAACTTGATCTATGACAAATTCATGTATTTCTCTATGATGTTTAAGATTTAATATATATAGTATATTTTTTAAGGGTTATACATCGTTCGTTGTATTAGAAATTTTGTTTTACACGATCTAGATTATCTTGATTTGTTATAGTAACAGATAATCTGTCTTGTTTTTAAGATTAAATCTCACGATTATTTAGACTATTATTAAGTTTTTTCTCATGTCTAACGGATGGTGAATCCTACCTAGTATTGAAATTAAATTTGAAATATTTTTTCGATTTCCAAGAAAGGGTTTAGTGGCAATAACTTAAAGCTCTTAATATTTGCATGTACAAAAATAATATTTTCGACTCTGCTCATCTTTCTTATGGCTCGTTATCGCTCGTTCACCCCTTCTGCTTCTTTCATTAAAAAAAGGGTAGTCTTTCCTTAGTAAATAACATCTTGAAGTGAAGCGAAGACATTATTGAAGAAAAGAAATGGCTGGTTGGTCAATTGCATTAGGTAGGAGATGCATGACCTGTCTTCACCACAAGTGCATTCGCTATTCAATCCCATCCTTAATCCACCAATTCTGTGTGAATGATGTTCATCTGTCTGACTTTCAACGTACAAGCAGGGGAGGAGCTATCTTGTATGAAGGGGTTCATCTGAACTCTCTTCGACGAAAAATTATATTATTTATACAGGATTAAAATAATTTTATATGTAAATATAGTAGATGTCGATCGAACCCCCTCCGACTATCTATTTTTACAAATTTTGCACCCCTTATTGAAAATCCAGCTCCGCCTCTACATACATCACTATATTGAAGTTCCGATATTTTTTTGGAATTTCAAACCTCAACAAAGGAATAATTAGAGGGTTAGTACATAAGTTTTTTTTTTTTTTCATTTCGATCGGTATATATAACTTAAACTCTTTTTTTTGGTTAATAATTATTTTGTAGGCAAATTATGTTCTATTGCTCTCTTCTTTTAAAGAGCAACTACAACAACATGTTCGTGTCCATGCAATGGAAGCTGTCATGGCTTGTTGGGATCTTGATCAATCTCTAAAAACTTTAACAGGTAATTAATATAACACGATTGTGTTTAATTAACAATATACCATCTTTTATCATGTTCAACTGAATTCAGTATTTTCACTACAAAATATCGATAGACATACTAATACATTTAAATCCTATGTTTTCGAAGAGTCTTTTAACCCTATTAGAATTCTTAAGAACTTTTTAAACGCGGAACATGATTGATAAAATGCATATTCATTCTCAGGATTTGAAGTTAATGGATTAATGGTCAAATATTTCTTAACATTTTGTATATTTCTCCATACATATACAAAAGATTTTGTGTTTCCGTGGATCCGCCCCATATTCATTACTCCTTCCGTTTAAAAAAGAATGAACTCCTTTCTTTTTATTCTGTTTTAAAAAGAATGATTTCTTTTTTTTA
This sequence comes from Solanum sitiens, assembly GCA_016801875.1. Lineage (NCBI taxonomy): Eukaryota > Viridiplantae > Streptophyta > Magnoliopsida > Solanales > Solanaceae > Solanum > Solanum sitiens. Next base: position 835,108 of record JABWTJ010000280.1, on the reverse strand, counting down.
GTAACATTTTAATTTCAACTTTCCACGTGACATGTTCAAGGCCACAAGATCAAATGACAATTTTGTATATTTGACCTAACTTTAATTTAGGATCACAAGATTCAAAAGTCTTCTTTATATTCTTAAATTCCGTGTCAAGTCAAACTAGGTCATTGTTTGTGAACAGAGGGAGTATCAATAATGATCTATATAGCAGACCCAACTTATTTAGGACTGAAACATATATAATTGGTGATGTATCATATTATGAACTCGGAATTTCATTATTACACCGAGTTCAAGAGTACTAATACTTACAGATTGAACTCATCAAGTTTAAATTCTCGATCCGTGATAGGGGTAGCATCAGGAGAAGGTACAGGTGCAACCATGTCAGATGATGATGAAGATAATCCAGTAGAAAGTGAGACATATTGTCATTATAATGGAATTTTAGATGGACAAGATAGTAATGGTTTTGGTCCTCTTGTACCTACTGAAAATGAAAGATTTTTAATGGAACGTATGAGGCAAGAATTGAAACAAGAGTTCAAACAGGTAACAATTTACTGGTATGTTCTTTGTGGATTTAGTACGATTCAGTTGAATTCAGTAATTTTGATTACACATATATGTGTAGTAAAAATATTGTGGTTTCGTTAGTTTAAAATGTAGCATTCAACTGAAAAATCACATTGATAAATAGTATTTTCTTCGTCCGGTATTGGTTTGTCATGATTTCTATTTTTAGAGTCAAATTATAAAAACTTTAACAAACATTTTAAGATGTATTTATTCATCATATTAATATGCAAAAAATTACAATTTATAGTACTTTTCATATAGTTATAGAATATCTAACTTTTTTGTTTAAAATATCGAATTAATGTGATCTAATTTAACTTTAAAAATTAGTCAAATTGACTTTCGAAAAGCGTAACATGACAAATAATACCGAACAGAGTGAGTAATAAGATAAAGTTTGTTATATAATTATTGATCCTAAATCATGAATTATCTTTTTTTTTTTTGGTAATTAATTTTTTTTTCTAGGATTACAAGGGGAAGATTGTTGACATTAGAGAAGAAATTTTAAGAAAAAGAAGAGCAGGAAAGCTACCTGGTGACACTACTTCTGCCTTAAAAGCTTGGTGGAAATCACATTCTAAGTGGCCTTATCCCACAGTAAGTACTACTATACTCATTAAGTTACGAGTTCGAATCATGAAATTAGCTGTTGATTGATGTTGGTCTCAGTCGTCAGTTAGGCGGCCCCCATTATGCGCTTTTTTGGGGCACGGGCAAAACTAGCACTTGAAATTATTATGGACGTTAAATTTAGAAATCATATTAAAGTTCTAATCTTAAATTCGTTTCTGTTTTAAGGTCCAACCTTTCAGTATACTATCATTTGTTTTATTGTTAACTAAAGAATTTAACACATAATTTGTGTAAGATCTGTTAGGCGAGCCTTCAGTGTTGGGTGTTGAGCGTGCTTAGGGCATACATTCGGACACTTAGGACACAACTCTCACAGAATTAAACCACACACACGAGTCTCGGGGTGTCATGTTAGAGCCCTCCCCCGGGGAGGCGAGTCCCAACACTGCGTGAATATCAAAAAATGCTTTGTGCATCAGACTGTCTTATTTTAATGCATAAAACTTTAACGTGCTTCTTGTTGTTTATGATACTTATATATAGGAGGAAGATAAAGCCAAATTAGTGAAAGATACAGGATTGCAATTAAAACAAGTCAATAATTGGTTTATCAACCAAAGGAAAAGAAATTGGCACTCTACTCCATCATCATCTTCTACACAAAAAAGCAAACGCAAAAGGTAGATTAATTAAATTAATTAATTATTGTTACTCCAAATAATATATTTTACTAACTTTATCCTAATATTTTGGTAAAAACATATATATAGTGCAGGTGAAAAATCAAGAAATGATCACTTTACATGACAGGAGAATTGAGAATATCATGCATGAATGGAACTTTGAAAGAATATGTTTGATACGGCGAAAGTTATTTTCTGTTCTGTAAAATACTTTCGATGTTTGATTAGTGAGACGGATTTTTAGCTTATAAGCTGTGGTTGCACGTTCATTCAATGACACAAATTTAGACTTTATATGTATATATGCAAAAGTCAGATGAACTTTTAAGTGTTAGATTTTGAATTAAAAGGGTTTGTTGTTTTGATGTGCTATACTTTTTTGTTTATCGTAAATCTAATATTTGAAATAGTGATCTCAAATTTTTAATAATAACTGAATTCATAGTAATTATTAAATTTTAAAGTCTAAAATAAATGTTGTTGAAGAAAAAAGAAGCTGATGATTGAAACATGTCAAAGGAATAGGTTCAATGCAACTAACTGACGTGTCTGCCGTTAGTTTTTTTTTTTTGGAATCCCAGGATAACCCGCAGCCGCTACAACCTCTGCCTTCGGGTGAACACTCTGTGGTGAACACTTTGTGCGCACTGGGTAAACCCCCCACTGTATAATAGCTTGCAAATCACAAAGGGGATGTAAACCGCACTAGGCAAGCTCTATGCGACAGGCTCGACCCAGAAGGCATTGAGGGGGGATTGATCCCGGGTCATCCGTGTGGATAACCACCCTCCAAACCAACTGAGTCATCCCGAAGGACAGCAATTAGAGTTGATGAAGAAGTAAGCTGACGATTGGTAAAGTTAGAGTCGCATTAGGATTAGACTACTTATATTAATTATGATTGTATTACGACTAGAATTATATTAAGATTAGGATTATAGTTCGACTAGGATTTGATTATTATTATTATTATTATTATTATTATTATTGTTATTATTATAATAATAAATATTATATTAAAACTCTAAGTATAGTTAATCCTAGAGGTGAGATTTCTACAAAAGTTACTAGGTTCACAATTTCACATGAATCAATAAAAAACCCTCTAGCTCCATTCAATCAAAGACACGTCCATGAATTTAAACTTCATGAGCTCGAATCGAGATCCCACCAAAACTCTTCTAATTCATTGGAATGAAAATTCATTATTTATACGTATTTGATGAAAATTTAATTATATAGAATCCAAATAAAAGCTATCGAATTCGGCTAATATCCCTCTATATTTAAGCAAACATTACAACATAACAAAAAGTCAACATAACAACACAATACTCTAACCATCAAAGTTACGATAGAATATTCATTTATCTTTAATACAGAGTATTTTACCTCAATCCGTATTTTCTGACATAAATTCAAATTTAATTAAAATTAATATAATTATCGAAAAAATAGTAATCTAATTATATTAATAATATTTTCAATATTTTTAAAATAAAAAGTGTCACAAACCAATATTGCTCTGTTTTTGAGCAATAACAGGGACAGCGAACCTAGATGAGAAATTACATAAAAGCCCATCTTCTTCTCCACGAGCTCCATCATCAAAATTTAGAGCATAACTCTGAGCATCATACTGAAATTGAGTTCTCGATTTCTTCGAATTACGATTCATTTTTCTTACTAAATTCTTCAATATCACCAGCCATGACTCTCTGTGCTCTGTTTCATGATCTTGTAGCAGAGATCTGCTGTGAACTTCATGGCCTTTGCCCCAATTGAAACATGAAAAGTTTAAACAACTACACAATCCACATCCAGTTGGAGAAGACGATGAATCGCAGTAATAATTAGAAATTTCGTTTTCTTGTTTAGAATCGGTAATGGGAATATAACTACTCATGATAGTAAGCTCTTAATCAGAAGTCTTGCGTTTGAACCAAGTATATTAAGAAGTATTGCGTTTCGACCCAAATATGAAAATATTTTTAAATAGAAAAGAGATTTTTTTGAATCAATTAAATTCAAAATGAATATAAAATATCAGATGAGAAAAGAAGTATTGCGTTAAGACCAAGTATGAAAATATTTTTAAATAAAAAAGCTACTTTTTTGAATCAATTAAATTTAAAATAAATATTGAATATCAAATAAAAAATGAGAAATAATGTGAGTGTTGGGAGGAGAATGATGGGAATTTGAGAATTGGTGAGTGTTTACTTATATGTATTTGTTTGTGCGTGTGGGATGTGTGTGTGAAGGGATAAAAAGGGAGTGAGAAGTGGACAAGTGGTTGTAAATTAAAAGGAAGGTTTAAGAAATATTAAAAAAGGTACCTTTATTAAAATAATAATTAAAAAAATCTAATGTTGCATTTATTTAGCAAAACATAAAATCTACAAAGGAAAAGGATGCTTTTGTTGTTTTTATTTTTCATATACACATAAATTAAGTACATGGGTGTAGGTTAAACATTTTTATTTGGTTAGGAGAAATGGGTTAATAAAATCATAAGAGAAATATTTAGGATATTCTTAAATTTAGCGTAAATTATGATTATTCAATACAAATTAATTAGTTTTATTTTTAAATTATTGAATGTCTTAAAAATACGTTTTTATTTGACTAATTAAATTTAAATATACTTCTACAACACTTCTTTTGGCTTTTATAAAGAGTTTTGTGCTCCTTCGGTCCTTCCTACTAGAATTCGATATTACTTAATATGTCATGTAGCATATCAATAATGTATCTAAGTTTATTTAGGCTATTAGAATTTTTTCAAGATTGACAGTCGGTTAAAGACAAAATTAATAATTTACATGTTTTCAATACTTCTAAAATATAAAATACATATAGTCAAAGTATGGCAGAATAAAAAAGAAGCTATGATAACTCATACTATTATAATGAAATGAATAAAATGTATTTATTTTTAATTAAAGATTTCGAATTTAAATTTTGAATTAAAGTAAAAAAGATGACACTATTTTGTACTATAGTCTCATTATTAGTACAAGCTTTTTGCAATTGGTATACCGTGTGGCCGCCAAAAAAATATCTCATAAGTTAGGTATAGTAATTATAACAAATCTTTAAAGCAAAGAAGAAACAAAAGAGTGTTGGACTCATGTGACTATTCGTGTGTACAACGTGTAGAATGATAAGTACTTCGAATTATTTTTTTCATGCTGACGTGGCATAGTAGTAGATTTATTTTAGTATTATGGAGAAATATTTTTTAAAAAATAATAATAAAGTGAATGGAGTAAATAATACGAAGAAAAGTTTAAATGTGTAATTGATAATTTTATCGTAATTTAAATGTGTTTTTAATTTTTTTGGTTTTCTTTTGTTATTGTGTGTGAGTGAAGCAAGCAGGGTGGAAGGGGTCTAAAGTCTTCTAATTATAATTAGTTTTTTCTTGTTAATATGGACATTGAAATAATAGTAATTATTAAATATGATTGTAAAATATTTGCTAGTAATAATATTTAAAGATTATTTGTCATGTTCAACAATCCTATTGGCAATTCATGAAGCTGACTTAATCCTCACTTTCATCAAAATATATGCTAGCTTTTCTTTTATGTCATCTTCCTTATTTATACCTTTTCTTTTACCAATACAATATTAACTAATATGTTGAGATCATATCCAAAAGTATGAGTCATAAAAGAGTCATATTCTTATCCAAATAGAGATTCTACTAAGATCTTATATTTTAAAAATAAAAAAGATTGTTTTGAACGAGTGTTTGACTAATTAAAAATTTGTATGTTTAAAATATGACAGGAGATAAAAATATTAAGGTGGATGTATGGTCATACTATAAGCGTAGATTAGAAATAAGGATTAAGACTAGACATGTAAAGAGTGTGAGGATGTACGAGTGAAGAGGTGCGAGAGGTTGGTGATAGAGGATACGTGAAGAGGTAGGGGTAGATTGAATATATATTTGAGAGAGCTGATAAGACATGACATAACATAACTTTCGATTACCGAGAACATGATGTTAGATAAAAAGGTGTGAAATACACGTATTAGGATATAAGGTTAATAGATAATAAAGTATTGTCCTAACTTCTTCCGCCCGTATTTAGGGCAGAAGGTTAGTAGATAGTATAGTGATTGATGCTTACCAACATATTGTCAGTATTACTGTAGTTTTTGTTTTTTTAAATCCATCCGTATTTATTATCATTTTGATAATTTATCCTAATATGTTATTTTATTGTATTTTGACTGTTTGTACTATTTTATTGTTGTTGCTACCTTCTAGTAGACATTGCATTATTTTCTTATGATGTGGTGTATTTTCTTCTTTATATATGAAATAATGTATTTGAATCAGAAATCTCTAAGATAGAAATAAAATTTATGTATATTCTAGTTTTCTCACATGTAAAATTTCATCGAATATGTAAGTGTTGTTGTATTGTTCATAGATTAACAAAAACACACCTAATATTTGATTCATTTAGGATTCGAATATAATAACTCACGATTCTCAATCCATTTCATTAACTATTTGAGTGCGATAACAAAGAAATACTTCAACTCTACTAGGAAGTTATTTCATTTTTCATTCGATATTTCATACTCGAATTGATGCTTGATTACATCCCAATGAGCATCAGGAAGTCTCTTAATAGTGCTTTCTAAACAAGAGAGATTTCATTTTCAAAACTTGAATGCGAGACTTCTTATTAAAAACGAAGGAGTACTTAAAAATCGAAAATCGAAGACGCCTCTATGGTCTCTCTACTATGAAGATGAAATACGATGCAAAGGGAAATATTCGAAACCAAAACTCAGTCTCTAAATTCTGATTTCCTTCTCTCCTAAATTTCATATATATTCCTAACAGCAGTAGACCTAAAACAAATGATTGGCAGTGAAATGATAAATATTCCTCTATTCTTAATTTGAATCAAAATTTCGAATTTTAAACCTAAATATGAACTCATCTTTAGTAGGAAACCTTTTATCTCGTAACTCGAGTTTGAGCTTTGAATATCAGCTCATCAGAAATATTTTATCTCATAATCTCGAGTTTGAGCTCTAAATATAAGAGCGGCGAAAGATTTTCTTCCATAATCTCGTGTTTCTCGTGTTTGAGCTCTATATATGAACTCGCAACAGGAACTTTTTACCTCCAAATTGGGATATCACGACCCAAATAATAAGCATAGCAACACAAAGAAAGCAGAGAAACAGCGAAAAAAGGCAAGGATTTTTAGATTATAAATCTATGTACAGAATCAAACTCAACTGTAATTTCATCTCTGAAAAAAAAACAATAAAAATTATCACACAAAAGCACTTAACTTGCAGCAGCTACTTCCCTTACTGGCAAGGATTTCACCGGCGGCGAAGGAGGAAGTCGAGAGGAGAAATTCCTCAAAGGAGCAATTTCTTCATTATCATCATCAAATCCATCTTCAAAATTCAGCGAATAACTCATCGGATCGTAACGAAACTCAGTAGAAGCGTGTCTCTTGTGCCGATTCGATCCAGTTCCGACGAAATTCAGAACGCTTAACACCTTATCTTTCAATTTCGGAAGGTTACTAGATTCTTCGTTGTTTACCCAAATCAGCGCCGGATTCTCATCAGACGATGACGGCGGAGGAGGAGGACGGCGGTGAGGGAAGCAACAAGACAAACAGAGGGAGTTTTTGAGCTTCTGCTTGAGAGATGGAGGTGAAGTTAGAGAAAAATCATCGTTTTCGTCCATTGGAGCTGAGAATTGAGATTGAAAATGGCGAAGAAAAATTGGGGATTTTACTTGCAAAAAAAGACGAAAAGGGGCCTGTTTTGGTTCCCACTGTTTTGTTAACAAATTTTGTGTGCGGCTATTCATCTATCTGTTCCATAATAGTTGTTCATGTTTTGATTTAAAAAAAATATATATATACAAAATGTGGTATGTAGTATAAATTTTTTTATTTGTAAGAAAATATATTTTAATATATTGATCAAAGTTTATAGCATATTCTCCTCTAGAAAATAAAATTGTGACAAGATCGAAAAATGTTGACTAATCCACAAGGTGTCTATACTATAAAAGATTTTGATTTTTTATTCATAAACAGAACAAAATGGTTGGTGTTCAACAATTCTAATTCATTTTATTTGAAATTATTATACTTTATATATTACATCAAGTAATTTTTATATTATTTTTTAATAACTATATTAAATCTAGTTGTGACAAATAAAACTAATAAGGGATTGTTTGGTACAAAAATTAGTAATGAGGGATCAGTAATAAAGGGATTAGCAATGCAGAATTTATTTTTATCAAGTGTTTAGTTGATTGATTCCCACTTCGTTTTGTCTTTGATTTAAAACTATATAAAAACTTCTTTTCAACTATACCCTTGAATAATTATGTAATTGGGTCAAGGTCGATAATTGTCGGACAATATTATTTTTATGACCTTCGAACTAGAGTTAATATTTCAAAAGGTCACTCAACTTTAATATCTAGCAAAGTCGTTAAACTTTATTTTATATCAATAAAGTCACTTAACTTAAATTTTTATATAAAATAGACATTAATTATATTTATCATTAAGAAGTCAAGCTTTTAAAAATTTTAGTCCATATATATATATATATATATATATATATATATAACTCTCTAAATAATTTGTAAGCTAATTTATTTAAATAAATTTACTAGTACAAATTTAAATCATAAAATCAAGAAAATCAAAAAATAATTAATGATTTGAGGGGTATTTTTATCTTTACATAGACTTATTTCATGGTATTGTATCAATGTATTACCAACACATCCAAATGGAAGGTATTAGTAATACATCCTATAAGACCATGTAAGAGGTATAACTAATCCATGGATTAGTTATACATAAGTCAAAATTCCTACCAAATATAGTACTAAATAATACCTTATATAATACATTAATTATTTCTTCTAATATGGCCTACCAAACGATCCCTAAATATGTTAAATTTAAACATGACAAGTAAAATCTAAATGAAGGAAGTAATTCTTAACCTATCTTAAGGGCTAATTACTTTTAAGGCCGAACTCATAAACATATTCCTTGTTGGATATTTTCCTTCAGGTACCTCAACTACTCCATTTTTGTATTGAATAATTGAACCACCCATAATTTGTTCATTTTAAACACTGTTGGCTGATTTTGATCGGGTTTTAATTGTTAATGACTTTAATTGTGTTCATATTGTAATGATTTTGATTGAAGGAATGAAGACAAAGTGTGTTAGTCTCATTTGTTTTCTAATGTATTCAAATGGCTTGAAGAAAAACACAATTATTCTCGAAAAGTTTCACTATCAGTTGGACTAATGAGTTCTGGAGCAACATATGTTTCCTCTATCAATACCCCTCACAAAATCTGGTTCCACTATCAGCCAACGGTGTTTAAAAAAAACTAATAATGAATAATTCAATGATTCAATAGAAAAATAACATAATTGAGGTACCTGAAGAAAAAAACCTAACAAATTTAGGAATCTGTTTATACATTTAACCTACTTTTAAATTAGGAAATGAACATTTGAAGTCATTTGGCTCTATTTTGAGCTCATAATTATACTTTAAACCAATATTCAAACTTCAAACACAAATATAAAAAAGGCAATAAATAGATAAAAGAAGTATATTTCACACAAATTTCATAAGCTAAATGTTAATTACGTTTATTTTTACTCTTTTTCAAATTACAATTTTTTTTTAAAATTTTAAGGATTTTGGATACCTTACTCAATATTTCTCAATTCTGAATACATCACTCAACTTTTAATATATCACGTTTCAATTTTAGATACATTATTCAAAATTTGATACATCATATTCCGATACATTATTTTTATTAACGCAACACATATGTCTCAATAAATTGCTCAATATCTAGATACATTATTTTTATTGATACAAGACATACATGTCCCAATAGATCGACGATCGTATAAGAGTGATATATCTGAAAATAGACAAAGTGGAATCTTTTGTATTTTTTTTAGATAGTACTCCCTCCATTCGGAATTGTTTGTCATTATCGCTTTTCGACAGTCAATTTGACTAATTTTTAAAGTTGAATTAGATCATATTAGTTTGATATTTTAAACAAAAAAATTAGATATTCTAAATCTATATGAAAAATACTATAAATTGCATTTTTTGCATATTAATATGATGAAAAATACATCTTAAAATGTTAGTCAAAATTTTTATAGTTTGACTCTAAAAATAAAAATCATGACAAACAATACCGGACGGAGGGAGTAGAAAGTTTTAAAATATATGATAAAAGGGAGCAACAAAGAAAACTTATACTATTTGATTACTCATCAAAGCTATAGTTTGCTATAATTACCACTCGCGACTAATATTATACATTAATTACATAGGCTGACTTCAAATTTGTATAATTAGTCATGTCTATATATGTATAATTCGCCAGAATATACAAATACATACATATGTATAATATACAATTATTAAGTTGTATACATATACAATTCACCTCTCTCCCACTCTCTGCCTTCGCTCGCTCGCCTATCTCCTCCCTCTCCCAATCTCGCTCTCCTCTCTCCACCATCTCCCAATCTCGCTTGCCCTATATACAAATGTATATGAATAATATACAATTATATACATATAAAATTCACCTCTCTCCCACTCTCTGCCCTCTCTCTCTCGCATCTCTCCTCCCTCTCTCGATATCGTTCGTCTCTTTCCTCCCTCTTCCAGTCTCGCTCGCATCTCTGATCTCTCCTCCCTCTCCCAATCTCTCTTGCCATATATACAAATACATATGTATAATATACAATTATCTAACCATTTTAAGTGGCTATACGTGAAAATTTATCATCATAAAATAAGTCTTATTTTCGTAATTTTTTTATTTTTTATCTTTTTTAAAAAAAAATCAAGGTGGATTTTGGGGTGGGTGGGAGTGGGGGTGGGGTGTGATTTGCATTTCGCCATTTCCTGGGAGGTTCCCGGGTAGACAGTCAAAACTCCCAAATTCTTCTTTCCTTAATTTGTAAGACATAGACGAATTTAGAATGTTTAGATCTGAACAAACATTTTAAAAAGAAGAAGAAGAAGAAGAAGAGGAAAATTCCAAATCCCTTTGGATAATTTCTTGTTGTTCTTCTTATTTCTCAGTTAAATTTGGTCTATACATAAACCCCATATACACATTGACTCAAATTACATACAAAGATTTGATTTTGAATGTATGAGATTGTAAAAACATGATGGAACTCAAACCCCTTAATTCAGTTCCACCTATAAAGCCACCACCAGGTCACAATCTCTTCCCAACACTCAATCCACCAGAAAAGACTCTAACTTTCCACAAATTTTTGGTCCTTTTCCTTACTTTTATAGCATATGCAGCTTTTCATGCCTCTAGGAAACCACCAAGTATAGTAAAATCAGTTCTTGGTCCTGAGATCAAACCTCTTAATGGTACAGATAGCACCATTGTTGCAACTGGATGGGCCCCATTTGAAGGTGCTAGTGGGCCACATCGTTTAGGAGAGCTTGATCTTGCATTCTTGTTAGCATATTCAATTGGGATGTATTTTGCTGGTCATATTGGTGATAATATTGATCTGAGGATTTTTTTGACTGTTGGGATGTTGGGTAGTGGGGTTTTGGTGATTGCTTTTGGTTTAGGTTATTTTCTTGATGTGCATTGGCTTGGTTTTTTCTTAATTGTTCAGATTTTGTGTGGACTTTTTCAGTCTATTGGGTGGCCTTGTGTTGTGGCTGTGATGGGAAATTGGTTTGGGAAGGCTAAAAGGGGTTTGATAATGGGAGTTTGGAATTCAAATACCTCTATTGGTAATATTATTGGTTCTCTAGCTGCCTCATCTGTGTTGAGTTTTGGTTGGGGTTGGTCTTTTGTATTGCCTGGCTTATTCATTTTGGTTGTGGCAGCTTTGGTTTACTTGTTTCTTGTAGTGAGCCCTGATCACATTGGTCTTGAATTGACTTCGAAGGAGATTGAGATGAATGTGGAGGGAGTTGCATTGGTGGGCTCAGAGACAGGTGAAGTGGAAGAGGAGGGAGTTGTGGAACCCGAAATAGAGGGTGCTGGTGCAATCGGGTTCTTACAAGCCTGGAGGTTACCAGGCGTGGCACCGTTCGCGTTCTGCTTGTTTTTCTCCAAGCTAGTGGCTTACACATTTTTGTACTGGTTGCCTTTCTACTTAAGGCAAACAGGTACTTACTTCGCCGAACTTTTACTGGGAAAACTACTTCTTTTGTGTTATGTGATTGAGTTTAGGATTGTTTCCTTTTATTTTGCTACTTGTAAAACACTGCCGTCCTAAGTTCTATATGAATAACTTGACTTGAATGATTGGAACTTGTTACTTCGCACTTACATTGGAGTAGTTGAGAGTTGGGAGACACATATGGTTGTTGCATTCCACAGTGTGTTCATTTACTTCTGCTAGAACGAGAATTGAGGTCGCAAAGCTTTCGCTTTGTCACTTGAAACAGTTATGATGTTCAATATTAGATCTTGATCTGCTGATTTAGTATAACTATTAACATATAAGTGCTTTGTTTATGAGTCAAGTACTCCCTGTTCTATGTTGATGACCCAAACAAACGTTCGTCCTGATGTCCAGTTGTGTAAAAAATTTAATCTTCATTTCAGCAACTCCTATCATGGCTTGCATGCTTAAAATTTTGTTGTTGTTGCAGTTGTAGCTGGTGTGCAGCTGTCTCACAAAAATGCTGGGATCCTTTCGACAGTTTTTGATATTGGAGGAGTCATTGGAGGGGTTTTGGCAGGAGTTACATCCGATATAATTGAAGCTCGTGGGGTTACTTCCATTGTGTTCTTGTTGTTATCAATACCTTCTCTTCTTTTCTATCGCGTATATGGAAGTGTATCTATGTTTACCAACATTGCTTTGATGCTCATTTCTGGTGCACTTGTCAATGGTCCTTACTCCCTTATTACCACAGCAGTTTCAGCAGATCTTGGTACTCAGAGCCTGATAAAGGGGAACTCTCGTGCATTAGCTACGGTGAGTGCAATTATAGATGGTACTGGTTCAGTAGGGGCAGCTCTCGGGCCCCTTTTAGCTGGATATATTTCAACAAGAGGATGGAACAGTGTGTTTGTTATGCTAGTTCTTTCAATATTCATTGCAAGCCTATTTTTAATCCCTATCGTGAAAAATGAGATTAAATGTAAGCTGAACGAAGGGAGATGGCTTTGGATCAGCGCGATTAAAAGGTGATTCAGAACCTCTCGAAGGCAACGCCATGAATACCTCTTTTTTGATATGAAAATGGTTCAGGATTTGAACCTTTGAAGTAGTGCAGAAGCTCCTATTCTTTTGTATAGATACTTAAAGATCTCTATAGAAGAGTTCAACAGTAGACTCGCGAAGCTGTTATTCTTGTATGTCCTTTCTTGGATATCTCATTTTTATCGATACACATTTCACAGAACATTGAATTCTTGTTATATTATTGTGTACTATTCAGCTGACTTCGAGTACCATTTTTGTGCCTTTTTCGCGTTTCTTGTAGCATGAGATGGATGTGTTTGCTGTTCTGTTGAAACATATTAATGAAAGAAATTTATGTTGATGTATAATCTGAAACCTCATAGTTGCTGCTATATACCATTTTCTTACTTTGCATGTTGCTACATTCAACTGTGATTTGTTGTGCTTATAAAAGACATGTATGGAGATTCTGTCTATCGAAGATTCGAGAATCTGTAAGAGGAGGAGAGAGAGAATGCATGCATGGAGATTTTGACTGTCGGAGAATCAAGAATCTATGAGGGGAGGAGAGAAAGAAAGCACATGGTCAAAGATGCTTGCTGATGAAAAGCATGTAAACAAATCACTGTTATATCGCTCGAATTCTTCAAAAAATGTTGCTACACCATGTGCAAAAAGTACTTTCGGAGGATCACACACGCACATACCCCAAGACAGCAGAAAGTATGAAAGTCATTTATCAAGGTCATTACCAACAAGATATTTCGTGTTTCAAACAAGTTGAGGTCAACTATATTGACTGGTTGTGATAGACTGACATCCAACTCAAAACTAGAATCATACAATTACTTTAATAATGAAGTAGTATATAACTATATGTTATTCAATGATAATCTAATGTTTATGCTACCAGAAGATGAATTTTAATTGTGTGCCCTTTTCGTAAAGGGTGCATACAATTGAAGAATGAATTATTTACAAATTTTTGGTTCAATGGTTTGCTCATTTCTCCCTCAAGCTTTTATTCCATTTGCTTCAGTTCTAAATTGGAACATTACAAGGAAGAACAAATCCTACCTCAGAGATATATTTACAAAGTCGAATTCGTTCTCAACTGTTGCCAAGGTTGATTTGTTGTACGCGATAGCTCTACCCTTCGAGTAAAGATTTCAGATTCTGAAGCCCCTCGGCGGAGATACACTTCCTGATTCTTGATCTTTGGAATACGACAGGTGGTGGTGGCTCGGAGTGAAAACATACCATGACTACTGTTAAGTTGTCTATGGCACCGCGTTTTTTGGCCTCGTCTACTATTTCCTTGCAGCATAGTTTCGCATTGTTGTGTTCTTGTAGTCTCCTCCGGGCAAAATCCACTGCGTTTTGGTTTCTGAAAACGTCCCATATTCCATCACAGCCAATGATCAGGAACTCGTCCTCCTTAGTCAGCGTAAGCAGCTTTAGTTCAGGTTCAGCACTCAATGGACCACCTTTATTAGCTTCCTTCAGTCCCTTAATGTGCCAGTTACCTAGTGCTCGGGTCACGCCCAACTGTCCATTCAAATAGCCATCATCGACAAATCCACCCAAGGACTCTACACGTGTTCTTTCATTGACACAACAAGGTCTGTGATCCTTTGACATTTCTATAGCCAGTCCACCTCGAGAGAGAACAGCTCGACAGTCGCCAGCATTTGCCACGAGTAATGATCTGCCAATCAGATAATAGTACAGAAAGATGAGAACTAATACTAGACACTGATCTCCCAATGTAGTTCAATGAAGATATATTTGTAAGGATAAATAATGAATAAGACCAACAAAATTCCCTACTTGAAGAGCGATACAACTCAATAAGTCAGCCTATGGAGTTATCGGTATTTACTCAGATATGTAATATGGTGCCTGGTATTACTAACAAACTAAAGAAAGCTTCAAAAATACTAAGACAACACACTGGTTAATTGAACCTATGTTGCACAGACTCTTCAAAAATAGAGTCGATTGTGTATTGGATCCTCCCAAACTATGCATATTTGGAGGATCCAACATGGGTGCGGCAGCATTTTGGAGGGTTCGAGCAACGTAGTATTGGACTATAAATGAGAAGATAGGATGAAGAGAAAATAGTGAAGTATGACGAGGTCAATATGCAGGAACTGTTACCTTCCAAATATCATAGCAGTGAGTGCAGTTGTGCCTGAGGACAAGGCAGAATCGAGGGTGCATGACTTGGCAAAAGCAGCATCGGTCTCCAAAAAAGATTTACTGACCACTTTTTCGAGCTTCAAAGGGAAATCTGCATCCTCGACGATGATTCTTGGTAAGCTGTCACGTACAAATAGTGCTGCTCCCTTTCCACCATGTCCATCAAAGACCTGTCACTAAAACCATTTGCATCAGAGGTCGAAGAATATCGAATACTACATATGCTACGAATTTGTAGAAAGCTTGGCTTATTACATCTTTTGAGTTCTCCTCCATCTCTCCTATGGAAATCCTATTCTATACAAATGCGAAAAGTGATTCTCAATCAAAAACTAGAAAAGTATTAGACAATATGTTTGGTCCTTAATGGGTAACTAATAAGCTAAGCTTTATACACCTACAGATCCAAGTGTGAGCTCCTACGCCACACGGCCACATAGGTGAAGATGCTTAGTGTACTGAGCTCAGCAGCTTCATTTTCGAAAATTAGTGACAAGTATAAACTACAATGTCTCATGGTTTTTGTGATTCTCTAGTGTGGTTGGGCTACTATTCTAAATAATTATGGTATCTGTTTGGCTTCATTTTTATGTGAGCAGGGGTCATTATCGGGTATGCAAGATTCGAGAACTCTATATCACCAGTCATCACTAATGCTTTTTATATAGTTATTATTTGATTATTATTACAAATATTGCGCTATTTTGCAATGGCAGAATACCTAACCCTCTCAAGTGTCAAGTCTCACCTGGATTGGCTATTTCATAGCATTTACACCGAAATTCTTTTTATCAATACGACAAACAAATCTTATAGTGAATAAAGAACAAATGCACATACTAATAAATTGAGCAAGTATTCAAGTACGAATGGTCCTGATGCTCTGAGTTTAAAGAACTTACTCCATAGAAGGAGATAGCTTCCTCACCACTAATATTATGACCAAAGTTCTTAGCCATATCTGCAATACAGATGTGAGTATCTTCCATATCACGACGGCCTCCAATATCAGACCACTCTCCGGACCTAAGGGTTGGGAGGAATTTATTGAAGAGTATATGCTGACGGTCTGCAATAGTCGTATCCTCAGATATACTTTCCATCTGAAGAACAAAGGAAAGAACTTAATTGTAAGGTAATGAATAAGTTCAAACGCATGTCACAATCAGCTTAAATGTTATACTGCTGTTCAAGTGAACTTTCTATTTAGAAACGAAGCTAAAAAGAGTTATTTCAGCAAACGTACAGAAGGAGCATAGGGATATGACGGTGAGATACTACTCAACTAAGTTGCTCGGACTTCCCAAAAGTGCTGCTGCACTGTATCGGATCATCCAAAAACACACTACTTTTGGAAGATACGACACACATCTGAAGGTACTTTTGAAAAGTTCGTGCAACACAGCAATCATCATCAAGAATTTCCATCTATAAATAACTTTTGACCGAGAGACTAATAACACTGTATAAACAGATGAAAAAAAAACTACCAAATCCCACACTTCACTGGAAGAAAGAATCCTGAGAAGTGAAAATTACGAAAGCTAAACACTCATAATTAATAAATAGACCATCTAACAAAAGTTGACAAATTCAAAAAGGAAAAGAGAAAGAGAAATCAAGAAAAAGACATGTTGAGGTAGCAAATAGTAGAGGAACATGAAAGCCCCAAGCCAGCATAATAACAAAAGAAAATTGAGAACACCACAATTATTGCTCCATCAAAGTACATCTCCAATAATGACAACACCTTAAAAGAAGAAGAAAAATTAAATCTTGCAAGATGATTGAACAAAATCCCAAATTGACTAATTTCATTATCACAAACAGCTCTTAACATCCACTTGCAAATCCAAAAACAGCTCTAAAGCATAATTACAGCAAGAAGTACACCTCAATCTATACAACTATATGAACCCTTTATATCAATATACCAGGAAAAAAAACATGTCGCGAGATAACTTTAAAAAATCCCAAATTGACCTCAAACATCTAGTTACAAACCAAAAATAGCTCTAAAGCATAATTATAACAAGTACACCTAAATCTGAATAAGCTTGAATCAACTATATGAATCCTATATATACATATACCATAAAAAATGTCTTGCGAGCTTATTGAAATGAACCCGAACTTACTATACTAGCAAGTAACACCTCTCCCTTTCTTTGAGCCAAGCATCTATCAGAAACAACCTCTCTACCCCACAAAGATAGCGGTAAGTCCTACGTACATCCTACCCTCCTCAGATCAGAAACATCCTCTTTACCCCCACAAAGGTAGAGATGTAAGGTCTGTTACATCCTACCTACCCAAATTACGCTTATGAGATTATACGGGCTATGTTGTTGTTGTAAACAAGTAACACCTCTCAACATCCATTTGCAAACTAACTAGCGGAGTCAAAATTTTCACTAGAAGTATTTATAATATAAAAAAGTAAAATCAAGTGAATTCAACATCTACCACATATAAACAAAAACAACACCTATGCTTCAATCCCAAACAAGTGTGGGATCGACAATATGAATCATCACTTCTTCATTTAAGCTCATTTCATACATACATAAAGAAAGAGTAAACACACGAAGAGATCAACGAATTCAACAACTACCACATATACACAACAACATCAATAACACCTATGCTTCAGTCCTAAACAAGTTATGGATCGACTATATGAATCATCACTACTTCATTTAAGCTCATTTCATACATACATAAGAAAGAGTAAACACACGAAGAGATCAACGAATTCAACAACTACCACATATACACAATAACATCAATAACACCTATGCTTCAGTCCTAAACAAGTTATGGATCGACTATATGAATCATCACTTCTTCATTTAAGCTCATTTCATACATACATAAGAAAGAGTAAACACACAAAGTCATCAAGGAATTCAACATCTACCACATATACACAACAACATCAACAACACCTATGCTTCAATACCAAACAAGTTGGATATCCGCTATATGAATCCTCACTTCTTTATTTAAGCTCATTTCATATATAAATAAAAGTAAAAAATAAAAAATTGATCTTTAGTGTAAACATGGATTCAGATTAAACCCCTTGTATACCTAACTCCACCCAACCCAACAAAACTTAGCCCAACAGGTAAAAGAGATTAAGAAAAAAAATCGTTAATACCTAAAAAATTGAAAATTACTATACAACATATATATGATTAATAAAACAGATCCTTACTGGGGATGAATTTCTCATCACAGCATAGCTAGAAGATGAGTTTTTTTCAAATTTCTCTTTATGGGTATTTGAGAATTCACTTTCTATTTGTAAAGATCTGATCTTTTCACTGCAATCAGTCTTGGAAATGTCCAAATTCTCCATATCCTCACTCACTTCCTCTGAATCTTGCACACACATTACTGTTTGATATCAGTTTTAACAGAAAAAAAAAATGGTATATATTTTTTTTTCCACTTTATTTTCTGCAAGTTGTTAGGTGATAAAAAGTTGCTGAAGAATATCAAGAATTGAAATTTTGATGAGATGATTCTTGGAATGTGTAAAGGGGTCAGCTGAAAATTGATAAATCAAGATTATATATAACTCTGTATAATATAATGTATATAAATATAGTATATAATACATACATATACAATACAATATAGAAGAGAGACTGAAGTTGAGAAGTTTCCAGAATTATTATTATTTTCAATAAAAAAAGTGGGGTGTATTACTGTTAAAGAGTGTAAAACTTATTCGTGTTTCTATCAGGTTATTATATGTTTAAATTTATATTTTATTTTATTTTATTTTATTAAATTATATAATAATAAAAATTATATTAATTTGACATATATATTCGATAAGAATAAGTTTCTTTTCCGAAAAGCAATGAAACAGGGGCTTTCCTATTTGTTTTTGAGGTTTTTAGGTGTGATATTTTTTTTCCCCTTTTAATTTTTGTTGGTTAGTATACTTTCACTACTTTATGGGAAGCTTTGGGGGTGCTAGTGGGTTCTTTTCCTATATATAATTATAATTGTCATAATATAATAAGTTAAATGTGACCTTAACTTACAAGTAAGTATAGCAATTTTGAAAATATATATTTAGATATAATCGACTTTAACTATCGTTCATGTACGATCCGTACTAGATCTGATTAACTTCCCATTCTTAGGAGACATCTCTATTTTTTCCTCGGGGAATCTTGAGAATTCCCACTGCTTAATTTTCAATTCGCCTCTGCCCATCAAATGAAATGTGAATAACCCGTCCTCCTCCTCTATTTGAAAGAAGGGGCACGCTTCCGATTATGTCGGTGCTTCTATGAATAGGAGATGTTGTACTAGTGTCTACATGTCCTAAATTATCAACAGGCTCTCCAAGCACGTTAAAAATTCATCACAGAGTCAACGGGCGATTAAATAGTTTATTTCGATTTGTTATTGTTTTGTAAATATTTGACGTTGAACGTGATATGTAAATTTTGAAAGTGTCTAGATAATTATTTTAGAGGTTATAGTGTTTAATTGAGGTGTGAAGACTAGTTGGAATACTTATTAGTTACTTAAAATCACATTTGAGTGTTTATTTATATATTATAATTTATAAGAATATAATTAGTCATTATCAAAACTAATAAAGGGAATAGAAAGACAAAAGAAATATTATTGAGGATTTTATCTTTATATATCATGCTAATGTGTAATATAATATTTATCAAAATTCATTAATCACTTAAGAAGAGTAAATTTAGTTGATTAAGTGTAAACTTCTAATTATGTTAGTGTATAATTATATATATTTATTGTTATATTTGATAATATGTCCCTAGTCATTTTTTTTAACGGTTTTATTTTGCTTTAACTCTCCACTTTCATAAAATAAAAATAAAATTTTCATATATTTTAATTTTTTAGATTCTACTTATAAAATTACGCTAACCTATTTATGTTTACCATCAATATACTTAGAGTTACACAAAAGGTAATTCTTTGATTGATAAAAGAGCAAGTAAATGACTCATTGATTCCACTTTTAATTTCATGAACCAAACATCTATTGAAAAAAGTATATCAACTAAAAATAACAGAACACATGTTTAAGTATATTGTTTTATTATATATAGAAATTAAATTAATGCAAATGAAAGAGTAGAAAATAAAAATAAAAATAAAAAAGAAGTGGTGAAAAAGAGTAAAGGGATGGTATACCTAACTTAATGATATACATCTATGATATATGAAACACGTGGTAATAATAAATTCCATATAAATTTTTTTAAGCTTTTCAATTGAGTGATTGTCAACATAATATTATTATTCATAAATAATAAGTGCCACATTTATCTCCACATAATAAACGTGTCAATTTTTTATTTTTTTTTGGAAAGGTGAGCTTTGACAAATCAAAATTACATTAAAAAAAAAAAAGTAGTACTATATAATTATTCTACAGTTCCCTTAATATTATTTTTTCGTTTGGAATAAATTATTTAACGTTTGAGTCAATCTTTTAGGTTAAATGAGATATAAACTTCATTTTGTTATATATATTAATTAAAATCTTGACGTATAATTTATGTTGCACTTATGTTAAACCTCTTGTGTGCGTATATAGGAGGAAAGGATCAAAATAGTCCCTCATCTTTGGGTTAAGGCTCAAAGTGATCCTGGAGTTTTCATATGGAGCACTAATAGTCCCTCATGTTTGCAATATTGGTGCACTTTTGGTTCTCCCCTAAAATTTTGCCTATTTTTTAAACGTTAATTTTGTCCAGAATTTTATATAAAGAATGTCCAATCGTCTTTTTATATATTTAGTAGAAATAATAACTCTATCTGAGAGAAGGTGATAAGAAAAACACATTATTCTGTTCACTAGAAATATTACTGCAGCTAAACTAAGAACATCTTAACATATGACTTTGTAGGAAAAGAAAAAATTCTACTATTGCACGTGAAATTATCGTGATAAACCTCTCGAGTTTACCTGCAATACGATTTCTACAAAACAAAACAAAGTGTTTTTCTTCTCACATTTTTTCATATGGAGTTCTTATTTCTATTAAATATATAAAATGACGATTGCACATCCCATACATACGTTATGGATATAATCAATGCTAAAAAATAGGTAAAATTTTGGATGAGGATCACAAGTGCACCAATATTGCAAACATGAGGGACTATTAGTGCACCATATGAAAACTCAAGGATCACTTTGAGCCTTAACAAAAAAAAAGAGGGACTATTTTGATCTTTTCCTCGCGTATATAGCTCTAAGCATGTTTGATGGTTTTAGAAAATTCGCATAGATAAAGTGTAATATGTATTTATATATAGTTATCGCCATATATGATTTTCACATTATCGTATTTTCTGAATTAAGTTCAATAATTATTTTCTCCCTTTTTTCTTGTTATGAAGTAATTATAAATTTACAAATTATCAACCTAATTAAGAGCAACGTGAAAGTATGGTACGTATACACAACTTATGTTACTTAAATTTATATTTATCAAAATGAAAAATAGTAAAGCTGTTGAAGACAAGTAATGTTGCCCTTATTAAAAGTAAAAATGATTAACTAAGAATCAAAGTTTGCTAATTAGTCAGTGTGAAAGCAATTAGATATGATGTAACATAAGATTTTCTCCATATTTATACATGGAAAATTATATTTATGGGGCCACAAATTTGGAAAGTGATGCAATTATGCATTTTTATAACTTTGGTATAAATAAAAAGGAAGAGATTATGATATTGATTCTTTTTTTTTTCTTTTGATGGTGCAAGAAAATGACATTAGATATTTTTGTAACCATAAAGGAAAAGATAGTGAGGCACTTTAGTATTCTAGCCTATGAAACCACGTTCGAGATCGCGGTGATGGAGTATTAAATATTTCTTTAATATCTAGATATAAATTTCGTATATTAAATTTTGGATATGAAATTCTTATAATTATGGAGTACTTTATATTTAAAATATGAGATTTTTTAACGCGGAATTGGATTTAGTATGTGACTATATTATGGAAAATGAAAATCAAGTGAAAAACAAAAATAAACTAAAACTTATGATAGCGTTAAGTACTTTTTTTTATTCTTAATTAGAAATTACGATTTGAAATTGTAGAGTGGAATCATCTTTGGTGTGGAAGATTTGCCCTTTAGAATGTGATTTTTTACGCCATTTCAAATTAGTTCAATCAAAATAAATATCAAACACGAAATATTTCTTTTTTAAAAAATTAAATCTTGAAAAATAGGAGAGAGAAAAAAAAGAAAGACTTTTTGTCATGTTAGATGGTCCATAGCCTAGTGTTTTGATTGATATCTACACAACAAACAAAGACTAAAAGAAAGAAGTTGATTCCTTTCTCTCATTCCATTTCTTAAAAAAAAATGATTTAATTATCATTTTGAGGAATCAAAACATTTTTTTTCTTAATTGCAATTAAAATTTATGTATAAAAACTAATTTATACTAGTACTTTATGTAATTTTAATGTATATTTGTATCTGAATTCAGAGGCGGATTCAGGATTTTGAGCCTCTGGGTGCCAAGTAGGTTCATCGGTTAAATTAATTTTAGGCATCAGTCGAATTATTTATCTTTTTGGTCTATGAAAATATAAACAATAATAAGATGACAATTTTTGTATTATATATACTACAAATTCTTTGCGCATGGATCATGTTAATCTTTTCCATATTATTTTAATTTTATCAGATGTCTCCAACGAAGCAAAAGTTTATTGTTTTAATTTAGATGCTCTTGTTGAAAGTCGAATTCAAGTTTGTCGGAAGATTTTTTTTCTCACATAATACTTGAGAAAAATCACTTTAGCTCAATTGGTTGACTATTTGAACTCTCACCTTATAATTTTCCCTTCCCTTCCCTACCTCCATATATAAAAATGCAAATTTTCACTCACATTTGATTGAGATTATAAAGTAAACAAAGTTAAAATTTCAATTATACTATAAATAACATAAATATTCATCATTCATTTATAATTGTACTCGACAAGTTTTTACATTTTTAAAACGATCAATGATGATATCAATGCTTATATTTATAATGGATCATCCGTATCAGATTATGACCCTTAGCCAGCCGCGCCAGAAGGCCATTTGGTTCCCTGTGTGACACGTTTAATATTTGTAATTATATTGTAGATATATACCTATACATATTAGAGTTTCCGTCGAAGCCCGTGGGTGGCGTGACACCCCCACTACTCTTAGTAGATCCGCCCCTGTCTGAACTATCGTAATATACACAAAAAATGAGTCGTGTGACCTTTGTACAACGAACTCTGTCATCTATATTTTCATTAGTTTCTTTCAAAATGAATGATACTTTTTAAATAATTTAATTTTAAATTACTTTTAATAACATACTTTTATTTAAAGATATCATAAAATTGTCAAGTAATGTTACATAATATTTTTTTGAGAGAAGTATTGAAAACATCCATAAATTAGACGTGAATTATTAGTTTTATTTTTAAACTATTAACAATTTTAAAAACACCACTTTACTTAAACTTAGATATATTCCGATTATTTTTTTTCCAATTAGAAGCAAAGTCCAAATCAAGGATTTTTCATAGCTATGGGAATTTAGTTAGTCCATTAATAAAAGTTAGAAGAATCTCTTTTTGTTGCATTAAATTGGGGTGAATGGTGGAAAATGTAGATGATGGAACTTGACGTGGCCCAATTTTTGTCCAATTATTTTGGTGTATTTATAACCAAATATATATAAAAGTTAGAATATCAAACCAAAAAAATAGAGTTTTTATATAATTTTATTTATTTATTTTGTGACCTTTTGGCTTTTTAGGTTTTCTATCACAGATTATATGGTGTCTTTCATCATCTTACCTATTCTATATGCAAATTATTACCTATGGTCTTTTCTTATTTTTATACCAAAAATAGTTATGTTGGTGAATATTGATATAATTCTTACAAATTAATAATGTTAAAGTAACTTTCATAATTGAAAATGAAGGAATATATGTAAGATAGTACTCCCTCCGTCCTACTTTTATATGATTTAATTTAATTTTATAGGGAGTTTTAATTAATTAATTTATTTATTTTGAAATTTGTGATGTAAAATAATTGATAAATATTTATGTAACTAGAAATTATTTTATTAAAAATAAAACTTTATTTTTAAAATTAAGTAATTATTAAATATAGAAACATATCATTTTTCAAAAAAAAGAAATGATTAAAAATAAAAATGAGAGAAGTAATGAGTCGCAAAAAATGATCATTTTACACCCTTGTTAAGCAAACAATAAAAGGTGCCAAATAAGTGAATTAAACAGAATTTGAAAATGTCAAAAAAAAATTGAATTAAAAAATAACCGATACTTGAACTAAAACAAACTGAATCAAGATAAAGTAAGAATTAGATTAAACCCCAACTCGTGAAAGTGGCTATACACAAACAATAGTATAAGAGCATGACCCCCCACTCCACCCCCACCCCTCCACCCCGCACCCAACAAAAAAAAGTGATTATGACTCAATCATCAATGTATTATTAATAATAATAATTAATAATATAAGAGTATAGTGCATGGTATTTATATGTTACATTAATATTCCTAATCCTAAAAGAAGGGCAGCATTTCTGTACATTGTCGCAGCTCCTCCAATTTCTTTTTTTTTTAATCTTTTAATAATATCTTTTATTTTTCTCATTTTATAATATTTACGTGTCTATCTATTTGTTGTCTCATTTATATACGATTACATTAAATATGTTATTGTTATTCAATTTATACATGTCAACTAGAAAAAATAATTTAAAATTAAGGTCTCTCTATTAAAGTTTGATTTAGGCTCAAATCTTGTTGAGATTGCCCTAACGATTTGAAATCTGGGGATATTGAATCAACCTCTTTAATTTTCTCCACTTAAATGCTCGTTTTCCTATTGTAAGGTATAAATTTTGTAACGTGCAACTAATCCACACATAACATACCTTAAATTATGAAGTTGTGGTAGAAATAGAGGTGATTTTTATCATAATTTTCCTATTTAATTATTCTAGAAAACAGTGATAAAAAACTACTTAAATAAATAAACAAAACATAATGAAAAACCATTGAATTTGAAGCAATTTGAGCAAAGTTTAAGTATTAATGTTAGAGGGAAGCTACAAAATTGCTTTTGTAGAATGTTACATAGACATAATTAATTTTTGTTTTTATAAATGTTCCTCCTAATTAAAATTCCTAAGAATTTTCAATTTTTTCAAGAAAAAAAAAATGAGGAATATTAATTAATATGCTAGCTAGCTACAAGAAAAAAAAAATCTAGGCTATTTTTGCAAACTTTTTAATGGTGTCTAGGTCTATGTCCTCTTGGGCCATAATAATCTTCATGAATATTTGGTAACCAATGGTGTGATTTTTTGGCTACTTTTGTAAGTCTTCCTTTTGTGGTCAATGATGAACAATGGCCATCTTTGCAAAGATTACTAACTTCTCCAATAACTCCTTTACTACTTCCTATCAAATTAGTTTTTTCCTGCATAGTAAAAAAAGAAAAAATTATTAAAACATATTATATAGTAATTAAGTTAAAAATTATATTTTCTCTTTAAGCTTCTAGATAAAATAATCGTAGATAAAGACAAATATAGCCAGGATTTTTAGTTTATAGGTTCTGAAACACAATTTTCTTTTACCTACTTGTTCGTTATACTTACTTATACATATTAAATGATTTTTCAAACAGAAATGAGGATATTTAGACTAATCTAGCTATTGAGTTCTGTTGAATTTGTAAGTTCCACCGTTAGTCACACGACTAACATTTTATATACACCTCAGTCTAAAAGCCATAGAGAAAGTAGCTTCTTTACGTTACATGTTTGATTAAAAAATAAATAAAAATCAAGCACATGACGAGACATGCATGTTGAAGCTTTTAGACGAAATAATCAGAGAACTCGAAAATATTAGCACTAGAATTCTAAAAGAAAATGTTGTGTATATTCTCACCTGTAAATTATGTCCTTTCTTCAAGTGTCTACCTTGTGCTTCATGGATTAGAGTGGATAAATAAAGTAGAAATATAAGTAGCATTACTTGCTTCATATCTAGAATGGTATAAGAAATATTATTTCTTTTTGGATGTTGAGAATATAAATGATTAGCAAAAGTTGATAGAATTATAACTTTCTTGAGGAATATATAGAAGAAATAGTGAGTTTCTTACTTCAAATCTTTTAAGATATATATTGGAGTTGAATGGTGAGTGACAACAAATGTAGGTTTTGGTTTAATATATATACATACATAAAATTAAGGAA
The DNA here is from genome assembly GCA_016801875.1 of Solanum sitiens. Taxonomy (NCBI): domain Eukaryota; kingdom Viridiplantae; phylum Streptophyta; class Magnoliopsida; order Solanales; family Solanaceae; genus Solanum; species Solanum sitiens. Next base: position 808,478 of record JABWTJ010000280.1, on the reverse strand, counting down.
ATCAAAAGTCTAGTTCTAGGGGACCACGAAAAAGTTTATTTAATATGTTATTATTTTATTGAGGTTTATATACACGGATCACCAAGTGTGTTTGATAGAGTAGTAAGTACTTCTTTCGTTTAATTTTAATAAAATATTTTGAAGTTAAGTTCTAGATATGAAGTCGTTTAATAAGAAGCGTTTTGCTTTTAGTTTGGAGTACAAATTTGTTTATATGTATCATCAGTATAAGACATATATTATATACTATCAAAAAAGATATTTACGAGTTAGGCTTCTTAAAATTTGTAATCTTGAAATTACGATAAGTTATCTAACTATTACGACAAATAAAAGTTACATAATAATCTAAATCATCACTACACTAATGGTATATATAACTTAAGCTCTTTTACATCATATGTAATTTTTACTAGATATTAATCCATAATCACCAAAAATTTACATATAAATTGTTTAATGAGTATAGGTCAAAATAGGAGCCTTAGATTAACTAAGAAGTAAGACCTATATTGGTCACTAATTTAATCCTAAAATCAATAAATAATAGTAATATCCCAATATGACAACTCATTGGAAATGGAAAAAAAATGTAAATAGTGTATCACTTTCTTTTATACTATTTCCACCACTAACAACTAACCCAACATTTACTAGTTGCTAAGATTATGGTGTGTTTCCCTTGTTAGTTTGTCTACTCCTAAACCAAGTAAACTAAACTTATATTAGCTTTCAAGTGGAAATATATATAGCTACAATTTGGCAAAAAAAAGAAAAAAGTTATATAAGTATTTATGTGTAACAAGGTCTATTTTTTTTCATTCTATATATTACGAGAAAAGAGAATGCTAAGCTGAAGAAATAATAAGAATCGAATTCATACACATCGTTTGTAAATTAATAATATCATTGATCTTATATAACGATGTATTAGAAAAAATAAGTTAGCTATCAATAATAATTTCGTTGCTAATTTTTTTTTATTTTTTTTAGTGATTGTGATTGAATAAATATATACTCCCATCTCCTATCATAGTAAAGACCTCTACCTTTTGTCATTTTTTTTCTCAAACATGTAATCATAGCACAATTTGTGTCAATCTTTCAATTGTCTCTTTGATTTGCCAAGATATAGCTAGGATTTGATGGATCAACTTAAAACACATGCAAATATTTGAAATCATAAAATTGGAGATATCCTTATTCTTCTTTGGCAGATATATTATTCTTCTTTGGCAGATATATACATAATTGTACAAGTATATCCCAATTTTCATGATTAATCAAATTATGACATCATGGATGTACAAACTACTCTTTTATACTTAATTAAACGATAATGAAATAAACATGAGTTGTGAGAGAGTGACAAGTACTCTTTCATTCTTAATTATAAATTTCAGGTTTGATTAATAATTGTGTCCCCCTTGATATGAAATTGTTTTTGTTAGAAAGTGACCAACGTAGGACATTTCAATACGAATTCAAATTTAATCGAATTTTAATACGAATATCGAATATGAGAAATAATAATTAAAAAAAGACATATCATAAGTTGGATATTAATATGCTATTAATCAATTATCATCAGACAAAGAAACAATGTTTTTTCCCCTAGGAATTGATAAAAAAATATAAATTGGACCACTTAACAGTAATTATTTTGGGACATGTTTTAAGAATGTTTCGACAATAAAAAACAGCAACTAAGCAATCTAATGTGGAAAAATAGTTGGTTTCCACTTGAATGAACTAATTGAACACTAACATACAAACTTAATAATTTTAGAAATAGAAATTGGGGTATATTAATTAATCTCACCAATTGGTGAACTAATTTCCAAACTTCGTTTGATTTCAATTTTTGTAAATCAATTCATAACAACCTAGTAAATTTATATTCATTGTTTTTCAAGGATTGATGTCACCTTTTATATTTTTAGAGTTTTCACGTCATGAAATAGTAATTTAAGATTATCTCAATTTTCGTATGTATTAATTCATTCAATTTTTGAAATAATTAACCATTTTTCGTTTGATACCAAATTTTGTGGGTCTATTCGTAACGATCTAGTGAACATATTCATTATTACTCAAGTACTCACATTACTTTTCAGGGAGTTTTAGAAGCATGAAATAGGAAATCAAGATTATCTAAGATTTTTCATGTGTATTAGTCCATGAATTTTTGAGAGTACATCTTTTTGACTGCGTTTGATCCCAAATTTTGTGTATTCATATGAAGCGACCGGGTGAAAGAAACTCATTGTTTCTTTAAGGATCGGCATCGCCTTTTCCCTCGAGTTTTTGGTTCATAAAAAAAATAAAATCAGAATCATCTTAATTATTTTAGTATGTATTAGTTCATGAATTTTTTGAAATAAGTAGTTGAGAAAAACTTTGCTTGATAAATTTTCTAAAGTGAAGGCTATTTTTTTAAAAAATGGCCAAAAGATCAAGACATACCTATTTGTGAATTTGACCCATAATTTCCTGGTTAATGGGCCACTCCTATAAGACACATTACATGGCCCATTTTCTAAAAGGTCAAGAAGTAGCCCAGCCCAATTTCATTTTTGAAAGTGGCTTCAAAGTAATGAAGTTATGATGCGTTTGAAGTTAGGCTTGATCGTTTCGACTAATAATATAAAATATATCTAAAGTTGGAGATAATCAAGTTTAACTTTAGATATATATATATATTCAAATTTTGAATTGCTTAAACAAATACATTCGCAAATCTAAATTTGAACTTATATATATAGATAAATTCGATATTTAATTCTATGGTTCCTAACAGTTATGACTTTTGACATTGATAGAACACATTTCATAGATTTACACATATAATATCAAAAATATTGAATTTAGATAAACTCAATTTCAGTACTTTGAATCCATCCTTAGGCATGCATGTGTAAAGTTATTTGAGCTTTAAACTCGCAAGTCTGAAGTTAGATTGTTGCTAAAAACTTTTGTTTGTCCTTTTTATTATGTTTTATTTACAAGTTGCACCGCCATAAGAATAGTATAATAGGAAGAAAGTTAAAAATGATGTAGAAATGAGAGCCTCATCATGTGGAGAAGTCAATTTAAATACTCCTATGTTTTTTTTGAACTCAACAAAACACAGAGATCTGCCCTCGTGTGCCTCAATAGCTGATTCATCCTTTTTGTTCCTCTCTCAATCTTTGACCTTTTATTTGACCACCTAACGGGGTCTTTGATAGCTGGTTTGAAGATAAGTTGATTTTGTATAAGACGTCTTAATATATTTATGGATAAAAATAATATGGTTTTTAGTTTATTATTTAGAAATTCGCTCAACTAATATATGGAATAAGTTATGAGAGAATAAATTAATTGTGTTTTGTGCAGAAGAAGATACATCAATAACTAAATCCTGCATAATCAATCCATATATTACTATCATATTCCTGCATAACTCTAACTAACTATCAAATGATCCCTAAACATATTGCTATTGAACTTTTTACAAATGGCATGAGATGATTGACTAATTTTGCAATGTTTAAAGGTATATTTGGATTAAAAAGAGTTTTTTGTTGCAATGCAAATTCAATTATAAGGGGGGTGGAGGGATGAAATGTTATAACATATGGTAAATTTTTGCACAAATAGGATTAACTTTGATCTCGTTTAATATATTGTGGAAGAATAGGATCATTTACGTGTTAGAAGTAGGAGTTTAATTCTTGACGGATCATAAAAAAATTGTCTCTGTTACAACTCATGGCGAAGATTTTGTATAAATTGTGTCCTTCATAAATTCTGAACTATTATCTGAAGTTTTTAATGAATGAACTTGTCACAAAACCGAAATTTATCACTTAGAAGTTTCTGATTATCATAAATCCTGGTGAATCACTAGGATTTTTAGTACAACATTGTGTAGTAATTTAGGAACAAATTCGTCACAATTATAAAGTATCACTAGAAGTTACTAAGAAATTTCACCACTACAAATTTGATATCCAATTTTCAATTTATTTATTTTTCATTTTATGAGAGGAAACAAAAAGAAAAGTAAATAGGGTGGACTAAGTTTTTTTTCTTTTTCTTTTACTTTGCTGTAAAGTTTTCAATCTCCAAGATAACATCTTGATTAAAGCATAATGGTGCAATAAACAAGATTGTTTCTCAAAATTAGCAAATAAGAGTACACATTAATTAATCATGTCATTAATTTGTCTTACTAGTGCTACATGACTTGTTTTCCTCTCTCAATTTAAGCCCATAACATTAATTCTAAACAAATTAAATTACTTATTCATTAGTGGAGTTGTTGTTGATTGTTGTGTTGCCATGTTAACTTCCCATAATCTGAATTTCCTCCTACATGTCTTGTCTTTGCTTGATTACTTTCTTAAAAATACAAGCAAGTTACTTAGATCGGTAATTTTCATTTAAATAAAAAGTAAACAGTCAAAAATATTTTATGTTTAAAAAAAAATAATTTCATAATTGAATTATCAGATGTGTGTGAATTTTGTACCTGAACTATTATTAATCAGATACACCAAATATACCACAGATATAAAGATACAAGAATCAAAAGACAAATAAATAAATTGCAAGATTCAAGAAGAGCTCCTTTAGTTTAGGGTTTTATTAGCTCTCAACACAAGGAAAAGGAGATGGAGAAATTTTGTATATTCATATATGGGGGAACAGAGTCCATGTTCTCTTATCTTACTCTTTTTTTGTCTCTCTAAATGTTTATTTAAAATAATTTTTAACATATGATATCGAATTAAGTTTTTACACAATTAATGCAATTTAATTTGTTGTAATATGTTGTCTACCTTATCTTTTTCAGGTTAGTAATTTCACTTATTATTTTAAATAGTTTTAGTTATCTTTTCAATGATCTTTATTGTTACAAGTAAAGATTCTACATTGCAAGTATATAAAAAAGTTAAGCCTTATAGTATAAATTATAATTAAACTCAAGACAAAATGTTGTGTGTATGTACCCAATGAATAATTAATTAATATATTTTCCATTTTCTCTGATCTCTTGTGATTCTCCTTAAATACACTATATCATTAATTCCATACTATAGTTCCCCTCTTTCTCCAATCAAACCTTAGATATTCATGTCCATTGGTCAAGTGCTTGAGTCTTGAACAACGACAGATTCAAAATTTAAAGTTTTTGAATTTCTACGACTATCTTGAGAGAATAGTTGTTTATGTGATTATGGTAAGCTTTAGTTCCATTTCTCCATCTTCTATGTGATTGAATTGTTCCTTCAAGAAAACAATACTTAATTTTGCTCCTTTAAGTTTCTTATTAATTAGTATATCAACATCTACTAATTGATTATATTTTTGTGTATAGGGAATTCAAAAGCCATCATGGTTGAAGGCTCTTTATGTGGAGAAATTCTTTGTGCCATGTTCAATTCATGAAAGTGCAAAGAAGAATGAGAAGAATGTTTGTTGTTTGGATTGTAATATTAGTATTTGTCCTCATTGTGTCACTTCTCATCGTGTCCATAGATTGCTTCAAATTAGACGTTATGTATATCATGAGGTTGTTCGATTAGAAGATATAGAAAACCTTATTGATTGCTCCAATATCCAGGTACGTTATTCATTTATAAAATAAATACTATCAGAAAATCGCTAATCTGTTATGGAAATTTGGCTTGTTGGTAATGTTTCCGATGACTTTTCCTTTCTCTGATGAGCCAAATTCTGAAAGGACGTCCATTGAAAATTAGCGATTTTCTAATAGTAAATTGCTTTATTTATTGTACTTACTTTCGCTAACAATATAATGTTCTTGATTGTTGGATTTTCTATTTATAAATAAAAAATAAAAATAATGTTGTTTAATTGTTTATAATTTTGCTAGGCATATACAATAAACAATGCTAAAGTGGTTTTTATCAAGAAGAGGCCTCAAAATAGGCAATTCAAAGGAGGAAACTATTGCACTTCTTGTGATAGGAGTCTTCAAGAACCATTTATTCATTGCTCTCTTGGATGCAAGGTAATTCTCTTTTAACTTTAAGATTTTTCTTGTTTTGGATCCAAATTAGGGGTAGTTTGGTAGCTGGTTAGAATTATGAAGGTATTAGTACGGTAGAAATTAGTTATTGAGTGATCCATGTACTGTTTTATATATACATGAATTAATTATACATGTATTAGTTGTTTCACCTTTTATCCTTCATAAAATAATACATAGATTCTCTCGAAACTCATACATGTAATAGTTATACCGGTTTCTAAATTATCAACCAAACTTTATATCAATATTATACATAAATAACTTATTTACAATCTACCTATCAAACGTCATATAAGTTATACGAAAACTATACACATCAATAATCTGATTCTTTATCCCGCTACCAAACCACCCTTTTAAGTAGTCATATTAAATATGATCAAGAGTTGTATATATATATATATACATATATATATATGCATAATCACATTTGACTTCCTCCAAACATCAAGTAATATTGAGTGTGTTTTTACTACAATTAAAGTCATTTTTCCATGGAAAATTTGAAAGAAAAAAAAATTGATGTTTGGTTGATGAATGAAAAATAAATAAATTGAAGTTTGATGGCAAGTTTAATATATGAAAATTTTAAGGCAATTTTGATTGGTCCTGTTTTCTTGCTAACCAAAAATCAGAAAATGATTTTCTTACGAAAATATTTCCCTAAAAAAATAACTTTCGTTATATCGATCACGTGAAATAACTTATTGACAATAATTTTGTTTTTGACATTATCAGGTAGATTTTGTGCTAAAGCACCACAATGACCTTTCCCCATTTCTAAGAAGATGCACAATTCTACAACTTAGTTCTGACTTCTTTATCCCTCAAGATATGGGTGACGATGACATGGCCATCGACACCGCCCATTCAACGATCGTGGACAATGACGAGCCATCGAGCTCGTCATCGTCCACGGGCTCGGGATCAGAGAACATGAGTTTTCCATGCACTGAGTTTGTAAGGAAGAAGAGAAGTGGAATGCATGTTTGTGGAAGATCAGCTAATAATTGTAACAACATAACAGAAGAAGATATGGCTACTAGTATAAGTAGAAGAAAAGGCATTCCTCAAAGATCTCCATTATGTTAGAATACTAATTAGTTGTGTTTTCAAACATTAATTTGTTTTAACAATTCAATGTTTTAGAATAATAATAATTAAAAAAAGACATTAATTTTATTCTAAAATGGTTTGAATTTTGGTGTGTGTTAATTAATTGGTTGGTTGATTGATTGATTAGTGTGTTTTGTCTTAATTGCACCACGTGATATTCCCTATTCGTATTTCATTCTTTTACTTGTTTGGTAATTTCATAATTCCAACATCATATAAAATAATTAGTTGGAATTGTCAATTTGGAATCTTGAATTGTTTTATTCAATGATTTCTATAGTCACGTAAATTAAATTTTACAATACGTTACAAATGTTCTTTCAAGTTTTATATATATGACTCCTTTCATCGAAGATCGATAAAGGAACATGATTCATCTGTCTAATAAACAGTGGCGTGTTCAGGATTTATACTTTGGAATGTCGTTGAACTCACTGGCTGTTTGAGTTATTCTTAGTAAATTTCTTAACACATATACAAGGTTTGAGTCAAAGTTATATGGTTAGGCTGTACCAGTGGCGTTAATACTATATATACACCTACTAGAAAGTGTAATACACAATATTCATATACTATATAGTTGTTAGGATTTGGTGTATGGTACAGGTAATTTGATGTATTTGTATTTATCTTTACCATCTTTGTGAGTGAATATTTGTGGAATTTATTTCAGTCTGCATCTTTGCAACAACTATTACCATGATAATCGACTATATTGAATCTTATTATCTTGCCATCTCCAGCGCACTAAAGTTCGTTTGGATAGTCAACACAACAATTACGTCTCAGTCTCAAGGTAAGAATCAACAGCTATATTATCCTTCATTTATACCCCATTTCACTAATTTGAGGATTCTCTAGCACTCAAACGAGGTCTACATGGACTCATAGGAGTCCATGGCACAACAAAGATTTTACGTATATCACGTATATATGGACTCGTAGGAATCCATGGCACAACAAACATTATAATACGTATATTACGTATACATGGACTCGTAGGAATCCATGGCACAACAAACATTATATGTTTTCAGTAAGATACGAAGACAGCAGTATGAGAACTATCAATGTTATTGATGCATCGTAAACTATTACTAGTATAACTAGTGAGGATAACTTCCTGAGTCCTGTTTGTGTTAGGAGCTAAGAGTAATGAAGTTTCTGAGTTGGGAATAATGCCATTTGCACTTTTGTAGATGTACTATAGTCTATCCAAGAATACCTGCATTGCATGGTGGCAATCCTCGACGCCAGTCCATAATAACCAGAGTTGCTATGCTATGTGAGAGGGCAGCTGCAACGACGAGTACATGGAAGATTTGATGGCTCTGTCCAACAAGGTCAAATGTACCAGGTTTCCATCTCTCCGGAAACCTTGTAACGTAGAACACTGCTCCAGCAGCATATAAAAGGCCCATGGTGATCTCGTAGACTAGAGCCACAAGTACTTGTGGGTGATGAAAGTAGAGGGAAACAGCATGTGCTGCAGGAATCACACCTGAGAAACCCATAGCAAGGAACAGAACAGCCCTGAATGATCTAAATTTACCAGAGGTGAGAGCCGGGGCGAAAAGAGTGATAATGACAAGGATACCGACTATAGTAATGGAGGATAGGTAAAGGATACACCAGTATGGCTGACAACAGAAAGTGTAATATACAGGAGCGAAGAAAGAACAGATGATCATGATAGAAATACCAGAGTAATCGAGACGCCAGAAGAAAAGGGTAAATTTATGGGAGTGGCAAGCAAATAGGTGAGAGACAGAGCTGAAGACCAAACAGATCATAGCCCCTCCTAAGAAAACAAACCAAGGCCATATGGCAACTTCATAACCATCTCCATATGCACCTAGAAATGAGGGGTTTGAGATGTGACTAGTGTAAGGATCCTGCAAAACAGAAATTAAAATGTACGATGAGATGATGCTTAACGTCTTGTTTACTGCTTAACATTCACATAACAAAAACAATTTTTCCCCAAAATATGATAGAGGTTAAGATGCATCACTTCATTCCACTCAATAATGTTAGTTATACTGGAACGCCTCCTTCAAGGGCCGCACCTAGATATATAGTAAAAGGTTATCACTTTGCTATTGTAGAAGCTAACTAACTTCACAAAGCTTGCCTGGAGCCTGGAGGAAATGGCAAGTAGGACGACATCAATGCTTATACAACAAAATCATAGAAGATAGGCAGTATTAATATGTTTGGCACTGAACTCAATTATATTCAGTAGGAAGCACCTTTAGTGGTCTCCGAAAGAAAGAGTCTTCTTGTGACTTCACCAATACTGGTCTAGCATTTCGGATTTATAGAGCAGCCAAGAACGTTATAGTCCATTTAAGTTCATGAAACGTTTTGACAATGAAAGATATCATGAATGGTATCTGACTGCCCAGGATCTCTTAACTGAAATTGAGACCACCTTTTTTTAACTACTCATCAACATCAAGAATTGAGAAAGCTTAATATGACGCTACGTACATTTGATCTGATCGTATTTGAATCAAGTGTTCTAACTTAAAGTGTAACAATACAAACAACCAGCCTGGATGTAACCACAAATTTCTTATTGCAAACAACTCTTTTATCTTTTCTTTGAATTTTAATCATTCTACTTTTAAGACAGTCTGCATAGTTCATATTTATACTTAAACAAAATGTTGACCTACTCAATCTTTAAATTTGCTACTAATAACATCAGTACAGACATATATATCACCCCATATTCCTGATTATGATAAAGATTCCAAATAATTTGTATAGCAGTTAGGTTGGATGAATTGCAGATACAGCAATACCAAGGACAATGCCATGACGAAGTGGCCTTATTTTTAGTGAAACATATAGTCAAAAGAATTTTATGGCACTTGGAATGCTTTGGAACTGTGTTGAGTTGACATGTTTGGTCACCCTTCAAAAATTTACCCACCAATCAGGTAAAAAACATTTGTCTTTGGAAATGGAGTGAAGGTGTCTATTTAATATACTATATGTGTCTCTACATGGTCAGTGTCACCATTTCCAAAAATCTGACTTTGCTAACTCTTTGGTCAAATTTAATAACTATATCCATATGGACCCCTAAAAAGTCCTTGTAAGTGACAATGACATTATTGGAGTGATCAAGCAAATTTTATTGGGGTCAAATGGTTCGCAGGGTGGGACAATAATACAAGGTTTTATATTTCTCACTTTCTATATACTATTTTATCATTTTTATATAAATAGTGAGATAAAATGATTCAGTAATTAGCTAATACCATAAACTAAACATGAAATAAAATTAATTTTAAATTTTATCGCAAAAATATTTTACACTTGTTATCTCGCGTATCAAAAGATCCTGGACCCAAAAGCTTACATATCTTTTTCTCCTGTCCACTGTATTTTTTAATGTCAAATATTCGTACAATCATTATTTTTTATGCAAAAAAGAGCTAAAGCTGAAATACAAGAAATTTTTGACATGATACTAATTTTCTGTCCAAATAGTAAAAGGCTATGTTGAATCATGAAATCTCAATGATTTGTATGCATTCATACCCCTATCCAAGATATAAAAAAAAAAAAATTGATAGATCTTCGACTCAAGACATTATCGACGTTACTAAGTAGACTCAATCATAAAAAGTTCTAAAAAAGAGAAATACATAAAAAAAAATTAACAAATTCAAAATTTGCACAACTGTGATACAGCTAAAATACTTAAATTCATCACATCAAAGATCTTAATACGAAAAAATTATATTCGAATTCTTATAAGATAAAAAAAGAGCTAGTTAAGAGGACCCGTGAAATAGTAAGATTCATTCCACAGCTCAGCTATATTTCTAAAGTATTCCAAAAGTAGGATCCACTAAAAGCCCATACTTTTCGAATAGTGGTGTCATCTCATGTCTTTTACCGTCCTTATCTAAGCTAAAACAAAAACGTACTGAGATTTTAACCAAACACGCAAGGAACGGTAAGGTTATTCATGTCGAGAATTTTATTATATTATTAATAAAAGATCGCTAAATAATTATAAATTTATTTTAATAAAACGGTAACTCACCGGAAAAGAATCAGCTGAGCCATTGCTCTTCGTGGTTGGCCACCGTCTCACTCCCGCCGGTCTGTTTTGCGAAATAGTGTATCTCTTTTAGCAATGTATGAAATGACAAAGGAGGACCTAAAATATCATTGAAATTACGAAAACGAACCTGGAGAAACCAGCTAGCAGAGTCTCCATTGCCGTCTTCTCCATCAAGCTCGTTACCGTCAACGTCACAAACACCACAAAACCTACCAAATGCCTACGAAATTTTATAAGATATGATTAATATAGCTCGAAAATCAGCTAAATTCAAATGAGTGAAATTGAATTCTCGCATTGTGCGAAAAGTCAAAAATCGATTTGATTCAAATGCAAAGGAGTGAAACTATAAGAGTCAAGTTGTGAAAATAGAGATTCTCTGAATTCGAAATTAGTAAAATAAGAACTAAAAAAAGCTCAAAAATCAACCAAATTCAAATGCAAATGAGTGAAATTGAGAGTCTCATTGTGCAAATGGAGGATCCTACAAATTTGAAGTTCGTAAACTGAAAGCTAAAACAAACTGGAAAATCAACGAAGTTCAAATGCAAATCAGTGAAATTGAGAGTATCGTTGTGCAGATTGAAGATAAGATCCTACAAATTTGAAAATTCGTACAATGAAAGCTTACACAAAACTTGAAAATCAACCCAAATCATATGCAAAATGAAGTGAATTTTTGAATTTCGAACTTACGTCCAAATATTGAGAGTCTCGTTATGCCAAGAGAAGACGCTAAGAGCTACCTCCTTAAGAGGCCATTCACAACGATAATAGTCTCTGATGAACTCATTATCCTGAAGATACACAGGTAATTCTTCGAATTTCATCAATCTACGCTTGAACTTCTTCTCCTCCTCCTCCTTATAACTATTAATCTTATTCTCTTTCAATATTCCCGATTCAGTAATCTCTGTTTTTCCGATTTTCGAGCTCTTCTTATTTCCATTGTTCATCATGCTTTTCATCGCCGTTGCCGGCTAGGGATCTCAGATTCCGGCGAATTATCACCGGAAATTTCCGATTGTTTGTTTGTGTCTCGTGAGCAACGAACTAATATGAAAGGCGTGACTTCCACTCAACTTTTTTTTCTACTTATATATATACATTTACATTAGTAAGAGACAGTTGGAAAAATAGTTTAACAAACAAATATTTTACTTTTTTAGGCCTTGATATCACATATAAGAAAGCACAAACTAATACTAAAAATTAGCAAATTTTATTAAATAAGTAATATTTTTTTTTGTTAGTATTAACTTTGCTTAGAAAAGAAATGTTGAGCTAAAGATCGCAACGGCTTGGATTGTTCCTCCTTTAAATAAAAGTCTCATTTTCGAGCTTTGATTATGAGAAAAAATATATGAGGATTTCTTGGATTGAATTATGCTACAAATATGAGCACACTAGACGACTGCCAAGACGACGAGATTGAGTCGACAAACGATGTCTCCATGAGAGGCCAGAGTTGCGACGCATGAGACTTGAGAGTTGTTACATATCGTAAAGACAATTTTAGTCTTTAGATTTGGGGTAACGGAAATGGAAAAATTACGCGGTTAAGCAAACTTATACTACTTAATTACTCATCATACCTATAGTTTTCTATAATTACCGCTTATGACTAACATTATACATTAATTACGTGGTCTGACTTCGAGTTTGTATAATTAACCACATTTGTATATGTGTAATTCACCATAATATACAAATACATATGTATAATATACAATTATCTAATTGATATACATATACAATTCACCTCTCTCCCACTCTCTGCCCTCTCTCGCTTGCCTCTCTCCTCCCTCTCCCAATATCCCTCGCCTCTCTCCTCTCTCTCTCCTAATCTCACTTGCCATATATACAAATGCATATGTATAATATACAATTATCTAACCGATATACGTATACAATTCACCTCCCTCCCTCTCTCTGTCCTCTCTCGCTCACCTCTCTCCTCTGTCTCCTAATCTCGCTTGCCATATATACAAATACATATGTATAATATACACTTATCTAACCGATATACATATACAATTCACCTCTCTCCCACTTTTTGCCTCCTCTCTCTCGCCTCTCTCTCCAGTATCGCTCGCCTCTCTCCTTCATATAACATGTAGCTATGAATCGTAATTATCAAACTATAGCTATGGAGAGTATTTAGACTATTTTTGAGTGGCTATATGTGAAAGTTCCCCAATGGAAATTGGGTTTGGGTCACTCAAAGACCCCTTAATTGGGCCAAATTGATATTGGGCTTGGACTTTTTCAAAATGTCAATATTTTAACATTTAAGAGGGCTCATTAGTAACACTTTCAATATTTAGTAAAAATGTTAAAAATTTATTTTTGTTATGTATCTTATTTATTTTTATTTAAAGAATACAATTTTATATAACCAATTGGAGGAATTTAGGGGAGAGAATTAGTTTAAAAAGGAACAAATGCTTAAAAGCCTCATAAGTTACAATTTATCAAAATACACCAACTTCCATCTTTTTCTTCTTTTTTCACCATGTTTTAAAAAATACATCTCTCGCCATTGTTTTAAAAAAATTCAATATCCAATTTTCTTAATCTTTTTTTGTTTCTACACATTTTTATTTACCAAAATTAATATTCAATTTTCACTAATTATTGTTATGAAAACCACAAAATTAAAGAAGTACCACATCTATAAAATTTTCAAAGTCCAATTTTCACTAATTATTGTTATGAAAATCACGGAATCAAAAAATTCAATCTTCAATTTTCACTAATTATTGTAATGAAACTTTATGATAATACATTATAGTTTTATAATTAAATTTAAATTTTTTTAATTTAGAAATTTGAACACCTTTAGTTTTATCTATTATTTGACATATTTTTCTCACAGTGTATTTATTTTATTTTTCATAATTTTAAATCCTTGCTTAAATCGTATTCATTCCAATATATATAACCATTTGTATTTGTATTCATTCTAGTTTTCATGTTGTATTTTATATAATGAAACTTGTATTTCTTTATGAGTTTGTATTCATTCCAATAGGTATGCCAAATAAATATGTATCTATTTAAAAAATATATTTGTATTCGTATATTTTTTAAACTGTGTATTTATTTTTCTCTTTAGAATCTTATTTCCTTTCCTAAGTCGTATACATTCCAATATGTATATTATTTGTATTTGTATCTGTTCTAGTTTTTATATTTTATTTTGTATAATGATGTACAAAATATAAAATTAATATGATGAAAAAGTGAGAATGGAATATAAAATTGAAAGAGTACGAGAATATTTGTTGTAATCATTCTTAAATAAAATACAAATGTTAATAGCATGCATATTAGTTTGAATACGAATTGAGAAAGGATACAAAATTTGAAGAAAACTATAAAAACAAATAAACTAATAGAAAGTTGTTCTTCTTATAAACAAAATACATAACTAGCTGACATACTTTTGGGATGAATACAAATTAGAGACAAATACAAGATCATAAACTATGCAACATAAGATTATTAATAAATACAAATATTGATAGCATACGCAGTGATTTGAATACAAATTGAGAAGGAATACCAAGTTCTAAAAAAAACTATAAATACAAACACAAATAGAAAATTGTTCTTCCTCAACTTGGTCTTCAACAAGTTTTTCGAAATCTTCTACACTCAATTTTTTTTTCTTTTATTAATAGTGTATTTACCCGACCTTACTATCTTGAACTTGAATGCGGATAGAATCATGAAGAAACTTAGATCTTCTATTTTGAACCATTTTAGTTGCACAAACTACATTTTCGAATAATCCTTGAGTAATGCATAAATCAAAGAGGCAAAATTCCCAAAAGTTGATGATTATATGTGATACTTCTTATAGTCCTTTTTGAATAAGAAACTGGATTGCAACTTTTGTGTTTTTCCCTTTATATAAAATCTTAACTGAAAATAGGAAGATTGAAAAACACAAAAACACACAAAAATCTAAAAAAATTCAAACGAAAACATTATACAATAGAATAAAGATGAATACCTTAAGCAATGGGATTGTTGAGAATCCAATTTCTGAAACCAAAAAAAAGGGAAGATTGATATCAGAAATCTGAAAAATGGGACACGTGATATGAAGAATTTGAAAAATAGGGGAGAATGGAAGAGATAAATTTTAGAGAGAAAATAAATTATTCTTTTTTAAATTTGGTAAGGAGTTAATTGAGAGATGTAATTTTTTTTTTACTAGATATGTGTACTAATATGTGAGAAAAATTAGGAAGTGATTTAAGATACATTATTTTTTTAAAAATAATGACATTTTTGACATTTTTACAAATATTTTTAATATAGGAAGGTTTTCACTAAATATTTTCGTTTTTCCGATTAAATTGAATTTATTTAGTTAAAAATTGAAAATCGAACTGAATAATCAAAATATTAAATTTTCAGTTGTTTTTTTCGATTTAAATCGAATTATGCCCAACCCTAATTCCATTCCAACCTCCACCCCCCCGCCCAAACATTCCAAAACGACAAACATGAGATGTGGAACCCCTAAAGTGACAAAAATGTTTTCAACAAAAGTACAAATAACACACATAAAAAATGGTAAAACGAACTCCATTTTATACGTTTTGGTTATGTACTACTTAGACCTATAGATACAACATATATGTAGATGTAAAATTATGATGATTGAATATATGTTACTATGTTAGTAATATATAATCCAAAATTACACTGGAAAAAATGGTTATGTGTGTGAGGGATAAAATATCTTGGTATGTGAGCGGACTTAGCTTTAGAATTATAGGTAATCATAACATTTCATTCAGTTTTATTTGTCATATTTATATTTGATATATTTATTAAAAAATATTGAATTTTAAGCACATTCAAATGAATGGCTTGTACTATGACGTAGACTCATATATAGTTGTAACAAGACGTAGGAGTTCCCACCTTTAATTTGTTATCAAATTTGTACAATTAGAAATTCAAACGAATTAGTACATGAAAATCAAGTATAATGCATTGACGTTTCTTTTTAATTTGTTTAAAGGTAGCTTGAATGATAGTTAATTAAAAGTAGTTTACGTGGCATTGAAGCAAATTTTATAAATAAGTATTTATGTATTTAGATTTAAAATAACATTTGAAATGAGAAAGAAGAATAATTTGCTTTTATTTTCCTTCTAAAAAAGGAGTTACATATGACCCAAAAGATATTTAACAAGATGTTAATTTGCTTATACATATCTATTATGTTGGAAAAAATATATTAAAATAAGGGTAAAGGACAAAAATCATATACTTTTAAGGCAAATTACCATTTGTCCCTTATAAGTTTATAATTACAGAAATCTCTTAAATTACAATAATATAAGCGTTGATACATTAATGTGATGCGCGAGATCATTAATCGTTAAGTAAGATACATTACATTTTATACATGATACACTAATCTGGTGTACATTTTATACATGATACTTTAATATGATGCGCGAGATACATTAATTCGATGCGTTGATACATTAATCTGATGCGTGTAAATGAGGGATTTTGGAAATTTATAAAACTAATAGGGGATAATGATAATAAGAGAATTTAAAAATGAAATTTTTATTATTTTCCTTAAAATAATGGAGAATAAGTTAATTTACTAAGGAAAATATCAAAACAAAGTTGAAAGAGTTCAAATTCTTGAAAGCTAATCTAGTAACTAATATATACTTAGTATAAGAACGAATTGATGTCAAATAAACATTATGAAAAGGGGGATGTTAGTACGCTTATTTTGTTAGCTACCTGAACTCTAACCTTGTTGGTGAAGATTCGTTTAGATTAGAAGAGTGAAACAAAAAGTTTTAACCCACAATCCGCCCCATTTAATTTCTTTAAAAAATTATTTCAAACCCAAATAAATTCCTCTTTCTCCATTATCCAACATTTTTTAAACATAAATAGTCAAATTTTCTGAGTTCCAAAAATAAGCTATATATTATCTTTTACTTCTTTGTTTCTTGAAAAAAAAATACACTTTGTTTCTTGAAGAATAGACAACTAACTAGTAAAGAAGTTGGGTTATTAGTAAGTCAATTTGAATAATTTTCAACATTACATTTACTTTCGCGAGAGAGATATTGAATAAATTACTAATGGTAATTAAGAGTATTATTTTAGGATACATATATTTAATAAGCATATACTATATAAAAAAGATGAGAAACTCTGTACTTGCAACTTCATTTGCATTTTTTTATACATATATTTGTTGTTTTTTATAAACTAAAAATAATGAGTGATTATTTTTTAATTTTTTTTTTAGTTAGATAGATAACTAAAGCTTGACACAACTACATCATGTCCCTTAGATTTTAGTGTGCTAAGCCGATAGAAGAATCATAGACTTGATATAAGTGCACTGAAAAATCACATGAAGAAATTTGGTGAGATTTATGATGATAAAGATGAGATAATTATTATCATTTTACGTACCATTTTGTAATATTATCA
Organism: Solanum sitiens; assembly: GCA_016801875.1. Lineage (NCBI taxonomy): Eukaryota > Viridiplantae > Streptophyta > Magnoliopsida > Solanales > Solanaceae > Solanum > Solanum sitiens. The sequence continues at coordinate 790,734 of JABWTJ010000280.1, read as the reverse complement.
TTGTCATTGATAATAATATTCTATAATGTATAAAAAAATTCCAAAATCATACAAATCATCCAAAAATATTTTTGGAGAATATATAGAAAGTGACCTATGACAAATTTCAATGGTTTTTCATCTGAAATCTTTGTAAAGTAAGCAATCCGATTCTATCATTTCGACATGATGCAATTACATAAATTTCTAACAAAATCCTTAAAACCCAAGAGACTAGATGAGACATCACACTCATGATATTAACGAATATAATTTTTGTTTTGTCTTTTTTACCTTTATGCTTAATTTCTTATCTTTATTTGTATTAATTTCTTATCTTTATTTAGGCGCGTCAACTCCATATGTTGTATCAGTATTGAATTAAATGAAGACAACAACCAATAACGGAGGTCGCTGGAAGAAATGTCATGGAGATGTGCATTGATGGTTTAATAGTAGCAGACAAGGCTCAAAGGCTCATTGTCGTACCGTCTTATGTTTCAAAGTAGCATGATAATTCTAGCAATCTGCGTACACGTGAAAAGGTTAGGTGTGTAGAAACCAAGAGACAAGACAACAAAAAATAATTGTCCAAAAAGTCCTCTAACGGAGGATGTGAATTAGATGTGCTCTCTCCGATAAAAGATGCGAATCGAAATGTGGAGCCCGATTGTGAAACAAGTACCGGAGTTATGGGTGAAAATTTGAATAATGAAGCGCAACTTGGTATGAGATTTATCACCAATAGAGTTGTCATATAGGTTTGGCTCGCTATGCTAACCCAAATTGACCCTTGAATTAAGTGGTATTGGAGTTAAGTTTTTTAGTCCATTTAGGAATGAAACTTCTTAGCCCTATCTCATCTGGTCCGGTAGCCGCGTAGGCCCAACTGCCAGTCTCAAAGGCCCGTGGATTGTTGAATTTTAAAAATATTTATTATATATATTTTGAGTAGAGTTTTATTTGTTAAAATTTTGTTAATAAATATTTTTATAATATCAATAGAAAATCAAGTCTAACTTCTTTACATATCTTTTATATTTTAGGATCATTAGCCCACTAAATTTTCTTATTAGCCGAAGTCATTACTCCATTATAACTATTAACTTTTGACCTATATATAAGATTTAACCAAAACATTCGAAAAATTGGAGGGATATATAGAAGAAGCACGACCTTTGCTAAGAATGACATGTATAAGTAAAATGCTTACAATCATTCATAATCCACATAGTTCAAATATGTTGAGAGAAACAACTTCATGTTCTTAAGCGTAAGTTTCCAAATTAATATTTATGTGCGATGAATACAACTGAGATGGAAGATTCATATTTAGAAAATATGTCAAAATATATTTGGAATCCTGGGGAAATGCCTCTATAGAAAAGAGAAGTAAATCTACGAGGTTTTCGCTGTGAAGTTATCGATCTTTTTAATTTCTTAGTTGCTAAGATTAATTTTGGAACCTCTTTCTTTCTTCGTTAGTTGCGAATATTATTATGATTAAATAATGAGGAAATACATAGAAATCCCATTAAAGTATGATTCTTTTTTGAAAAAGATACTTAAACTTTGTCGGGTCCTAATACACCCCTATACTAGTTTAAAGTTAAGTTATTGAACCTTTTTTGAAATTTAATACAGAAAACACTCACCTGTAGAGCGTGAAAACTAAAAAAAATATATGACTAAACTTTTTTTTTTTTGCAATATTTTTTATCAAATATATAAATAATCTTTTATTTTAGTGTTAATTTTTTTTCTTTCTTCTTCTTCCTAAGCTTTCGCCATTGTCCATTGAAGGAGACACGAGGTTTTTTTTCTTCTTCTTTTTTTTCTTTCTTTTTTCTCTCTCTTTCTCTTTTCATTTTTCATTCAAATTGGATTTTGATAGAGATTTAATTGTAACTCAATAACACAATCTCAGTCCATCAATAAAATGTTTTTTTAGTTCAGTCACCGGCAAAAAATTTCATTGACAACTAGTTGATTTTCTTTGAGATAGCGACGATGAACGATTTGTTGTTTCATCCTCGTATTTTTACTCCTCCTTCTTGCCCGATTTCTACTCCTCCTTCTTGGCCGGCGGGGGTGAGACCGACGGGGTGAGAAGCATCGGAAAATGATGCAACGTCAAAGAAAAATCGTATTTCAAGTGACTTCTGATCATTAGCGGGGCTGAAATCATGTTCAAACCAATCAAAAATTATCTCATCTGAGCTTGAAGAGAACTTACGTTTTTTCAAATACAACTCATGTTGATTTAGAGCGAAAATCAATATTACAATCACAAAAAGAAATTCTAATTTGATAGCAGATTTGGTTTTCAAATTTAATTTTGATTTGGTGATAGACAAAATGAAAATGATGTTATGGCAACAAGATTGTCAGCTAAGAAGACCAAGAGAAGAAGGTCAAAGGCTGAGGTTAAGCAAAATAGAAGAAGAAAATGAAAATATCTAATTAAAACTAAGAAATAAAAAAATATATAAATAAAAACAAAGAATAGAAAAGCATATAAAAAGTGACACGTGGCAAGCAGTAATTGGTGCGTGTATTCACTTTCTTTCTTATAGGTGGGATTGACCAGAAAATGGGATATTTATATCACTTTTAAATTGTTCAATGGGGGTACCAGGACCCTTGTAAAATTTGAGTGTCTTTTAAAAAAAAATATGCTATAGTTAAATGGAATAATTATGTATTTTCTCTTAAATAAAAGAATATTAATCACTCAACTAATACGATATATCCAAATATTTCCATATATTAAGACAAATGATTGGAGAAGAACTAGAAGGATAACATAATTTAAAAGAGCATTTCAAGTAACAGTATTCATTGGCATATTATATACTTTATAACTCTTTCATATGATCCATCCAATTAAATTAGAAAATGAATAAATGATACTAATTATGAGTTAATTTATTTTTTCTTTGCTAAACAACTGACAAATGGATGATTTCTAGTGGTTTTAGGTAATTAACTAATTATATAGGATTGAAAGCCAAATGGCCAATATGATAGGTAATTAGTTGAGTTTAACTTGAAAAAATTGTATACATGTGACATTTGGATTTTCTTTAACATTTTAATAAACAAAAAAGATCTATCAACACAAAAATCCATTTATTAGATTTTATATAGAAGTACACTTAAAAGTATATCTTGCAATAGATCTATATATCTAGTGGATAGAATTGACATCACCTTTAGATAAAGATTGATGTATACATTTTATATATATGGAAAATTATTGAAGCCTTTCCTAAATAACCATATCATATACTATATAAATAATTAACGAGTCTGCAGAATAATATCCTGATATTTGCAAGGAAAAATCAAATTGAATAATGATGGTAATGTTTGAAACACAACAAACTATAAAATACTAAATTAGGTAAAGGAAACGGGGACATGAACTAGAAGTAGCAAAATTTATTGTCGTAAAAAGATTTAACAGTAATTGAGTTAATATCATAATATTTATTAACAATCATAATTAATTAAGTATTTTTTCTATTAGTTTGTTAATAAATGACGTCATAGTTAGTTAGTGAGTTAGTTAGTCGGTTAGATATTTTTTCTTCCTTCAGTATAGTTGTTAGATTTTCACACATGTATATAAGAACTAGTTAGTGATCAATAAAGGTGTGAATTCTCATTTTACCAAATCACGTTTTCTTCCTGTTATTATCTTCTCTCAATTGGCAGTTATGGCTTCCATGGTTTCAACCATGGTTAAGCTCTCATCATCTGCATAATTCTTGATATGGTATCAGAGCAAGGTTAGTTGATTTGTTCTTCGACTTCTGCTAACTACATTGTTGTTTGGATCGTCTCTTTCGGTTGATACAAGTTTTCGAGTCTTCTGTATCGGAACTCAAGTTTTCTTTGTTGTTCTAGTCTAGATCTGAAATACGTTTGTAGTTTCTCTTGATTAAGTGGATTTGCTAAAAATTGTCAATGGCTGTCGATGATAACGCATCTACTTCTGAGGGAACGAACATGTCTGGAAATGACACTAGCAGTGCCCTGTATGTACATCCTTCAGATAACCCAGGGATGATACTTGTTCCTGCTTAATTGATGGAGCAGGATATCGATCCTGGAGAAGAGGAGTAATGAGAGCTTTGTCAGTGAAAAACAAATTAGGATTTATCGATGGAAGTTGTAAGAGGCCAAATCTCAATTCACCTCTTTTGCCACAATGGCAGAGGTGTGATGATATGGTAACATCCTGGATTTTGAACTCATTGGTTAAGGAAATCTCAGATAGTGTCGAATATGTGAATGATTCTGCTGAACTCTGGAAAGAGTTAGAAGATAGATACGATCAAACAAATGGGGCAAAATTGTAGCAGATACAAAAGGAGATTAATGATCTTACTCAAGGAGTATTGGATATCACAGTGTACTATACAAGGATGAAGAAATTATGGGAGGAATTGAATACTTTGAGTGTGAAAAATCAATGCAGTTGTGTATGTGTGTGTGGTGCCAGGGATGGTCTGCATAAAGCAGAACAAGATAGACGTTTAATTCAGTTTCTTATGGGACTGAATGAAGTATACACAATGATAAGAGGAAACATTCTCATGATCAACCCACTCTGTTTACATCCCCACTCTATCAAAATAGGGCGAAACGTCGCGGCAACTCGAAAATAATGAATTGATTCAATTTTAAAAGAGTTTTAAAATTAACAAGTTTTAAAAAAAAGAGTCGCCACCTAATTTTAGGAAAAACTAGGAAAACCGATCAATAAATTAATTTAAAAAAATAGTCTACGAAACCAATTGATTCTCGGTAAGGGGTTCAAATTATTTCGAAGGGAAGGGGTTAGGCACCCTTCGAAATCCACAAGTGTGGGTCCCAGCTGAATTCATTTTTTTTTTTTCAAAATTGAGGAGGAGATAATAATAATAATATACAAGTAATGTAAATATGCAATATACACAAGTAATAAAATAAAATAATAACATAAGCAACGGCCTAAGATTTGCCTAACGTCGATATTTACACAATAATGAATAAAAATATAATTTGAGCTCTTCGAATAGCTTCAATGGAAGCAACTCTGTGTACCTGTAAACACACTTAGTAAAAGTGTTAGTAATAAATAAATATGAATAAAATTGAATATATGAAATAATAACTTAAAAATAAAAATCCGTCTTATTAACATTGGAGGCCTTGGAAATCGACGATAATTTCTTCATCGGCCATTTTAACAATTTTAACAAACAATTTATATGAACTTAAACTAAAAATTTCCGTGTTTTAATATTGAGTAGGCCTCCAAAACCGACGGAGAGATTTTATCATTGGCCATTTAATTTGTTTCTTAACAATTAAATAAAATTAACAAGTAACCAAATGTCTCTAAAACAATCCAAGACAAAAACTACAACTTAAAAATAATAACAATTATTGAAGGAAATAACCTTATAATGTGGCATTTCATGTGAGACCCCTCAAAAGAATTCAAATAGTTGGTCAAATTAACATGAACAGTGAAGACAACTAACATTATTGACAATGACAAATTGAATATATAAAACGCTAGAAGAAACAAATAAAATAAGCAAATATATTTTGATCGTCAAACTAATCAACAAAGGAATATAATGTCATTAAATTTACAGCTCAATAATAATAATGATAATATATTGAAATAATAAAAGTGAATTGACCTTGCAACAACAATACAAATGGGCATCATCATTAACTAAAATCACTTTAAAATGAACAACATTATTATTCACTGCAAGGATTAAATAATAAAATAAATAATTAATAATAATAACTAAGCATATTCACCAACTAAATATATCCGGATCAATTGAAGACAATAACAATAAATGAAAAAATGGAATAAATCTAAACAATAACAAGCATTAAAACTTGAACTAAAAATTTCCGTCTTTTAATATTGCGTAGGCCTCCAAAATCGACGGAGAGTTTTTTTTTCATTGGCCATTTTAACAAACTAACATACTGATTAAGATGAAAGATGATCCAAAGAGAATACAACCTTAACAGTGACCTCACAAATATTTATCAAACTAGAAACAAATTGCTTAAACAAAATAATAACTCTTAAAACTGAACATCAACAATAGACAAAGCCATCATTTTTGGAGCTTACAACGACATATATATATATATATATATATATATATATATATATATATATATATATATATATATATATATATATAAGAATGGATATTAAAGTGACATTGATAATTAACAAAATCAAGACGATAGCAATAAATATTTGAATTGACCAAATTTATCTATCAACTAAACTACAAGAAATAAATATTAACAAACATAAAATAATAAAATAATAAAATAATAATTAATAATGCATTGAATGAAAGCAAATGGGACATTAGTGGTGTTCACGTGAGGAAAAGCAAATAAAGGACATTTACAAAAGTTCAACTTTAACTTTTGACAAAAGAACGTGACAAAGAATCAAACATCGATGTTGCCGGAGTAAACCTTTTCCCGGCCAAATTTGTGAAATAAAGCAATGTAAATGAATAAATATGAACAGACCCATCAATAAATAAGCATGAACAGATCCAAAATGTATTAAAATAAAGAGGAAAAGAAAGAAAAAAAAAATCGATACCACAATGAAATTTGGGTTAAGAACTACAAACATATGAAAAATTGGAAAGCAAACAGTAAAATAAATAAATTAATAATAATAATGAAACATTAACAGCAAAAGTAACTTTAAATATATCCAACAATGTCAAAAAGAATAGTCTCCAAAACAAAAAAAATAATTAACAATATCAAACAAATAAATATGCAAATACTGCTAAACATGAGCAGAAAAGTTGGAATAAAGGTGGCCGGAGTTTGAGCCTTTCCGGCCAAATCTAAAAAAAATAAAAAATAATAATAAACGAACTGGAACACAACTAAATATAGCAACAAAATAGCAAAAATAAAGTAAAATAACATCGATTTTAGTTAGATTAAGAAGCGAAAACCCAAACCTTGACGGAAATGAAGTTGTTAGTGTCCTCCGACGTTAGATCGTTCAGTTGTTGGTCGTTACCGTTGTTGTTCACTGGTCGGGACTGGAGTTTCGAGATCTCCCCGAAGTACCTGCAAAAGAAGGGAAATCGTCACAGAAAAGGGAGTGGGGGACTGGTGGTTTAGCTCCGGTTCATCGGAGCTTTAAGCTCCTCGCCGGAGTCACTGTTGTTTGCAGGTTTGCGCGCCCACTGCTCGCTCTTGTGCAGCTGCTGGTCGCTTGGCTGCTCGCTGAGGTGCTGCCTGGCAGCTCGCTTGAGTGTTGCCAACGACGTATAAAGAAGGGAAGAGAGGAGAGAAAAAAAAAGAGGCGGGGAGAGACAGGAAGAGGGTCGCCGCCTCTGTGGCCTTCGCCGGAAAGAGAAAGAGGTGGGAAGGTGAAGAGAGAAGGGAGGTGGCGGCTGCCAGGGAGAGGAGAGAGGGAAGAGAATTAGTTTTTTTTTTTCTCTTTGAAAAATGTTTTCCCCCCTTCCTCTTTTGACCAAATTAATAACTTAAATAAGAAAACACAAAATGGGCTCAAATGATGGGCTTAGCATTGTGGCCCAAAATTATCTCAATAGAATCCCTATTTTTTCATTTCTTTTTCCGTATTTGACTAAATTTTAGACTGTGCTAAATTTAACATAAATATTAACAAATGTAACAAATAAAATGAACTTTAAAAATATAATGAACGTAACTAATGACATGTAAAGATGCAATTTTAAAATTAACTAATAGGAAATTCTAAATTTTAATAAATAAAGATAGTTATCGATAAACTTATTTAAAATTATATAAAAAAAAATTATTTTAAGCTATTAAATAAATAAAACTTTAAAATTACGAATTTTTAAAATGTTAGGCCAAAATTGGGTGTCAACAGCTGTCCCTTCGTTGTGTATGATTGATGAAAGAAATCGTGGACAACGAAAATTGACAAACCCAATTTTGACCAAACACATGACCTTTCTAGAGAAGTGCGGTGAAAATATAGCGGAAGTCAATCCCGAACTCGCATCTAAAAGGTTCCACGCTTTGTTGCGTCTTTGTTGAAGTAATTCGCAAATGTGGCTCTTCTGAGAGTGCATCCTCTAGAATTTTCTAAAAGAAAACAAAGATAAAACTCATTATTATAGGCAAAACTAAAAGAAAAAGGGTAGCATCTCTTATGATACGATAAATGGAGATAAATACAGGTCCCTTGGTAGGACGAATGAAGATGATGATCAATCTGTAGGATTTGGAATGTATGTTCATCGGTAAGACAAATGAAAATATTATCCATCGGTAGGATTTTGAATGCATGTCCATCGGTAGGACGAATGAAAAGATTATCCATCGATAGGATTTTGAATGTATGTCCATCGGTAGGACAAATGAAAAGATTATCCATCGATAGGATTTTGAATGTATGTCCATCGCTAGGACAAATGTAAACATCTTTCAACGCAAGTTTCCACCGACTTGAACGTTGAATAGATAGGGTGCACAACCTTCACCTCTGAATAGATGCGTCTTAAATGCAAATATCTTTCAACGCAAGTTTCCACCGACTTGAACGTTGAAAAGATATGGTGCACATCCTTCACCTCCGAATAGATGCGTCTTAAATGCAAATATCTTTCAACGCAAGTTTCCACCGACTTGAACGTTGAAAAAATATGGTGCACATCCTTCACCTTCGAATAGATGCGTCTTAAATGCAAATATCTTTCAACGCAAGTTTCCACCGACTTGAACGTTGAAAAGATATGGTGCACATCCTTCACCTCTGAATAGATGTGTCTTAAATGCAAATATCTTCTCGGCAATGTATAAACTTTTGCGAGGGATGGAATCTTCTCGCGATGCATAAAATTTTGCGAGGGATGAAATCTTCTCGCGATGCATAAATTCCGCAAGGTATGAAATCTTCTTGCGATGCATTAATTTTTGCGAGGTATGAAATCTTCTCGCGATGCGTGAATAATAACTTGCGATGCATGAATATTAACTTGCGATGCATGCTCTTTTGCAATGCATGAATATTGACTCGCGATGCATGATTTTTTTTTTTTGCGATGCATGAATATTGACTCGAGATGCATGATTTTTTGCAATGCATGAATATTGACTCGCGATGCATGGTCTTCCGCGATGCATGATTTTACGCTATGCATGAATATTGACTCGCGATGCGTGATTTTCCGCTATGCATAAATATTAACTCTCGATGCATGATCTTCTGCGGGGCATGAATATCTTCCCGCAATGCATGAATTTTGCGAGGGATGGAATCTTCTCGCGGTGCATAAATTCCGCAAGGTATGAATCTTCTTGCGATGCATAAATTCCGCAAGGTATGAAATCTTCTTGCGATGCATAAATTTCTGCGAGGTATTAAATCTTCTCGCGATGCGTGAATAATAACTCGCGATGCATGAATATTAACTCGCGATGCATGATGAATTTTTTTTTTTTGCAATGCATGAATATTGACTCGCGATGCATGATTTTCCACTATGCATGAATATTGACTCGCGATACATGATTTTTTTTTAATTTTTTTTTGCGATGCATGAATATTGACTCGCAATACATGATTTTTTGCAATGCATAAATATTGACTCGCGATGCATGATTTTTGCAATGCATGAATATTGACTCTCAATGCATGATTTTCCGCTATGCATGAATATTGACTCTCGATGCATGATCTTTGCAGTTGCTATCAAGCTTCTCGCAGTATTTATCAGAATTTTGAGGTCTTCCTCAAAAATTCTGTCCCAGTTAGAATTTTGGCAAATCTCACAATGATCTTCAATCTTGACTTGTTGGTGATAACACCTCTATTGTGAAATTTTGAGATATTTTCAAAAATTCTGTCCCAGTTTTTTATTGTAAGGAGAAATAATAATCACACTGGTATATGACCGAGCCGTCGTGGCGCCTACATATCCTGTGAGGCAGGAATCAGGTCAAATGTAGTTCCAAACTTGTAGATGATGAATACTGCAAAGAATCTGAGAGAAGATCATCAGTAGAAAATGTACAATATGAAAATGATGAAATATGAAAATGGTATTCCATGTGATATCCAAAGGCTAAAGATAAAAAAAAACATGTCACATTTTGGGACGGACAATCCATGAAGTAAAAATAGGACTCTCACACATACAAGATTAACCTGATTACACTTTTTGCAATGAACAACTCAAAAGGTAATTTTTTTTTAAAATAAAATTGAAAGATTCTTAAAAAGGTTTTAAAATATTAAAGAATGAGTGTTTTTTCACTTTTTCTTTTCTTTTTGAAAAATAAAAAAAGTGATGAGATAGTCAAACCTTCACTACAATTGGTACCAACAGTTAAGATTGCAGGAAAATCTCTTATTCCCCTTTTTTTTTTTAAGATTGAATTTAAGGTTATTCCTACAGTTTCAAGTGGTACCTCCAATATACTTAAGGATCAACGTGATCCGTTCATCTTGTTTCAAACAAAGGTTTTGAATTGTATCAATCCTCATGTTTGAAGTGCCCTCACGAAAAAGACTTGTCCTATTTCACACATATTTGAAATATTTAATTTTAGGACATTTTCCAAAGTGCACTCACACTCACAAGAATGTTTAATGCGTACAACTGTGATACCATATGCTTGACCCTTATGTAAATCTCCACTAATGTGAGAACATTTGGAATGAGATCATGTAGGGCTTGTCATTGGCTTGTAACGTAGGCTTAGGGATGGGTAGGATATTTATTTGGGATAAAAGTGACTGAATTCCTTCCTGAGCGTCACCCAAAATTTGTGCTCTTAATGATTGGTACGCCTTTGCTTTAGATCCTCTTCATTGTTCTCCCCCCTTTCAACTTCTTTTGAATTCTCATTTTTGACTCTTTTTCCTTTTTCTTCTTTTTCTTCCTTGTTTCGACTTCTTCTGAGTTCTCATATTTTTGAGCTTTTCCATTCTTCTCTTTTTTTATTTTTTTTACCCTCTTTGTTTTGACTTCTTTTGAGTCCTTATTTCTTGGAGCTTTTCTTTTATTTCACTCCTTTCTTGTAAATTTTTCTTCTTTTTGTTGGAGTATTTTCCTTTCCACCTTTCATTGACCTTGTAAGGATATTTTTGTCTTTCTTTATTTCTTTCACCTTTTCTTTTTTCCTTTATATTTTTTCTTTTTCTAGAAGTCTTTTGTTTTCTTGACTTTGGGAGACTCAATATCTTTGCTTTCGGAAATTTCAAACATGGATCTTCTCTTATAATTTGCACATTATTGGTGCACTCAAGAAGGTTGGGCCAAGAGAGGATAGTGCTTGTAAGCACTTAAAAGGGTAGTGGTTAAGATGTGGTTGTCCAAAGAAAGGTTTCAGGCTCAAAAAACTAGGGATTAATGTAATTTGGTAGGCTTTGAAAGGCACAATCTGGTCAAAAAAAGGCCTACAATCCTTTCTCAAATCAAACATTACTCAGGATTTCGCCTCGAAAAACATTCAGGTCAAGTTCTAGATCAACAGTGTAACACAATTGAACTTTGATCAAAAGCTCACCACACAATGCACATGAAACATAAGGTTAATTTTATTCTTATCTTGATTGCATGCAACAGAATTTTCAAGCATCACAAAAGTACAGATAAGAGGTACCACGAGAATCTATAGTTTACCGCAAAGTCAGTCTTTTCCATCATATCAAATATATTGACATGCTCTTGACTACATAGGTCACGACCGAGCTAAAGACATGACTCTTACAGTATGTACAAGTAATTTTATTTTTTGAAAGAATGATTACCGCACCCGAGAAGGGCTGCCTATGTATCTCATTAAGATGAGAATCAGGTGTGCGTAGTTCATGCATATATGACTTGGAAAATATGCACAAACTATTTTTTTTTTTTGAGAAGATAATACCAAACCCAAGAAGAGTTGCCTACGTATCTCATTAAAATGAAAATCAGGTACGCGTAGTTCGTCCAGATATGACTTGAAAAATATGCACAAATTATTTTTTCCTTTGGTAGAAGATAATACCGAACCCAAGAAGAGTTGCCTACGTATCTCATTAAAATGAAAATCAGGTACGCGTAGTTCGTCCAGATATGACTTATAAAATATGCACAAATTATTTTTTCCTTTGGTAGAAGATAATACCGAACCCAAGAAGGGTTGCCTACGTATCTCATTAAAATGAGAATCAGGTACGCGTAGTTCATTCAAATATGACTTGAAAAATATGCACAAATTATTTTTTCCTTTGGTAGAAGATAATACCGAACCCAAGAATGGTTGCCTACGTATCTCATTAAAATGAGAATCAGGTACGCGTAGTTCGTTCAGATATGACTTGAAAAATATGCACAAATTATTTTTTCCTTTGGTAGAAGATAATACCGACCCCAAGAAGGGTTGCCTACGTATCTCATTAAAATGAGTATCAGGTACGCGTAGTTCGTTCAGATAAGGCATATAATAATTTAAAGATTTAGACAGCTCAAAGAAATTCCTAGGTCTAGCGCCACTAAAATTTGTAGTCATGAAGTATTTTTTGACCCCCTTTTTATTTTCCGCACCAATATGTTTTATAGCCTCTTAATCGTCAATATTTATACTATCTGTTGAATGTAACCTATGAATTTCCACAGTAATGATTTGTTGTACTCTTTGGGTGTTTTCTTGGACCTTTGTCTCTTCCCAATTTTCACGAGATCCAGACATTGTTATGACCATCCCCGACTGATGTCGGGGACGGCATTCCTACAAAAATATGAGAAATATGTGAGAGCAGGAATATCATGCAAAATAATAATAACAATAAATGGATGCGACCTCATAGTCAAATACTCCCCTGATTTATCATTTTGACTTGATATTAATGTTTTGTGAAATACAAGGACTTGAATTTCGCTAATCCTCTCGTCTCTTGCGACTTCGAACAAATAATAATTTCTGAATCCGGACATAAATTAATTTTTCGCTGTGAAGAAGAACAACTCAAAATGTAAGAGCATTGGTTCCTGTACATAATGGATAATGCAAAATATCACACAAATAATGAATTAAACACATAAATACTGTTTTAATTAAAGACAAATTGAAATGTATCACATAGCATACAAACAATGAATAAAAGTCTTATACAAATGTGCATCGAGTCTTGTGTCATGCTTAATATAAGATTTCGGCTTTGCTCTACACTAAATGACTAAGAGTGGGCTTTGAATGACTGGGAACCCAAGCGGACAACTTAGGCTGGAACTCACGACAACCATTGGACGCATGACGAACCAATAAATTGCCGATTATTCCAAAAATGGTTGAGTATAGAAAATTCTGGTCTGCGGTTCCGCAAAATCGTTCTTTAATATACTATACATACATGTTGAAAAATGTCATAAATGCAATGAAAATATACAATAACTAATGAATGAATACTGAGTACAATATGCAAATAATCAACAAAATATATAAGATATAATGAATGACACAACAAAAGAATAATATCCTCAATTTGAAAAAAAATAAACACATAATGGTTAGAACCTCTATATATCCCCAGTGGAGTCGCCATTCTGTTTTCATCCCCACTCTATCAAAATAGTGCGAAACGTCGCGGCAACTCAAAAATAATGAATTGATTCAATTTTAAAAGAGTTTTAAAATTAACAAGTTTTAAAAAAAAGAGTCGCCACCTAATTTTAGGAAAAAACTAGGAAAACCGATCAATAAATTAATTTTAAAAAATAGTCTACGAAACCAATTGATTCTCGGTAAGGGGTTCAAATTATTTCGAAGGAAAGGGGTTAGGCACCCTTCGAAATCCACAAGTGTGGGTCCCAGCTGAATTCATTTTTTTTTTTCAAAATTGAGGAGGAGATAATAATAATAGACAAGTAATATAAATATGCAATATACACAAGTAATAAAATAAAATAATAACATAAGCAACGGCCTAAGATTTGCCTAACGTCGATATTTACACAATAATGAATAAAAATATAATTTGAGCTCTTCGAATAGCTTCAATGGAAGCAACTCTGTGTACCTGTAAACACACTTAGTAAAAGTGTTAGTAATAAATAAATATGAATAAAATTGAATATATGAAATAATAACTTAAAAATAAAAACCGTCTTATTAACATTGGAGGCCTTGGAAATCGATGATAATTTCTTCATCGGCCATTTTAACAATTTTAACAAACAATTTATATGAACTTAAACTAAAAATTTCCGTCTTTTAATATTGAGTAGGCCTCCAAAACCGACGGAGAAATTTTATCATTGGCCATTTAATTTGTTTCTTAACAATTAAATAAAATTAACAAGTAACCAAATGTCTCTAAAACAATCCAAGACAAAAACTACAACTTAAAAATAATAACAATTATTGAAGGAAATAACCTTATAATGTGGCATTTCATGTGAGACCCCTCAAAAGAATTCAAATAGTTGGTCAAATTAACATGAACAGTGAAGACAACTAACATTATTGACAATGACAAATTGAATATATAAAACGCTAGAAGAAACAAATAAAATAAGCAAATATATTTTGATCGTCAAACTAATCAACAAAGGAATATAATGTCATTAAATTTACAGCTCAATAATAATAATGATAATATATTGAAATAATAAAAGTGAATTGACCTTGCAACAACAATACAAATGGGCATCATCATTAACTAAAATCACTTTAAAATGAACAACATTATTATTCACTGCAAGGATTAAATAATAAAATAAATAATTAATAATAATAACTAAGCATATTCACCAACTAAATATATCCGGATCAATTGAAGACAATAACAATAAATGAAAAAATGGAATAAATCTAAACAATAACAAGCATTAAAACTTGAACTAAAAATTTCCGTCTTTTAATATTGCGTAGGCCTCCAAAATCGACGGAGAGTTTTTTTTTCATTGGCCATTTTAACAAACTAACATACTGATTAAGATGAAAGATGATCCAAAGAGAATACAACCTTAACAGTGACCTCACAAATATTTATCAAACTAGAAACAAATTGCTTAAACAAAATAATAACTCTTAAAACTAAACATCAACAATAGACAAAGCCATCATTTTTGGAGCTTACAACGACAATATATATATATATATATATATATATATATATATATATATATATATATATATATATATATATATAAGAATGGATATTAAAGTGACATTGATAATTAACAAAATCAAGACGATAGCAATAAATATTTGAATTGACCAAATTTATCTATCAACTAAACTACAAGAAATAAATATTAACAAACATAAAATAATAAAATAATAAAATAATAATTAATAATGCATTGAATGAAAGCAAATGGGACATTAGTGGTGTTCACGTGAGGAAAAGCAAATAAAGGACATTTACAAAAGTTCAACTTTAACTTTTGACAAAAGAACGTGACAAAGAATCAAACATCGATGTTGCCGGAGTAAACCTTTTCCCGGCCAAATTTGTGAAATAAAGCAATGTAAATGAATAAATATGAACAGACCCATCAATAAATAAGCATGAACAGATCCAAAATGTATTAAAATAAAGAGGAAAAGAAAGAAAAAAAAAATCGATACCACAATGAAATTTGGGTTAAGAACTACAAACATATGAAAAATTGGAAAGCAAACAGTAAAATAAATAAATTAATAATAATAATGAAACATTAACAGCAAAAGTAACTTTAAATATATCCAACAATGTCAAAAAGAATAGTCTCCAAAACAAAAAAAATAATTAACAATATCAAACAAATAAATATGCAAATACTGCTAAACATGAGCAGAAAAGTTGGAATAAAGGTGGCCGGAGTTTGAGCCTTTCCGGCCAAATCTAAAAAAAATAAAAAATAATAATAAACGAACTGGAACACAACTAAATATAGCAACAAAATAGCAAAAATAAAGTAAAATAACATCGATTTTAGTTAGATTAAGAAGCGAAAACCCAAACCTTGACGGAAATGAAGTTGTTAGTGTCCTCCGACGTTAGATCGTTCAGTTGTTGGTCGTTACCGTTGTTGTTCACTGGTCGGGACTGGAGTTTCGAGATCTCCCCGAAGTACCTGCAAAAGAAGGGAAATCGTCACAGAAAAGGGAGTGGGGGACTGGTGGTTTAGCTCCGGTTCATCGGAGCTTTAAGCTCCTCGCCGGAGTCACTGTTGTTTGCAGGTTTGCGCGCCCACTGCTCGCTCTTGTGCAGCTGCTGGTCGCTTGGCTGCTCGCTGAGGTGCTGCTTGGCAGCTCGCTTGAGTGTTGCCAACGACGTATAAAGAAGGGAAGAGAGGAGAGAAAAAAAAAGAGGCGGGGAGAGACAGGAAGAGGGTCGCCGCCTCTGTGGCCTTCGCCGGAAAGAGAAAGAGGTGGGAAGGTGAAGAGAGAAGGGAGGTGGCGGCTGCCAGGGAGAGGAGAGAGGGAAGAGAATTAGTTTTTTTTTTTTTCTCTTTGAAAAATGTTTTCCCCCCTTCCTCTTTTGACCAAATTAATAACTTAAATAAGAAAACACAAAATGGGCTCAAATGATGGGCTTAGCATTGTGGCCCAAAATTATGTCAATAGAATCCCTATTTTTTTCATTTCTTTTTTCGTATTTGACTAAATTTTAGACTGTGCTAAATTTAACATAAATATTAACAAATGTAACAAATAAAATGAACTTTAAAAATATAATGAACGTAACTAATGACATGTAAAGATGCAATTTTAAAATTAACTAATAGGAAATTCTAAATTTTAATAAATAAAGATAGTTATCGATAAACTTATTTAAAATTATATAAAAAAAATTATTTTAAGTTATTAAATAAATAAAACTTTAAAATTACGAATTTTTAAAATGTTAGGCCAAAATTGGGTGTCAACACACTCCCTTCCATGGGACAAGCTTTCTCATTGTTGATTCAAGAAGAGAAACAAAGGGAGTTCAAACCTACTGGTCGAGTGCCTACAGATTCAATTTCTTTGAACACAAATGTTGTTGACAATAAGAGAATTTTCAGGACAAATTATCAAGGAAATAACTATGTTGGTGGTAGTAACAGTTCAGGAGGAAATACCTATGGCAATGGTAGTACTAGAAATGCTATAGTGTGTGATTACTGTAAAAGGGTTGGACACATTAGGGATAAATGTTACAAGTTGCATGGGTACCCTCAAGGTAACAACAATCAGAATTATAGGCCAGAAAACAACAATACTGGTCAGAATTTCAGGCAACAGAATCCAAACTTCAAAGGGAAAAGAGTGATAGCAAATGTACATGGTACTACAAATGACATGATGTCTACTCATGAAGAGGAACAACCACAAAGTAACAGTCAGTCAAATGTTAGTTTTACAAAGGAGCAATATGGACAAATTATGAACCTGCTACAACATTTCCAGAATGAGAATGAAGGGGAAGATGCCAATGCCTCTAATATTGCTACAGGATCAATGAATTTTGCAAGTATTGTGGTTTGTTCTTCTTCTATTGATTTTGACAATCTTTCATGCAAATGTTTTGAATCAAGTGCTGATATGTGGATTATAGACTCAGGGGCATCAAACCATATAACTTTTAACAGAGCCTCTCTAGTCAACATTAAAACTTTACCTTTTCCTATACTAGTTTCACTCCCAAATGGATACAAAGTCAAGGTAACAGAATTTGGAGATGTACCAGTCACATCTAATATCATTTTACATCAAGTATTGTATGTGCCTTCTTTTAAGTATAATCTAATTTCGATTCATTCCTTAACCACTTCCATGAAATGCATAGCCTTGTTCACTAATGCATTGTGTATGTTGCAGGCCCCTTCAGTGAAGAGGCCTCAGGTGATTGGTAATAGCAAAGATGGGCTCTATTTCTTGTGTTCGAGATGTTTGAAAAATTCTAGTAATACTAATGCAAGTCAAATATGTTGTTGCTTTTCTAATAATAGACTTTCTTGTGATTCTACTTCTTCTGTCAAGACTTGTCATACAAATCAGTGTAAGGTACCTACTTCCAGTGCAAATAAACTTCATAATGTTCACAATTCTGTCCCTCTTGTGTGTACTAATACTCCTAATAATAGTGATGTTTTGTTTGATCACAGTTCTTGTAATAAAACTAAAGACAATGTGGATCTGTTGTGGCAAAATAGACTTGGCCATGTACCTTTTGTTAAAATGAGGAGTATTAGTACATTACCAGCCAATTTTTCTCCCAAACAACCTTTTTCTTGTAACATCTGCCCAATGGCAAGACAATCAAGATTGCCTTTCAGTCATAGTAACAGCCAAACCAAATCCATTTTTGAGTTGCTTCACATTGACTTATGGGGACCATATCATGTGTCTACATATGACAATTACAAGTACTTCATTACACTGGTAGATGACTATAGCAGATCGACTTGGACACATCTTTTAAGTACCAAAAGTAATGCTTTACAAGTTTTGAAAAATTTCATAAGAATGGTGGAAAATCATTTCAACACCACAGTCAAGACCATTAGATCAGACAATGGACTGGAATTTACCAGTAATGAGGCAAACCAATTCTTCTTAAGCAAAGGCGTCATTCATCAGAAAACCTGTCCATACACACCACAACAGAATAGTGTGGTGGAAAGAAAACATAAGTACTTGTTAGAAACAGCCAGAGCACTTTTATTTCAATCTAAACTACCTATAAGGTATTGGGGAGAATGTGTATTGACAGCTACACATATCATTAATAGGCTTCCTTCAAACCATCTAAAAAATAAATGTCCTTATGAGTTGTTGTACAAGAAAAAACCAGACTATAACCATCTTAAATCCTTTGGATGTCTTTGCTATCCCACTATACAAAAAATGTTTAGGGATAAGCTTGAACCAAGAACTACTCCACATATTTTTTTGGGATATCCTTTTGGAACAAAGGGTTACAAGGTGATGAGTCTGGCCACAAAGAAAATACATGTCTCTAGGGATGTGATCTTTCATGAACATATCTTTCCCTTTACTTTGTCAACTAAAAATTCCACATTTCCTTCTGTTTTGAGGTCTATTCCTTCTACTGATTATACTGAATTAGACTCATGTGATAATTGTGTAAATTATTATAACAATGTGACTGATACATCTCCTACTCACTTACCTGATCATAACACTGAGAGTTTCATTACACAATCACCACTTGCTCATATCATTACATCTCCAACATCACCACAACCTGTTCCTTTAACAGTAATACAAAGAAGATCCCATAGAGAAAACAAAATTCCTCAACACTTGAAAGATTACATTGTTAACATTCCTAGCTTAAAAACTACCAACACCCACACACAACCCAACCTTTCCCTTACTGCTCTATTCACTAAACATCACCATGTATCTCCTGATGTCATTGCATCTAACAGTCAAACACTTGTTGAGAATGTTTGTCATAATAGTGAGCCATCATCATATGAGGAAGCATCACTAAATCCTGCATGGCAGAAAGCCATGACACAAGAATTTGA
Organism: Solanum sitiens; assembly: GCA_016801875.1. Lineage (NCBI taxonomy): Eukaryota > Viridiplantae > Streptophyta > Magnoliopsida > Solanales > Solanaceae > Solanum > Solanum sitiens. The sequence goes on along the minus strand of JABWTJ010000280.1, from coordinate 771,226 downwards.
AGCATTGTATGCCAACAACACTTGGGATCTTGTAAACCTACCAGCAGACAAACAGGAAATTGGATGTAGATGGGTGTATAAAGTCAAACATAGAGCAGATGGAAGCATAGAAAGATTTAAAGCCAGATTGGTAGTCAAAGGGTACACACAACAGGCTGGAATAGATTACACTTAGACCTACTCACCTGTTGTTAAAATGACCACTGTAAGGATATTAGTGGCATGTGCTGTGAAAAAAGGTTGGGGCATGTTTCAACTTGATGTTAATAATGCATTTCTTCATAGAGATCTTCGTGAAGAAGTATACATGAAAGTACCCCAAGGTCTTGAGGTGCCTGATCCAGGACTGGTTTGTAAGTTGAATAAATCACTTTATGGTCTCAAACAAGCAAGTAGACAGTAATATGCCAAATAAACTGAAGCACTGTCACTCAGGGGTTACACACACTCACATAATGATCACTCATTGTTCTATAAGAAAACAGGATCATTGGTTGTATTTGTTGCAGTATATGTAGATGATGTCATTTTGACAGGCACAGACACAAACGAAATTAACCAACTCAAGGTGTATCTAGACAACACTTTCAAGATCAAGGATCTTGGTAGACTTCATTACTTTCTGGGCTTAGAAATACTTGACACAACAGATGGGGTTCTTATTTCACAGAGAAAGTTTGTCTTGGATTTACTGAAAGAGTATGACTGTTTTAATTATACACCTCTGTCCTCTCCACTTGATCCTGCAATCAAGTTAAGGGCTAAGGAAGGAACTCCTATACCCGATCCTACATTTTACAGGAAATTGATAGGCAAATTGAATTTTCTCACTAATACCAGATTGGATATAGCCTTCAGTGTCCAGCAGTTAAGTCAATTCATGCAAGACCCTAGATCTCCACATCTGCAAGCAGCCTATCATCTTCATAGATACCTTAAAAAGGATCCTACTTTGGGAGTACATTTATCTAAAGATCCTGATTGTACAGTTCAAGCTTTTTGTGATTCTGATTGGGCATCCTGCCCAGATTCAAGAAGGTCCGTTAGTGGTTATTTAGTACTACTTGGCAACAGCCCCATAAGCTGGAAATCCAAGAAACAAGAAATTGTTTCTCTATCATCAGCTGAAGCAGAGTACAGATCAATCAGAAAGGTGGTAGGAGAATTAACATGGCTCCACAGGTTACTTATTGAGTTGACTGTTCCTATTCCTTATCCTATTGATGTTTACTGTGATAGTCAATCTGCTATTCATATTGCTCGCAACCCTGTGTTCCATGAAAGAACCAAGCACATTGAAGTTGATTGTCACTTTGTACGCAACAAACTTCAGGAGGGGCTTATTTCTCTACATCATGTGTCCACGTCTAACCAGCTTGCTGACATTCTTACCAAGGCTCTCACTGGTGTTAAGCACTCAGCAATTCTACACAAGTTGGCTGTGAAATCATCACATCCAACTTGAGGAGGGGTATTAACAATCATAATTAATTAAGTATTTTTTCTGTTAGTTTGTTAATAAATGACGTCATAGTTAGTTAGTGAGTTAGTTATGTTTTATCAAAAATATATAAACGTACAGTTAAAAAAAAGAAATGACTAAGTTTCAAAAAGTCAATTAATCTTATGATTTAAGAAAAAATCAACTTTCCAAATTGACAGAGTCGCCACTTGATTTTTTAGTAAAAATCAAGAAAACTTACAATTTATTTTTCAAAAGATTTAAAACAGATAAAAATCAATTGAAAAGGGTTCAAAGTTCAATGTACATTCCGATAAGGTGTTAGGCCCTCGGAATGCCCGCTAACTCGCGGTTGACCGGCGATTTGACTAAAATGACTTTCAAACATCTTTTAAAATTTAAACTACAATAAAAGAAATTTAGTTTTTTTTTATTATTAAAAAAAAATATTTATTTGTTTTACTCAATTATATTATCTTAAGGAAAAAAAAATAAGGGAAATTTCTCAAGGGACATAACTTAAGTGTTGACAAAAATCGATAAAATAAACTAACTAAATAATAATAATAATAATAATAATAATAATTAAAAAGACAATTAATTATTTATGACTATATAAATATAGCAAGAAATGGCTGTCCGTGGGAAATTAATAAAATTCCACCAAAATATTAGTCAATATAACGATAATAACATGTAGTTAATAATAGAGAGAAGAGATATTTGAACTTGGGCCAGACCCAAGTACTGAATCTGGAAGCCTGCCTCACTCTAAAATGGACCCAAAGAAAATTGGGCCTGCTGCAAATTTCTTTGGGCTTTGGCCCCATTTTTCCTCCAAAGAAACTGTGCATATGTGTTGCGTATACCACTGTATATGGGCTGCATTCGGCCATTTTTCATTGTATATCGGACTGTATACTCGACATATACATCCCGATTCAGCCTCTCAAGCACCTGTACTGATTTTTGGACCTGCGTATCATACTTTATAATGTATATCAGTGTATATAGTGTGTATACAACTGGTATACAGCCTCCTCAAAATCTGTAAAATAAATTTTACAGCCCCTGTTGTGATCCTTCTGCTCCGTACACCAGCAGTCCGGCTGACTTAACGACAGGAGAGACTCGAGCCTTTATGGCTCGAATTTGGGAATGCAACAAAAAGAATCCATTATGATTTCGGAGGGGTTCATGCAACAAAACGACAAAGGGAGAGAATTAGTATCCGCATCAAATAGGACGAGTGAACAACAATAACAAATTTCCAATACCAAGATTTCAACTCAAAGAGGAACAGAGAAAAGAAAATGCTAAAGGAAAAGGTGTGTTACCTTCTTCGGAACAGCGATACTGAGACAGTGACGAGCAGAGCGGGACAACGAGCTTCTTCCAACACCAAGCACGAACCTCGCGAACCCCGAAGACTCGGAGAAACTCCGGTGAACAAAGAAACAGGCGAGGACACAAGCAGAGCCTAGACTCTCACTAACTCCCCTCTAAAAAATCTATTCTTAAGAAAATCTCTACTTAACAATATTCTCTCAATATTTTTTAATGTTTTCTTATCTAAATCCGACCTCTCTTTTTTCTTTTTCCTCCCCTTTTTTTCTTTAGTAAAAAATAGGATGTATATATATATAGGGGAAGATTAAAGTTACTCTTTTGGAGAAAAAAAAAACCGAATAGGAACGTGGGGGCAAAAATGAGAATCCCTCCATTCCCCAAATTCAAACTAAATCCCCCAAAATTCAAACTAAATTCCCCCAAATTCAAATTAAATCCCCAAAAATTCAAACTAAATCCCAAAATTCAAACTAAATCCCCCAAAATTCAAACTAAATCCCAAAATTCAAACTAAATCGCCCAAAATTCAAATTAAATCCCCAAAATTCAAATTAAATCCCAAAATTCAAACTAAATCCCCCAAAATTCAAACTAAATCCCAAAATTCAAACTAAATTCCCCAAAATTCAAACTAAATCCCAAAATTCAAACTAAATCCCCCAAAATTCAAATTAAATCCCCAAAATTCAAATTAAATCCCCCAAAATCCGGATGGGGAAATATATTGGGCTGCAGTAATTTGGAGGAATTGCATTGGGCTTGGCTGAAAGTTTAAAAAAAAAAAAAATTTCTTGGCTGAAGAAATTGAATTGGGCCTATTTAAAAAATTGAATGGGCTGGAGGGGGTAATTTAAGTTTGGTCGGCTGGAGATATGAAATGGGCTGCTGACAACTGAATTAGATTTTGGCCCAATATTTCTCAAAGTTGAGTTAAGTTGGAAATTTAAAATGAATTAAATTTAAGAAATAGCCAAATTGTGTTACATTAGTAATTTGGCTAAACCTTAAATAAGACAAATTAATATTAATTAATTAACAAGCTTCTTAATCTTAACAAAAATAAAATAATTATTTAATCGTAAACTTAGTGATTCAAAAAAATATAACTAATTTAAAAGACTACTCACTAAATTTAAAATGTTTTTGAGATTTTTTTTTATTTTGAATAATCATAAAATATATTAATTATATACATAATTATGTAAAATATATATTATCTAAAACTTTAAGAAACGGCAAAAATTATTCAAACTAATGCAAACTTTATTTTTTTTTTTAAATTTACAAAACTAATTATTTTAAATTTTTTTTGAGAATTTAAGAAGCTCATTAATTAATTCCTACCGGGGAGGGTCAAAATTGGGTGTCAACAGCTGTCCCTCATTTTACTTGGATTGATGCAAGAAATTTGAGGAAAATGAAATTGATCAAGCCAATTTTGACCGACCACGTATTCATCTTTTAAGAAAAGGAATCTGGTACGGACTTAGGAAATTATGACCGAGCCCTGAAAATGGGTTTCCAGTCACTGACCATGTGTCCACTCTTACCACAACCGAAGCAGGCATTAGTGCCCTGTCTGCACTCTCCACTGTGAGCTCGGCCACACTTAGCACAATTCTTCTTAGGACGCTGCATCTCACCTCCATTGCCCCTCTTGGGCTCAGGTCTGCCTCCTGTAGTTGTAGCACCTCTCTGAGGATTAAAATTCCCAGAACTCTGCTGCCCCCTTTTGAACCTTGGCTGCTCACGGACTCCAAAGTTGTTCCTGTGGCCTCCATGACTGGGTCCTGCCTGATCTTGAGGCCTAGGCCTCCTAGCATCACGAACACCTCTCTTTCTGCGGCTGTCCTCTACCTGCTGGACATGCACCATCAAACTGGAAAGATCCATATTATCATGGAGCATCGCAGATCGACACTCCTCCTCCAGGTCCCCATTGATTCCTGTGAGAAACCTGCTCATCTCATCCCTGTTGTTAGCAATCAGGGAAGTAGCATACCTGGATGATTTCAACAAAGTTCAGTATTCTCCTCATTCTTGCTATGTAATACTAGGGAAGATAACATACCTTGACAGCTTAACAAACTTCAGGGAATACTCCCTGACTGTCATAGAGCCTTGTTTAAGGTTGATGAATTCCTCAACCTTGGCCTCCCTCATCTCCCTGGGGAAGAATCTCTCCAGAAATGCTGTCTTGAACAGCTCCCATGTGACTGGCACTCCACCTAATACACGACTATCTTGCCACTCTTGTACCAAGTCTGTGCAACATCCTTGAGCTGATAGGAAGCCAGCTCAGCCTTCTCAATGTCAGTGGCCCCCATAGCCACCAGGATCTTATGCACCTCATCCACAAACTCCTGGGGATCCTCTGCAGTCTTAGACCCTGTGAAAATAGGAGGATTCATCCTCGTGAAATCCTTCAGCCTGTCAGCCATGCTACGAACCGGTGGGTTCTCCCTCTGAACATTCTGCCGGTTGACCTGGGCAGTCATGGCCTGGGCCTGCATAGTAATGGCCTGTGCCATCTGGGCCAGAGATGCCCTCACCTCAGCATCAGTCAACCCAGCTGGATTAACTGGCACAGCCCCTCCTGCAGCTGGAGCCTGGGGTGGAACTCGATTGCCCCTAGTAGCTGCTCTTCCTCTCCTCTGATCAATAGCCCTCCTAGGGTCCATTCTCTGAAACAACAAAGATTGATGTTAGATACGCTCATAACACCAAGAAATCAGACATTCAGAAAAGCACGATAAGATCAGAAGAAGGGAAATTTCCTACGCATCATGCAGTCTCTAATTCAGGATAGTGGTGCACTTCACTACCATGACTTAGAAACTACTCAATGTGGTTGATGTGAACTCATTATTCTCGGAATTTAACCTAGTGCTCTGATACCAACTTTGTCACGACTGGAATTTAGACCCCAGACGAGACCGGCGTCGTTGACCTCTCAGAGGTCACAAACAAGCCTACTTACGTCATACTTACTTTACATAGGTTAATTTTAGCGGAAAATTTGAAACTTTTTGTTCTTTAAACATGCTTGCTAAACATTCTTGAAATTTTATAATCCTTCATCATCAACCATCTAACATTAAAGAGATAAACAACTGAAAGAAATGGTTCATAAGTCTTAATTGTATAATTGCCAAAATGGCCCAAATACAAAATCTGAATAAAGAGCAGGAAAGAAACGCCAGTGGAACATGTTCCACTAGCTCAACTCTAAAGCTACGCTAGAATATAAAACAGTAGCATCCTCAAAGCATGAGGACCTACCCAACTCCGGATGAATGCTGACGTCCGGAAAGCTGCAACGATGATCCTGCAACTCTATCGTCCACCTGTACCTGCACCTAAAATAGTATAGATGTATAGGGTTAGTACACACTTGTACTAAGTACGGGTACATGCAAGCACACACCACGGACATGCATGAGAAAGGATAGCTCTTTCCTAACAACATGATTTTTGGAAGTCAAGTCAGTGGACTTGCCAATTTGAGATTAGGAAGGTCATGCCATGAGAGTAACCTGCATCATATTAAATATCGCATTGCGCACAACACATATCATCTTCATATAGCACATATCATAACACATATCATGGACTTAATATTAAGACTTTCCAAAATGAGGGCTCAACATATGGGACCTCAACTTGGGAGTCTTCATTAGCAAACACAGAGTCTGTTTCACTCATTCATACGTACTTCATTGCATTTCATTCATAGGCCAGTGTGAACACCAGTTATACCTAGGGTGTAGTTTAAGACTTTCGTCGGGTTTGCTGTGCAATGATCAGGAATAACCTAATGTCATTACCTGAGTCTAGCTCACCTCTTAATTATCCTATCCTAACACCTTCGGTACCATTCAATTCTTTATGTGCTTCATTTGAGGCTGACCTCATTCATTCATTGGGAACTTTAACTTTAACCGACATAGATCATGTGAGCATCATGAAATCCAGTGTCTCCCCCACACCGAAAAGAGGTGGAATCACCGGCCAAAGTGACCCAATAACATGCTAGCATACATGGGAATTTAACCATCCAGATCCCTATGTTGGCAGTATAGGTTCAAAGACTAGGAGATATATGGAGACCCATACCCGGCAGGCCGGACAATCTCATCTCATGAGAGTTACGTGAACCTTCGCCCTTCCCGAAAGAAGGCATCACCGCTCATAGCTAGTCTATCGGTGCTCAGTATAAAGTTCCATTTCATTCATCTCATACGTCATAGAAGCTGGCTTCTAGTATAAGGACATTATAGCTCATTAGATGATTTCTCATCTCATAATTAGTATTAAGTGTGTTAAGCTCAATACTTTCATTAGAGTGTTCATAGAGACTGGTCTCTTCATTATTTTACACTCTCATAGGTGAGTCCGCTTTAATAACATTTACTTAGACTCGTTTGAGATTGCTCTCATCATTTACATTAGCCTCACATCATGTTGTCACCACATTCTTCATTATTAGCACCTTACTTTTCATAGTTACTCACCTCTTATTACGAATATTCATTTCATCATATGCCAATGCACTTGGCCTTTTAGTGTATCTTACACTCATACTTAACCCTTCTTGGGTTCGTCATTTCATTACATACATCTTAGGTTCACTTACTTTTGAACGTAGGTTAGACTTATGTGTCTATACATACAAGCCATGGGCTTCATCCATAATTCGTTAAGTGATTCTTACTTTCCTAAAATTATGTAGTACAATACTTACGTATCTTGTATGTATGCCAAGATCTTAATTATTATTATTTTTATCTAAGTAGATGTCATTATTTTTGGATAATTTACTCACGTATGACTTATGCATCAATACGGAATTTTGGACAAGGAAACCCAAATCTTGAATCACTTGGATATCATTTATATTTATTTTTTTTTTATTAATTTTATTTCTAATATTCATAACATTAAACTTTAAATTAAATCTCAACATTTGTAGAAAAGGATAAATTTTCTAGTTTAATTTCCCTCTTAATTAATCAAAGGGTTGAGGGTTCAAGCCCCCACAACCTCTTAAATTTTTAACTTAAAATGATTTTTCTCTACAAAGGGGAGGTTGTGGGTTCGAACCCCCACAACCCCCTTATTTTCTTGTTAAATTCGCTGGAAGGGGGAACTGTGAGGTGGTGGGTTCGAACCCCCACAGCCCCCTTTATTTTTTTTGTTTTTTTTTATTCGCTGAAGGGGGACTGTGAGGTGGTGGGTTCGAAACCCCACAGCCCCCTTTTATTTTATTGTTATTTTTTTTCTGTTTTCTCCTCTCTTGCGCGCACTGGGAGGTCGTGGGTTCGAATCCCACGCCTCCCCTTTATTTTTATTTTTCTTTTCGCGAAACTCAGGGACCCAAGGGTCACGAGTTCGATTCCCCTCCCCCTCCCTTATTTTCTTTCATTTTATTCGCGAACTCTAGTGACCAAGCGGTCACGAGTTCGATTCCCAGCCCCCTTTTTATTTTTATTTTTCTTTTCTTTTCGCGAGGGGACTGCTGGGTCGCGAGTTCGATCCCCCAGCACCCCTCCCTTTTATTTTTCTTTTCCCTTTCGCGAATCCACAGGGAGGTCGCGAGTTCGATCCCTCCCCAGCCCCCATTTTTTTTTCTTTTTCACGCGAAGTGCAGCACTAGAGAAGGAGGTCACAGGTTCGAAACCTGGTGGCCTCACTTCTTTAAAAAGTGAAAATTTTCCAAATTTCTGGAAAAAATTTTATTGTCTTTCACCCATTTTTTTTGTCACATCTTTCGTACATTTACCTAGCTAAAAGGGTGTTATTCAACCATGCATATTTCATTATAATAAACATCACATTACACGCATAAACTACACCAAAAACCACGAATTTTCGAGGCCAAAACAGTGGCTACAACCACTGCCCACAATGCACATACAACATCAACTATTAATCGTATTTTGAATATAGTTTTCGTAACCTCTTCACATAAACACATTCGCATTTAACATAAACATGTAAATCATGCCTAATTCTAACAGCACAACATACCCATCCTACGAATTCGTTTGGGAGCTAAGGACAAGGACATACGAAGGGGAACAACCTTAGTTTCAAGAGTTTAAGAAGCGTTCGAAAGAAAGTACTCTTGGAGAAAGAATTCCATGAGAGAAACCCATACCTTTTGACGTTATTCAAGCTTGAAGCTGCTGCCTGGAAACTCCAAACCACGCCAAATTTACTTCAACGCACACCCTACTCGATGAACTTCTCTTAGCCTTGTCGTTTTGATTCCTTTGTCTTTACTTAAAAAAATTCTAGTGAGTTCTTCAAGTGTGAAGAACTCTTGATGTATTTTTTTCTGCTTTTCTAGTTGTTCTTGGCAGAACTAACGTGAGAAAGATGTTGAGAACGTGAGAGAGTTGAGAAACGTGAGGAAGAGAGTTGTCTTAGGATTAGGAGACTAAATTTAAGACTTAGTCAAAAGTTAGGATTTTAATTAACTAAAAATAAATAAAGAAAATCTGATTTTCCTTTTTATTAATCAAATTAATAATTATCAATTAATTAAGTTAATTTATCAACCTTAGATCTTGACACCCCTAAGTCTTGATCCTATTCACTTTTTTTTTTTTGGATTGTTACAATCCATCGGTAGGATTTTGAATGCATGTCCATCGGTAGGACGAATGAAAAGATTATCCATCGGTAGGATTTTGAATGTATGTCCATCGGTAGGACAAATGAAAAGATTATCCATCGGTAGGACAAAATGTAAACATCTTTCAACGCAAGTTTCCACCGACTTAAACCTTGAAAAGATATGGTGCACATCCTTCACCTCCGAATAGATGCGTCCTAAATGCAAATATCTTTCAACGCAAGTTTCCACCGACTTGAACGTTGAGAAGATATGTTGCACATCCTTCACCTCCGAATAGATGCGTCTTAATATGCAAACATCTTTCAACGCAAGTTTCCACCGACTTGAACGTTAAAAAGATATGGTGCACATCCTTCACCTCCGAACTGATGCGTCTTAAATGCAAATATCTTCTTGGCGATATATAAACTTTTGCGAGGGATGAAATCCTCTCGCGATGCATAAATTTCGCAAGGTATGAAATCTTCTTGCGATATGTAAACTTTTGCGAGGAATAAAATCTTCTCGCGATGCATGATCTTCTGCGGGGCATGAATATCTTCCCCCAATGCATAAATTCCGCAAGGTATGAAATCTTCTTGCGATATGTAAACTTTTGCGAGGAATGAAATCTTCTCGCGATGCATGATTATTAACTCGCGATGCATGATCTTCCGTAATGCATGAATATTGACTCGCGATGCATAAATATTGACTCGCGATGCATGAATTCCTGCGAGGTATGAAATCTTCTCGCTATGCATGAATTTCTGCGAGGAATGAAATCTTCTCGCGATGCATGAATTTCTGCGAGGTATGAAATCTTCTCGCTATGCATGAATTTCTGCGAGGAATGAAATCTTCTCGCTATGCATGAATTTCTGCGAGGAATGAAATCTTCTCGCGATGCATGAATTTCTGCGAGGTATGAAATCTTCTCGCTATGCATGAATTTCGCAATGCATGAATATTAACTCTCGATGCATGAATTCCTGCGAGGTATGAAATCTTCTCGCTATGCATGAATTTCTGCGAGGAATGAAATCTTCTCGCGATGCATGAATTTCTGCGAGGTATGAAATCTTCTCGCTATGCATGAATTTCTGCGAGGAATGAAATCTTCTCGCGATGCATGAATTTCTGCGAGGTATGAAATCTTCTCGCTATGCATGAATTTCTCAATGCATGAATATTAACTCTCGATGCATGAATATTAACTCTCGATGCATGAATATTAACTCTCGATGCATGAATTAACTCGCAATGCATGAATATTGCGAGGGATGGAATCTTCTCGCGATGCATAAATTCCGCAAGGTATGAAATCTTCTTGCGATGCATAAATTTCTGCGAGGCATTAAATCTTCTCGCGATGCGTGAATAATAACTCGCGATGCATGAATATTAACTTGTGATGCATGATCTTTTGCAATGCATGAATATTGACTCGCGATGCATGATGATTTGATTTTTTTTTTTTTTTGCGATGCATGAATATTGACTCGCAATGCATGATTTTTTGCAATGCACGAATATTGACTCTCAATGCATGATTTTTTGCAATGCATGAATATTGACTCTCAATGCATGATTTTTGTAGTTGCTATCAAGCTTCTCGCAGTACTTGTCAGAATTTTGAGGTCTTCCTCAAAATTCTGTCCCAGTTATAATTTTGGCAAATCTCAAAATGATCTTCAATCTTGACTTGTTGACGATAACACCTCTATTGAGAATTTTTGAGATATTTTCAAAAATTCTATCCCAGTTTTTATTGTAAGGAGAAATAATAATCACACTGGGTATATGACCGAGCCGTTGTGGCGCCTACATATCCTGTTGAGGAAGGAATCAGGTCAAATGTAGTTCCAAACTTGTAGATGATGAATACTGCAAAGAATCTGAAAAAAGATCATCAGTAGAAAATGTACAATATGAACATGATGAAATAGAAAAATAATATTGCATGTGATATCCAAAGCCTATAAAAAAACATGTCACATTTTGGACGAACAATTCATGCAGTGAAATAGGACTCTCACACATACAAGATTAACCCGATGACACTTTTTACAATGAACAATTCAAAAGGCAATTTTTTATTTTTTTATTTTTAAAAAAAATTGAAAGATTCTTAAAAAGGTTTTAAAATATTAAAGAATGAGTGTTTGCTCACTTTTTCTTTTCTTTTTGAAAAATAAAGAATATGATGAGATAGTCAAACATTCACTACAATTGGTACCAACAGTTAAGATTGCAGGTAAATCTCTCATACCTTTTTTTTTTTTTTCCGATTGAATTTAAGGTAATTCCTACAGCTTCAAGTGGTACCTCCAATATACTTAAGGATCAACATGATATGTTCATCTTGCTTCAAACAAAGGTTTTGAATTGTATCAATCCTCATGTTTCAAGTGCCCTCACGAAAAAGTCTTATCCTATTTCACACGTATTTGAAATATGTGATTTTAGGACATTTCCAAAGTGCACTCACACTCACAAGAATGTTCAATGCATACAACTGTGATACCATATGCTTGACCCTTATGTAAATCTCCACTAATGTGAGAACATTTGGAATGAGATCATGTAGGGCTTGTCATTGGCTTGTAACGTAGGCTTAGGGATGGGTAAGATATTTATTTGGGATAAAAGTGACTTAATTCCTCCTTGAGCGTCACACATTTGTGCTCTTTAATGATTAATATGCCTTTGGCGTTAGATCCTTTTCATTGTTCTCTCCCTTTTCAACTTCATTGAATTCTCATTTTGACTCTTTTCCCTTCTTCTTCTTTTTTCTTTCTTTGTTTGGGTCCTTATTTCTTGGAGCTTTTCTTTTATTCACTTCTTTATTATAATAATTTATTTTTTTTGAAGTATTTTTCTTCCCACCTTTCATTGACCAAGGGTATATTTTTCCCTCTTTTTTTTTTGTTTCTTTCTTCCTTTCTCTCTTTTCCTCTAGAAGTCTTTGCTTTTCTTGATTTTGGGAAAACTCGATATCTTTGCTTTCGGAAATTTCAAACATGGATCGGCTTTTATAATTTGCACATTCTTGGTGCACTCAAGAAGGTTGGGCCAAGAGAGGATAGTGCTTGTAAGCACTTAAAAGGGTAGTGGTTAAGATGTGGTTGTCCAAAGAAAGGTTTCAGGCTCAAAGTGGGAAAACTAGGGATTAATGTAATTTGGTAGGCTTTGAAAGGCACAATCGGGTCAAAAAAGGCCTACAATCCTTTCTCAAACCAAACATTACTCAGAATTTCGCCTCGAAAAACATTCAGGTCAAGTTCTAGATCAACAGTATAACACAATTGAACTTTGATCAAAAGCTCACCACACAATGCACATGAAACATAAGGTTAGTTTTATTCTTATCTTGATTGAGTGCAAGAGAATTTTCAAGCATCACAAAAGTACAGATAAGAGGTATCACGAGAATCTATAGTTTACCGCAAAGTCAATCTTTTCCATCATATCAAATATATTTACATGATCTTTAACTACATAGGTCACAATCGAGCTGAAGACATGACTCTTACATTATGTACAAGCTATTTTTTTTTTTTTTGAAAGAATGATTACCGAACCCGAGAAGGGCTGCCTACGTATCTCATTAAGATGAGAATCAGGTGTGCGTAGTTCATGTAGATAGAACTTTGAAAATATTAACAAACTATTTTATTTTATTTTTTACCTTTTTTTTTACTTTTGGAAAAAATAATACCGAACCTAAGAAGGGTTGCCTACGTATCTCACCGAAATGAGAATCAGGTTCGCGTAGTTCGTGTAGATAGAACTTTGAAAATATTAACAAACTATTTTATATTATTTTTACCTTTTTTTTTTACTTTTGGAAAAAATAATACCGAACCCAAGAAGGGTTGCCTACGTATCTCACCGAAATGAGAATCAGGTTCGCGTAGTTCGTGTAGATAGAACTTTGAAAATATTAACAAACTATTTTATTTTATTTTTTACCTTTTTTTTTTTTTACTTTTGAAAAAAATAATACCGAACCCAAAAAGGGTTGCCTACGTATCTCACCGAAATGAGAATCAGGTTCGCGTAGTTCGTGTAGATAGAACTTTGAAAATATTAACAAAATATTTTATTTTATTTTTTACCTTTTTTTTTTTTTACTTTTGAAAAAAATAATACCGAACCCAAGAAGGGTTGCCTACGTATCTCACCGAAATGAGAATCAGGTTCGCGTAGTTCGTGTAGATAGAACTTTGAAAATATTAACAAACTATTTTATTTTTTTTTTTTTTTTTTTACTTTTGAAAAAAATAATACCGAACCCAAGAAGGGTTGCCTACGTATCTCACCGAAATGAGAGTCAGGTTCACGTAGTTCGTGTAGATAGAACTTTGAAAATATTAACAAACTATTTTATTTTATTTTTTACCTTTTTTTTTTTTACTTTTGGAAAAAATAATACCGAACCCAAAAAGGGTTGCCTACGTATCTCACCGAAATGAGAATCAGGTTCGCGTAGTTCGTGTAGATAAGGCATATAATAATTTAAAGATTTAAACAACTCAAACAAATTCCTAGGTCTAGCGCCACTAAAATTTGTAGTCATGAAGTTTTTTTTTTTTTTTTTGCACCAATATATTTTATAGCCTCTTAATCGTCAATATTTATACTGTCTGTTGAATGTAACCTACGAATTTCTACAGTAATGATTTGTTGTACTCTTTTTGGATGTTTTCTTGGACCTTTGGCTCTTCCCAATTTTCACGAGATCCAGACATTATTATGACCATCCCCGACTGATGTCGGGGACGGTATTCCTACAAAAATATGAGAAATATGTGAGAGCAGAAACATCATGCAAAATAATAATAAAAATAAATGGATGCGACCTCATAGTCAAATACTCCCCTGATTTATCGTTTTGATTTAATATCTTGTGAAATACAAGGACTCGCATTTCGCTAATCCTCTTGTCTCTTGCGACTTCGAACAAATAATTATTTCTAAATTCGGACATAAACCAATTTTTCGCTTTTAAGAAGAACAACTCAAAATGTAAGAGTTAGTTCTTGTACATAATGGATAATGCAAAATATCACACAAATAATGAATAAAATAAATAAATACTGTTTTAATTAAAGAAAAACTGTAATATATCACATAGCATACAAACAATGGATATAATGCTTATACAAATGTGCATCGAGTCTTGTGTCATGCTTAATATAAGATTTCGGCTTCGCTCTACACTACATGACTAAGAGTGGGCTTTGAATGACTGGGAACCCAAGCGGACAACTTAGGCTGGAACTCGCAACAACCATTGGACGCATGACGAACCAATAAATTGCCGCTAATTCCGAAAAAGGGTGAGTATAAAAAAGTTCGGCTACGGTTCCGCAAACCATCCTTTAATATACTATACAATATATATCAGAAATATGTCATGATATGCAATGTCAGTTTATAATTTAAATAAATTAATCACATATAATCAATTTAATAATACAATTAGTCCACATAATCAAATCATTTTGGTTAGAACTTAATTAGTCCCCAGCGGAGTCGCCATTTCTGTTTTATCAAAAATATATAAACGTACAGTTAAAAAAAAGAAATGACTAAGTTTCAAAAAGTCAATTAATCTTATGATTTAAGAAAAAATCAACTTTCCAAATTGACAGAGTCGCCACTTGATTTTTTAGTAAAAATCAAGAAAACTTACAATTTATTTTTCAAAAGATTTAAAACAGATAAAAATCAATTGAAAAGGGTTCAAAGTTCAATGTACATTCCGATAAGGTGTTAGGCCCTCGGAATGCCCGCTAACTCGCGGTTGACCGGCGATTTGACTAAAATGACTTTCAAACATCTTTTAAAATTTAAACTAAAATAAAAGAAATTTAGTTTTTTTTTTTATTATTAAAAAAAAATATTTATTTGTTTTACTCAATTATATTATCTTAAGGAAAAAAAAATAAGGGAAATTTCTCAAGGGACATAACTTAAGTGTTGACAAAAATCGATAAAATAAACTAAATAAATAATAATAATAATAATAATTAAAAAGACAATTAATTATTTATGACTATATAAATATAGCAAGAAATGGCTGTCCGTGGGAAATTAATAAAATTCCACCAAAATATTAGTCAATATAACGATAATAACATGTAGTTAATAATAGAGAGAAGAGATATTTGAACTTGGGCCAGACCCAAGTACTGAATCTGGAAGCCTGCCTCACTCTAAAATGGACCCAAAGAAAATTGGGCCTGCTGCAAATTTCTTTGGGCTTTGGCCCCATTTTTCCTCCAAAGAAACTGTGCATATGTGTTGCGTATACCACTGTATATGGGCTGCATTCGGCCCTTTTTCATTGTATATCGGACTGTATACTCGACATATACATCCAGATTCAGCCTCTCAAGCACCTGTACTGATTGTTGGACCTGCGTATCATACTTTATAATGTATATCAGTGTATATAGTGTGTATACAACTGGTATACAGCCTCCTCAAAATCTGTAAAATAAATTTTACAGCCCCTGTTGTGATCCTTCTGCTCCGTACACCAGCAGTCCGGCTGACTTAACGACAGGAGAGACCGAGCCTTTATGGCTCGAATTTGGGAATGCAACAAAAAGAATCCATTATGAATTCGGAGGGGTTCATGCAACAAAACGACAAAGGGAGAGAATTAGTATCCGCATCAAATAGGACGAGTGAACAACAATAACAAATTTCCAATACCAAGATTTCAACTCAAAGAGGAACAGAGAAAAGAAAATGCTAAAGGAAAAGGTGTGTTACCTTCTTCGGAACAGCGATACTGAGACAGTGACGAGCAGAGCGGGACAACGAGCTTCTTCCAACACCAAGCACGAACCTCGTGAACCCCGAAGACTCGGAGAAACTCCGGTGAACAAAGAAACAGGCGAGGACACAAGCAGAGCCTAGACTCTCACTAACTCCCCTCTAAAAAATCTATTCTTAAGAAAATCTCTACTTAACAATATTCTCTCAATATTTTTTAATGTTTTCTTATCTAAATCCGACCTCTCTTTTTTCTTTTTCCTCCCCTTTTTTTCTTTAGTAAAAAATAGGATGTATATATATATAGGGGAAGATTAAAGTTACTCTTTTGGAGAAAAAAAAAACCGAATAGGAACGTGGGGGCAAAAATGAGAATCCCTCCATTCCCCAAATTCAAACTAAATCCCCCAAATTTCAAACTAAATTCCCCCAAAATTCAAATTAAATCCCCCAAAATTCAAACTAAATCCCAAAATTCAAACTAAATCCCCCAAAATTCAAACTAAATCCCAAAATTCAAACTAAATCGCCCAAAATTCAAATTAAATCCCCAAAATTCAAATTAAATCCCAAAATTCAAACTAAATCCCCCAAAATTCAAACTAAATCCCAAAATTCAAACTAAATTCCCCAAAATTCAAACTAAATCCCAAAATTCAAACTAAATCCCCCAAAATTCAAATTAAATCCCCAAAATTCAAATTAAATCCCCCAAAATCCGGATGGGGAAATATATTGGGCTGCAGTAATTTGGAGGAATTGCATTGGGCTTGGCTGAAAGTTTAAAAAAAAAAAAAATTTCTTGGCTGAAGAAATTGAATTGGGCCTATTTAAAAAATTGAATGGGCTGGAGGGGGTAATTTAAGTTTGGTCGGCCGGAGATATGAAATGGGCTGCTGACAACTGAATTAGATTTTGGCCCAATGTTTCTCAAAGTTGAGTTAAGTTGGAAATTTAAAATGAATTAAATTTAAGAAATAGCCAAATTGTGTTACATTAGTAATTTGGCTAAACCTTAAATAAGACAAATTAATATTAATTAATTAACAAGCTTCTCAATCTTAACAAAAATAAAATAATTATTTAATCGTAAACTTAGTGATTCAAAAAAATATAACTAATTTAAAAGACTACTCACTAAATTTAAAATGTTTTTGAGATTTTTTTTTTATTTTGAATAATCATAAAATATATTAATTATATACATAATTATGTAAAATATATATTATCTAAAACTTTAAGAAACGGCAAAAATTATTCAAAATAATGCAAACTTTATTATTATTTTTTTAATTTACAAAACTAATTATTTTAAATTTTTTTGAGAATTTAAGAAGCTCATTAATTAATTCCTACCGGGGAGAGTCAAAATTGGGTGTCAACAAGTTAGTCGGTTAGATATTTTTTCTTCCTTCAGTATAGTTGTTAGATTTTCACACATGTATATAAGAACTAGTTAGTGATCAATAAAGGTGTGAATTCTCATTTTACCAAATCACATTTTCTTCCAGTTATTATCTTCTCTCAATTGGCAGTTATGGCTTCCATGGTTTCAATCATAGTTAAGCTCTCATCATTTGCATAATTCTTGATAATATTCAAAGTTACAAAAGTCATTAATTCTATTTATTATGGTTAAATATAACGATAACTATTTTACTATCGATGAATAATTGTCGTTAAACCCTATCTTTGTTGTAGTGGTATATCAGAAGAGGACATGTAATCCACATAGGCGGAGCCAAGATTGGAAATTTGGGAGTTCTAAATTTTAGGAAGAAGATTAATAGTGGGGTTTGAACCCGCAACACGGGTGTAAAAGGCGTTTTCACTGAGTTGTCAATCAATTTTTTTAGGAATTCACAAGTTGATACACATATATATTTATTTAATTTTCTAATATAAATACAGAATCTACGAAAAAACTAGTGGATTCGTTCGAACCCACGAGCCCTACCTAGCTCGCGTCTAATCCACTATCTTAGGGCAATTATTGACAATTATAGATATTTATTGAAAGCCAACAAAATAAATCCTAAAACACATGTAAAAGAGACAAATAAATATGCAACATTTTGGCAAATGAACGTCATAAACACCAAAAGAATTTGGTAATTTGGAATGGGGTGATAAGGAAATTTATTCTTGCAAGCAGAAGCTTCGAAGAAACCTTTTAAATTCCAAATATAACATAAATAAATAAACAATAAGTTAATAAAAATTATTAGAGTAATAGACAAATAAATAGAGTCTTTTTGGGTGTCCAATTAATGAAAAATGAATAGTGATAGGGCCACTAAGGCAATTCCAAGAGAAAAAATAAACTACAATAATTTTTGTCATAATCACTTTTGGGTGTAAGTAATTAAACATATTTTGAACTTGATGTAACTTAGAATTTTGGAGGATTTAACTATATATACATATACTGATAATGGATAGTACAAAGAATTAATTTACGTGTTGTTAGAGATTTTAATTTTAATGTGTAGCTTGTTAATAATTTGACCCTTTTTTAAAGATTATTATTCATTTATTATGAAGAGTTAATTGAAAGCATACAATTATCATTTAATAAGTGGCTTGATAGATATATAGAAATATAATCTTTAATATTTTTGGAAGTTATCCACACTAATTACTTTCAGTGGTGTAACCAGAATTAGAAGTTTGGGGTTCTAAATTTTAGAACAAGAGAAATTTTTGTAGATAGTGATGTTCGAACCCATAACAAATGTGTGAAAAATGTTTTCATTGTCCTTCATTACCACTAAAATGTCAATAAATTTTATTACGAGTTCACAAGTTAATATACATATACATTTATTTGAATTGCTAATACAAATACAGACTCTACAAAAAAATTAGCGGATTCATTCGAACCCATAAATTCCACCTAGTTCCACCTATGACTTTCATCGTGTCACATTAATTGCCATGATTCCTTTTAAAAGTCTCTTTAGTATTTTTGTAAAAGATACAATATTTTGTTTTAGTTTAAGCCATTATTCATGATATAAAATATATCTACGTACATCAATTATCAGATGAATAATTAACTATTTTTATAATTGTAGATTGTCGTGCAGTGGTGTGATTGCTTCACTTTTAATTAGAAAATTCTGTTTGGAGTACCATCCTTCGAATTGATCCTACATTGTGTAATTTAAATTTGATCGATGTTCTAATGTGGACTTCGGATGTCGAATAAGGGGCAAAACAATTATTTATAAGCACTAATTGGTATCTATCAAAACTAATAACTACTTTTTGGTTATGATCATAGGTTAAAATTCAATATTATTAAATATATGAAGGAAATGTTGTCCAATAAACCAAAAGCATTGTTACGTACTAAAATACAGTGAATCAAACGAATTTACATAATTAAATTCAATAAATCTTAAAAATAGTGAAATATTACATACACTTCTTAAACATAAATGAAATTAATTAAAAGGCACAAACCACAAATTCAAGTTAGGACACTAAGAAAAAATAATGCAGGCCATATAAAGATGACAAAAATAAATAAATAAAATCTCATATATTGCCGGCAAATTTCTTAATTAATTGACAGCACAACATGTTCTTCCAAAAATCGAAACTTCCTTAATTTCCCTCTTAATAATTATCATCATTTTTAATCATAAAAAATTGTAAAAATAATAAATTAATAAAATTCTTTTTTTAATTCATAAAATCTTAGATTAATTCCCTTTAAAAAGCCCCATTATATCCATTGGAAGACTTAGTCATTTCATTTGAAAGAGTCTTTGTTTTTTTTTAAAAAAATATAACAAAGTTTTAATGGGGAAATTATCACAGCAAAATCAGATTAGGAATAATTCAAGTACTAATAATGGAAATAATATTATTGGTTCAATTGTTAAGGTGAAAAGAACTAGAAAAACTGTGCCAAGAGACTCTCCACCTCAACGTAGCTCCATTTATCGAGGAGTCACAAGGTTTAAATTATTTTCCACAGTTATATTATTTCAAAGTCGATTCTTATTTTGTATCTTCATATTATATAATGTTCAAGTATGTAGTCCTTGAGCCTTGAATTTACGATTTTTCGTTAATATCATAATGTTGAAATGTGTCATGACTCTGATATCTAAATATGGTATGAAAGTTGAAATGTGTCATGACTCTGATATTTAAATATGGTATCAAAGTAGACAACATATATCCCGAGTTTAAATCACACCATTACACATTTTTTAATTTTCATGTTGTATATGTTTTTGATTTTGTTCTTTAAATTATTGATGTTTTTCTTTTGTTAAAGTATGTGGTTAGTTGAGACTCATTTGAATGGTCCGTATGCACTAATATCATGTTGAAATATGTCATGAATCATGTACATTTGGTATCAAAGCATATAACGTTGTTCTGAAATCAAATGTCATTGTCATACATTATTTTGTATCTTCATGTTGTATATGTTCTTGATCTTGTTTTTTAAGTTATTGTTGTTTGTTATTAAGACTCAAATTCATGGCCTTTCTTATACGATAACTAATATCATGTTGAAATGTGTCATGACTCTTCTTGATTTTGTTCAAATTGTTGATGCTTTTGTTCAAGTATGTGGTCATTGAGACTTGAATAAACAACCTTCCCCCTGCACTAATATCATGATAATGTTGAAATGTATCGTGATTCACACATTCAAATATGGTATCCAAGCAAACAAACATATAGAGAGGTGTCATGAGTTCAAATCTCACTATCCCGCATTATTTATTACTTTCTCCGTTTAAAAAAGAATGACCTCCTCTCTTTTTTAGTATGTTTCAAAAATAATAATTTTTTTCTTTTTTTGGTAACAACTTTCCACGTTGCATGTTTAAGGCCACAAGATCAAAGGACAATTTTGTATATTTGACATAACTTTAATTTAGGACCACAAGATTGAAAAATCTTCTTTATACTCTTAAATTCCGTGTCAAATCAAACTAGGTCATTCTTTATGAAATGAAGAGTATAGGATGGATTTTAACGTGCTAAATCATGAAAAAAAACTATTGGTTGCACATACATGAGGAGTCGTATTCAGGGGCGGAGCTACAGTTGCTCCAAGGTGTTCAATTGGACACCCTTCGTCAGAGAATTTCGTTATATATATAGACCAAATCTTACTTTATATTGTTATATTAAGTATTTTGGACACCCTCAAAATTACTATTGAGTCGTAGCTCAGTAGTTAAAGTGTGCTCAATACGTTCACAATACCCAAGTTCGAATCTCATCACTAGCTTAGTGGCAAGAGTACGTGTGCAAAAGTGTGTTTGGCTCTCTAAGGTTCAAATTCCCATAGTTACATTTTTTTTCTCTCTCTATTTTGGCTTTACTTTGGACATCCTTCACAATTTTTCTGCCTGCCACTGGTCATATTTAAAATATTATTAAATAATAACTTAAATGCTTTACTTTGGACAGCCTTCACAATTTTTATGCCTTATCACTGATCATATTGAAAATATTATTAAATAATAATTTAAATTTTTTAGATGAGATTATCGTACACTTTTAACAGTTATTTATTCAGGCATCGATGGACAGGTAGGTATGAAGCTCATTTATGGGATAAGAATTGCTGGAATGAATCTCAGAACAAGAAAGGAAGACAAGGTTCATAATTTTAATTTTTTTTCCCACCATTTTATTTTTCAATTTAATTAATTCTCTAAGCTGCTAAACTAATATATATTTTTTGTTTTATATGTGAAATGGTGGACTCTAATGGAAATAATGCAGTTTATCTTGGTATGTAACATTATCTAAATTTTCTTGATTTTATAATAAATAATAAATTTAATTAAAATTATTATTTTTTAGGTGCTTATGATGATGAAGGAACAGCTGCTCATGCTTATGATTTGGCTGCACTTAAATATTGGGGAAGTGAAACCATTCTTAATTTTCCGGTAATTAATAACTCATCTTAATTAAAAAAAAATTAAAATTATTTTACAAAACAGTTATTCACAAACTAATAACAACACCAAAAAAAAATCCAAGATAATTGAAATTGTTATGTATTTCAACATGATATTAATTAGTGCAGATATATGTCACGAGTTTGAGTCTCACTAGCATTTTTTACTTAAAAGAATCTTCACATACTTGAGTTATGAAGGTTCAAATTCATACGTGAGCAAAAATCAAATATTTGGATCAACAATATAATAAGCAAACATTTTGATTGTGTAAAAATATTTATTAAATAAATCTTTAAAATTACGTAATTCTATAACAACATAAGATTTCAGATGACATAATCGATCATATATTTTGAATATTGATATTCTCTAATATATTTTAGGTATCAACTTATGAAAAGGAAATTATAGAAATGGAGAATCAATCTAGAGAAGAATATATTGGATCTTTGAGAAGGTAAGTTAATTAATTAAGTTACTTAGAGGGAAAATAAAAGTTTTGAAATTATTTATTTGCTTAATCCATTGGTATAATATTGATTACTTTCATATTTATAGAAAAAGTAGTGGATTCTCAAGAGGAGTTTCAAAATATCGTGGAGTTGCAAGGTAAACAAAAAATTATTAATACTTTATAATATTATTATTTTTATTCGTTTTCATTCAATATATAGTTTATTCATCGTATCGATCGATCACAGACATCATCATAATGGAAGATGGGAAGCTCGAATAGGCAGAGTTTTTGGCAATAAGTATCTTTATCTTGGAACATATGGTAAGTACCTTTTTATAAACATGTATATTAATTACCTAATCATACTTATTTTAAAGCTAGTGTAAAAAAATATTGTATTTTAACTTATTGTAATAAATAAGATGTCTTTATTTTAAATTAACTAATCGCATAAGCCATATGTTACGAATAATCATATATAAATATATTTTTAGATAACTCGATAAATCTATATATAACTCATAATCATAATATACCTGAATACTAATTTGTAATACTAGATTAAAAAAACGCCACATTCAAATAATTGTGAAAATCGTTGAAATTATATTTACTAACCTGATTTTTTTCATGAGCTAATTAAACACGTGAAAATAAAATATATATATTTTTGATAATAATTCTCTTTTTTATTATTCTTTTAGCTACACAAGAAGAGGCTGCAACTGCATATGACATGGCAGCAATTGAATATCGTGGACTAAATGCTGTGACCAATTTTGACCTTAGTCGTTACATTAAATGGCTAAAACCTAATAAGAACAATCAATCAAACCCTAATGTTGAAACTAACATGATTCCAACTCCAAATCATAATATCGAATCGATCACGATCGCGACTACGACCACGACCTCATCATCCTCTACGGATCTTGTTTATCCAGATCTACAACTCACTACAAACACGTCTATTTCAGATGTTTCAATGCCTCAAATTAGTAGACCATCTTCTGCTACGTCAGCTCTCGGACTATTACTCCAATCTACGAAGTTCAAGGAAATGATGGAAATGACGTTAGCGGCCGAGTGCCCGCCTGCACCGATCGAATTACCCGACCCGGACCCACTACAAAGTAGTAGCTTCCCTGAGGATATGAAAACTTATTTTGATACTCAAGAATTTGGTAATTTTGGTCATGAACAAGGAGAGGATTTGGTCTTTAATGAGATTAATTCCTTAATGCAACCCCATTTGCAATTTGATTATGATGCTTAATTAATTAGTCAAAGATAAATTGATATAGTGTGAGTTTTCTTTTATTTATTTTTTAAAATATATTGTTGAGGAAATAATGGGAAATTCTTATCTAGGAAGTGTTTACTAGCTCTAGAGACACTTCCTATATAAGTATTTTCCAAATGTGATATGATTAAGGTAAAAACAAAATTGAGGAGAATATGTATTGACTATTGGAGAATATTATTTGTAGATAGATGAAATAATTTGCTTAATTCTCATCAACATTAATATTTAAGTTGTTTACTATGATCATTTGAAATAATAAATATTTATAGTTTTTTTCTTCTCATTTTTCGTTTTATATAAGTTGATTATCATAAGTCATTTTCTCTTTAATTAAATTAAAGTTTTGTGGTTTTCGATGAGTTTGAAATTGAACCGTATCATATCATATGTACTAGATGGTAAGTGCTCGTGCTGTAATGATCCAATATTTATCTATTCGTATTTTGTATGAAATTGTGTTTGGAATGGAAATTTGAAAGTTGTGAAAACGTAATTATTGGTTAGAATAACATGTTATTAATCCTTTTTACTTATTTTCTTAAAATTTCATATCAAATCAAATCCGGTAAATGAGTGAAACGAATGGAGTACTATTGGTAGAAAAAAGTGATTCTTTTTCATTTGAAAGAAAGAAATAACTTTGCATCTCAAAAATAATTTCAAATATATTAACAACTCTACATTTATAAAAAACTAAAAAAATAAAATTTAAACAAAAAATAAAAATTGTAAGGTCTACAATTTATTTTCGAATTTAGGCCACTGATATGATTGAGTCATTCTGTATATACATAGCCAAAAAATGAAAACCTTGAGTAATTCCCTTTTAGATTGAAACGATTTCATATTCAATAAAAATTTATCCGTGTAAAGTTTTTTTTTTTTCCTAAAAAATTTCGTATCAATCAAAATCCCACAAATGATTAAAACAAATGAAATACTATTATTTGAAAAAAGTAAACCTTTTTATTAAAAATAAAAAAATAACTTTACATCTCAAAAATAATTACATATATATTAATAATTTCGCAATTTTATAAACTAAAATATTGCTTAATGGCAAACAGTTTGGATCGGTACTAACTTGTACCGTATTAGCTAACTTGTTACGATAAAACTATCAAAAAAACAGCACAAATAATTCAACAACAAAAAATCTACACCAAAACTGTAAAAAAAAAAAAAAGAACACGCAAAAAACAAATTAAAACTTGCCTAAATTAATCTTTTCCTTTCTAATCCAAATTACAAAATTAATGTGGGATTATCAAAATTAATCTTTTCCATATTAAATTCTATTTCCCTAATCCAAATCATACATTACATAGGATAACCAAAACATTCCTATAAATACACTCAGTTTTTCTCTAATTCTTTATTTCACAAACCCTAAAATTTATCATTAAAAATTTATACTATAGTCTTTCTCTACTTATTTATTTTTTTGGAATTGTTATGGATCTATCAAATTATGAATATGATCGTCAATGGAAGAATATATTACCAATAGGCTTCCATTTTATGCCGACGGATGAAGAATTGGATATGTATTTGAAACTTAAATCTTCTAATGGTTATATTCCATCTGGAATTTTTACTGATCTTGATATTTACGAATATGAACCTCATCAACTATCTGGTACACATTCTTATCCTTAGCTAGTATTTTTTTTTGTTAGTTAAAAAAATTTCCTCATGTTTTATGGATTTTTTTTATAAAAAATTCTTAATGAATTTGTTAGGTATCGTCATGAGTTTCTTACCATAATCGTATCTTTCTTTCTGCTAGTTTCTTAAGATAAATATACATATATATACATGAATTTTTTTAAAGTTAATAGGTGCACATGCACCCTCACCATGACCGTGTGGATCTGCTTCTGACTTGTGTGAACCTCTTTGTATTTTAAATTTAACGTTTTTTTCACGATTTTATTGATTAAGAATATTATATTAATTTGAGTTTATTTTTTGCTTGCCAGGGTTTGCTGAAAAACATTGGAATGGACGTATGTATTTTTTTACTTATGTAAAAATGAAATTTGTTAATGGAAATAAAATTGCAAGAAATTTACATTCAGGAAAAGGTTATTGGAAATCTACACAAGCACGTAAAAATATATCAAAAACCGATAATACAATTGGAACAAGAACTCCTCTTGTTTACTATAAATCAAGTCCAAATAATTCAAAAGGCAAAAAAACTTCTTGGCTTATGTCAGAGATCAGATTACCTATCAATTCTCCATTACTAAACAATAAGGTATGTAAACTTTTATTTAATATCTTTCTTATTTTTTTTTCAAGTATATTCTTTGATTACATTTGACTAACTTTTTTTTTTATTTTTTTTTAATTTTTGTAGTCAGATTATGAGTTAATACTTTGTGCGATATACTGTAAAAAGGGAAAGAAGAAGGACAATGCCGATAATAATGATGATAATGACAATGACAATGATAATGATACTGATAATGATAATGAGAATGAGAATGACGATGATCAAATTTTTAATAATTCATCGTCGTCAAATGAGTATTTGTTGCAACAATATCAAACACTCATGGATGTTACTGACATTGCTTCCACTTCAACCATGCAACCTAGTTTTTCTCATCAATTACCCTATGGTGGTATGGACAATTTTGATCATAATTATTCAAATGGACAAAATCATAATTTGCATGGATATGATCCAAATATATATCCATATCTGAATTATGATAATTTTACTTATATAGGAGATGAAAAAATAGATTCTAATAGTAATATTATTGATCAAAAAACATTGGAAATATGTGTGGCTCCAGTTTCTCAAGATGATCAAAAACCATCAACTGATAACCAAGATTATGATCATCAACAACTCAAGATGAAGAAGATCAAAAGGTAGAAATTTAGACATAGGTTGTAATACAGTTTTACACATATATATATATATATATATATAATGTATTAATTTATTTGAAAGAAATAATGTATACTATTTGTGTTTATGCACACGTACATTTAAATTTTAATATGAAATAGCCTATATGGTAGTGCTAAGTACTATTGTTATCCACGTACTCTCAAGTAATAGCTTTTGCTTTCATGTATATTTGCATGTACACAATTAAGGGGTAAGGTCACAAAAATGTTTTCTTACGTATTTTTAAATTTGGAAAACGATTGATTATCTTTATCCTGGGTAATTCGAGCATATTAGAGGTCTAAAGCCAAACTTTTTTTTATCTATTTGAAGTCTATTCTTCTCGTTTTTTTTAAAGAGAGTTGTTAATGTATTTTGAAATTATTTTTGAGATACAAAATTGTTTATTTACCTTTTAATGAAAATGTTTACTCTTTTTTTTTTTGTTATAACTAGTACTCCATTCGATTCTATCCTTGGTGAGATTTTAAAAAATAAAGAAGATTTTCAAATGTTATAGTTTATACTATAGGTATCTATAATATATCAAAACATTCTTTAATCTTGTGATCTTAAACATGTAACAAAGAACGAAACTAATGAAAAATATATAGTTATCAATTGTTAATGCAACCAAGATATATTTTAAATTAATTGATATGAAGTAGCACACAAAGACAAAACTTGAAAACAAGAATATTGGAATCTAAGAAAATTTGAATACAAGTGCATGCTTTTAGATTTCTTTCTTTGCTTTGCATTAAAGTTTCTTAAGACTTAAGTTAACCCACAAATTCCTCCATATTTCTCTTTATAACATCTCATTCAATCCATATTATTTTTGCCATCCAATTGCATAAATTAAGTTAACAAATTATAGAAATACTTATTAATTAATTATTATGGCTGATGATGAACAGAGGAAGCCAACTACCAGAAGAACACCTCTTAGCCAAATAGATGAGGTATGTATTATACTTTTTTATACTTTAATCTTTGAGTTTAAAATTTTAATTCTTGTCGTATGTTCGTGACAGAGTCAAGATTTTACTTAGGAGAATCAAAATATAATTTAGGAAAAAAGAGTGAAGTGTGTCATCGAACTTGAAGAAAATATTCATCTATGTCATCCATTAAAAGTTTGGATCATCATTCATCTTGTCATTATTTGTTAACTGAAATGACAAAGATGAACCAAATATTTAATGGATGACATAGATGAACCTTTTCTCAAAGTTCGATGACATATTTGAGCGTTTTTCTTTTAAAAAATGATTTCATTAATGACGTCGCCACCACATGTAAAAGATGGTTTTGCAAAAATAGAAATTGTTTTCCATTAACAAATAATGGCATGGGTAAGCATTTTTTCAAACGAAAATGATATAAATGAGTTAATTTTTTAACAGATGACATAAATAAACTTTTTCTCAAAATTTGATGACATATTTAAACTTATTCCTGTAATGTATACCTTGCAAGAAAATTTGACATATTTATATACATATATACGTAAAAAGATTATTATTTTTTGCGACTGACGAAAAAGGAATTAACAATTTGCATGGAAATTAATGTGTGTGATATTTCAGGAAAGGGTATGTATTATGTTGTCTATGGATGAAAGTGAAAGTGAAGATGAGGAAATTACTGCCTCTGATGAAGAATTTTTAGACAGTGAGATTCAAGGTAATTAATTAATTAATTTAATTACCTTATTCTATAATGGTCTCAAGTTCAAGTCTTTGAGATATGAAATCGACTTTTATTCATAGATTTTGAGTTAGAATTCTACGACGATGATTATGATGACAATAACATGGAGGAAGATGATGTTGATCCAGATGAATTATCTTATGAGGTATATAATATGATAATTGTAATGTTTAATATGATAATTTGTAATATTTAGTTCAAAAAATACTTAAGTTATATAAATGTTGTTACAGGAATTAATTGCTTTAGGAGAATTTGTTGGAGTAGAGAATAGAGGATTAACTGAAGAAGAAATCAACAAATCCTTACATTCTTCTACATTTCAATCCAATAATTCCAAGACACTTGTCGACAAGTAAGTGGTCGAAAATTAGATATTAACAAAGAAAAAAGAGAAAAAAATTAAATCGTTCAATCATTCATATAATAATTTTAGTTATTTTTTCCACGTGGTTAAGATGACATATAAGCCGTGATGTATAGACATTACTGTCGATTGACAAATTTATTTGTATCACGTAAGGTCTATTGAAGGGAAACGACTGAGTTAATGATTTATAACACATTGAAAAAGTGATTAATTTTGGATGAATATATAGGTGTGTTGTGTGTCAATTGGAATATGAAGGAGGAGAGAAGTTAGTAGCACTTCCATGTGATCATCCCTACCATTTAGATTGTATAAACAAATGGCTTCAAATAAAGAAGGTAATTTAACTGTTAAATACTCTTAATTTATATTATTAGCCTTTTTTTTTTATGTTTAATACTTATATATATTTTTCTTTTGTAGGTTTGCCCAATATGTAGTGATGAGGTCTCATCTACTAATGTTCCCAAGGAACTATAGCTCTATGTCACTTGTATTATTAAAAAAAACAAATTATTGTATTGAAATTAATCAAAAGATTTATTGAATATGTCAAGGGAAATTTGGAACATGGATTAAATGCACAATTTTTTCAAAAAATATTGTACTAAACATAATTTCTATTTGAATTGAAGGGTGTGACCTTCATTTTCTCTGTTTATAGATGTATTGTTTATGTTTATCTTTGTATATGAACTTTCACTTTGTTTAAAAAAACAAACAACTTTCATTTCTAAGCTGACTAGATAATGGATTCAGGATTTTGAATGTATGTGTTCTTACAACGATATGAATCCAATCCTAAATGCTTGCTTGAAATTCAAAGAAGATTTGGAGCATACACAATAGGTTGGACAATTGAAAAACCTATAAAGAAGATTAAATGAAACTTTCTACAAAAAGAAAATAGTATAGTACAAGTAAAAGTCAAAACATGCTCTCTCTCTCTCTCCATTTTATGACATTGGTGTCCGAGCCCGCACCGCGACTATTCCAAGGGTACCTCCTGTCTCCCAACAACAGATACCGAATAACTCTATCCATCAAAACTTGAACAGATGTGACATAAAACACCTAGTCATGTTTTGATATCTAATGAGTCTTTTCAAGCTATAAAACAGAACAATGCCCCTTGAATTTCAAGGAAGATTTGGGGGCATATACAATAGGATGGACTATCAAAACCTAAAAAGAAAGAACAAAAACAAAACTCTCTAATAGTACTATAGTACAAGTAAAAGGCAAAAACAGCCTTTTTCTTCTCCTTTCACATCAACCACCTCCAACGAGTGTGTGTCTGATCCTCCAAAAGTAGTGCATTTTCGGAGAATCTGGCACGACAACATAGCCTCCAATCCTATATGACTATATTCACTTACACTTTTCATTAGTTTATGTCTATTTACATGCTGTGGTTTATACTTTATCCCATTTTGCCTGTCCATGAAAATTGCAAAAGGACTAAAAGGTGTCTTTAAGTTTCTTCAGAAAAAATATGTGGACATGATTCCCATTTACCAGTTTCTCTAGCTTCCCAATACCCTCCTCTATACTGATATGTATCACTACCTTTTGGTTTTCTAAACCATCTTGGTTTCCACCCTTTTTCCTGCATCTGTGATGCCTGCAATATAATGACAACAACTCGTTACACGAAAAATCTCACTCATCCACGACGAGAGCAAAAAATGAACTATACTTTTCAAGAATGTATATGAAATGAACTGATTGATACATCTAATGAGAATATTCATGAAACTAGCTGACGTTACCTGACGTTGCCTCTGCTCTAACCGTAACTTCTCTGAGTTAGCAACTTCATATTCTCCGTTTTCAAGAAATCTTTGATCAGGTCTAAGCCTTGAATCTGTTGGAGGCAACTTTTCCTGTTTGCATAAACCGCGAAAGAAGAGTGTAAACAGATTTTGCTTAAACCAGAAGTATCGGTTACATAGAGGACTATCAATTATAGGTATACCTCAAGATCAGGAGAGAGCTCATTAAGTGTGACAGCGAAACGTGTAAAGTTATACTTTGTTTGGTAATTTGCTTGTTTGCTTTGCTTCCAAAGCAAATACGCCATATCTTGTCCTAAATCCATCGATACATTAGAGTAATTCAAACTTTCATCCCATTTCCCAAACACAGTTGCTGCTGTTTTTCCACTCTTATCTTGTACAACTCCATGTACCTACAATGCCAAATTTAGTAAGTAGGTATAATTAAACACCGATAATGTGGTATACAAACACCGATATAATGTGTAGGTACACGTACCTGGTGTGGATTTCTATTCATAATCGATTGTTTCTTAAATTTAAGCTTGCAAGAGTAGCCACCACTTCCTTGGATATGCATCGTACCAAAGTGATCACAATAGACTTTCCCTATTACGAGGTTGTAGATGGACGTTGTTACCTGATATAGTATAAGTTAAAAACATTTCAGCAAGCATGACATATAGATACAAGTACTCGTTGCATTACTTGGTCGATCCATTACATTACACTTACCTTACTCCATTGGAATACTTCTCCATCATCGAACTCTAAGTTAAGGACACCAACTGGATCAAGTTGAATCGATGGACCCCAAAATTTGCTTTTTAAATTGGTATCTCCCCACATTTTCCAACCGCGGCCTTCACAGTAGCATGCAAGAATCAAGGGATGATGACTTACCTATGTCAACAGGTATAAAAGATAAGTATTTTACTGTTGTTTCGTTGAGAAAAGGAAGTATGAGATCGATGGAACAAGTACCTTCTCCGAGATGAAACGTAGTCCCTTGTCTGGGTAATTGGCTTCATATGTCTCACCCAATAATGGATTAAATGGCTTGAATTTTCTACCTTCTGTGCAAGCATATCCCGATACAGCAAATGCTGCAACATTAAGCATCCTCATAAGGCTATTTCCCTACAAAAAATAGTGTTCGAAGCAATCACATCTCAAATAGCTAAAGTGGAAAACATTGAGTCTAAAGGACTAAGTTCTACTGGAAAAGGAAAACACAGAACGTTCACACACAACTCGTTGGAAATGCTAACCGTTCTCCCCCATTCATATGCTTGATCAAGAAGGTAAGAGTACTCAAAATCTTCGAAACATTTCTGCAAAGAAGAGAGGGGTTCATTGAAGTAGACAGGAAGACAAACTCTAGTTAGATCTTTCCCGATGTTATCTTTGATCATCGACCAAAGGCTTATTCCCTTCTCCTCATTAACGGGGTCAGGCAATTTCTCTCTTCGCTCTATGTAAGGGTAGTCACATTCGACAAATCTCATAAAAGAACTAAGACCATCTTCAGATGGCTGAACCTCCTCATTATCTGAGTCAAAAGACGAGCTTTCATCATAACAATTGGCGGTTCTCAAGGAACACGTAGAAAGACAATCTAGAGCATCAAAAAACAAGTTGTCCGTGTGAACATCATCATCAGTCTCCTCCTGCCTATAATGCTCTTCGTTCGATCTGCTTGTGTTTCCTCCTGCAAAATTTAGCAAGTTATGGTTGCAATGAAACAATACTACCATTTTATTCACTTCTTATGGACTCGTTGAGAATGATTCTGATCTAGTTCATGACCTAATAGTAGTAAAGAACACTCTAGTGGGATCTTCACGGACAGAAAAAGATTGCAATCAGTTTGATAACGATCAAGTAACATTGCTTCTTCTCATGACTAGCTCACATGTTCAAGTTTTCAAACATTTGCACTTTCGAAAACAGAGAAAAAAAGAAGAACAGTATAATGATAGCTCTAGTTTTATGAAAACTTCATGATATTAACCTTTCATATCGCTTTCTCGAGTTCCAACCTTGCAATTGTTGTTCATTCTAGGGTTATGAACAAAATCACTTGTTATGAATGCCTTCTTTGCTGCAAACAATCCTTCCAACCATATTAACCTATCGTCCTTCGACTCTGCCTTCAATTGCAGCTTCTTCTTCCCAGTAATTATCAAAAACCTTCGATCGTCTGAACAACTTCCCATTACTGTTGAATCCTATATAGATAGTAGTGTTAAAGATAACATCCAATCCAAAATCAAAATCAAAATCAATCTTAACAAGCATACGATTCCATTTTCTTATACAACTTATCTATATATACAACACTAAGAATTACATATCAAGGACAGTCTGATGCACAAAACATTTCTGATTCATGCAGGGGGCTAGGGAAAGGACGCATCCCAAGATGTGTAATGTAGACAACATATTCTAATATTCTTCATATATGTCAAACGTCTTTATTTCTTTCTTAAACTCTGTGCTTAGTCAAACACCCTTCAAAAAAATTAAGGATTCATATCCAAATTAGATTTTTTGACTTTGTATATACATAATATCATTATAAATTAGATACCTTGAGGTGGATTTCACGTAATGGTTTTCGAGAGAGGAATTGGGAAGACGGAGTTGTTTTACATGTGTTGATGAAACGAAATGATTTCTTCCCTATGACAGTGAAACCATTCTGTGTTTCGGAATTAAAAAATTTTCCATTGATTTTATAGTAGAAAAGTACACCGTCATGAAGAACAAACCAACGAGGCCTCCATCCTCTACCAAAATTTGCCCATTTGTATAAAATTCCACAAATTCCATTATCCAAATTATCACTATTGTTGTTATGTAGTTTGGATGAACGTTTTCCGGGAGGATGATGACGTACAACCACCGTGTTTTTGTCAGCCACGGCGGTGACACAACACAAAAAATGCATTAGTTTTCGCATTAATCAAAAGTTCAAAGGAAAAATTCAAGAGATGAAGAAAAATGATCAATTTATTCAAACTTGTTCTTCTGCCGGGAGAATAGGAGGTTTTTAAATAATGAACGATAAGGAGTAATTAACTATTAATGGTACCAATAAGTTTAATTTTTATAATTATGATGTTCGGATCAACGTAATTGATTAAAATATACATATCATTACTTTATATATCAATATATAATGGAGAATTCTATTAATTCAATTCAACTTGTTGTAGTGTGTTATTTGTTATTTTACAAAGTCAAAATACATATATACGCTATGTAACATATTTATATTCTTTAATTTTAGGTGTGAATAAATAAAAAATTAAACTTATATGATATTGAACAAGTAGGTTCACATGTACTGCATAATATCTTGCTAATCAGCTCGAATGTATTTAATGCAAATTGTTGCACATAGGATGCTACGTAGAAAACCTATGTCTACATGTTCAATTGTATATGAAATTAAATATCTATTTATGAACACTTAAATTGAAAGACATAGAGGTTAGCTGAGATCAAATTAAGTATCTATTTATGGACATTCATGATTACTGTGAAGTTTACGGGGTAATTATCCCTATATAAGAAGAATAAAGGACCATAAAAGCTAAAAATACAAAATAAAGTACCAAATACTACTTTTCAAAAACTTCAGTGGTGGAAAAAGTAAGAAAAGTAAAATATCTCCGTTGCCCTAGTTTGTCACAAACTCACAATAAACCCCACCCACCCCCTCAATTTTCTCAAATTTACACCATTGTGTTTGAAAAAGTAACCTTTTTGATCTTTTCTCTCGCTTGATCTTCTCTAAGGTATCTTCAAAAACTCGTAATTTTTGAAATTTTATTGCTATTGAATCTGAATTTTTGATTTTGTTCTTATTTGATTTTGTTGATTGAAGTTACTGATCAATTTAGATTGTTGAAAATTTGGATCTGTGCAATTTCATTATATGTTCAGTTGATTTGATGTATTTCTATTGGATCTAGATATGAAATTGGATTGTTTTTCAGTCTTTGTTAAAAGAATTGCTAAAATTGAATTAGGAAGATATAGATTCGTTCGGGAGATTTATCAATAGTTGCGTGGAATTTATATCTAGATGTTTGATTAAAAAAATTGAGTTTTTTTTTGTATGATGAATATTGTGAAATATGAATTTTGGTGCTTATAGCCCTTGCATGGTGTCGATTTAAGATTTCCAAGTATTGGAGTTTTAACAGTAAAATTTATTCTATGTTCAGTTAATTTAGTGTATTTCTATTGGATCTAGATAAGAAATTGGATAAATTTCCTCTCATAGAAAGAGGAAGATGTAGATTCGTTCGGAAGATTAATTTATAATTGCATGAAATCTATATTCGAGAAGTTTTATTAATAGCGAAAAACTTTATGTTATCAGTCTAATAAGTAGGTGATTTTGGTGCTTATGGTCCTCATGTATGATCAGTATAATAAGTAGGTAATTGTGGTGCTTATGGTCCTCATGTATGATCACTATAATAAGTAGGTGATTATGGTGATTATGGTCCTCATGTATGATCAGTATAATAAGTAGGTGATTTTGAAGTTGGTGTCTAGGTATATATAATGTACTCATTATTATGCTTCAATATGTAAATATTAATTCTTTTAACACTTTGGTGGTGCTTTTTTAAATTTTATACAGTTCCTTTTTTTGTGTTCTTTGCAGTTATTATTTAGTTTCATGCATATAAAATTCTGTCTCGCTCCCTGCAATTTATAGCACTGAATATGATTGATAGAAGCATATAACCACCTTATAATGTTCAATGGGTGGGAATGAGATATGCTGTGGTTGAATTTGCTAGCTTAAAATTGGTGAAGTTTTCTGTTTACGTAATTGTAGTATATTACTGTTTCTAATAGGTGTATTCGTTTCCAAATGATGTCATACTTAGGTTACTTTACCTCTTGTGAAATTAGGCCGTTTTAAAGGATGACATTTCTCAATGATCATAATAAGATTTGATGCTGGTTTTGCAAGTGGGGAAGGCCGATTGTTTCATGACCTACTTTAGTTTATATGCATACACCTTGGAAGTAGTGATTTTTGATTTTCCGATGTTGTATTTCATAATCTAGCAATAGTTTGACTTGCAACTTCCGCAGATCTATTGTATAATTTAAACCTTATTAAAAAGGTACTCTTATATGTTGGTGTTACTAGAACTTGATTTGAGCTTTCTGAATATGTTATTCTCTGCCCCAGGGATTTTTGTTTACAGTTATGTATTTATCCTAATTTTTTAAGTGTAAATGTGATTCTTTTTAACAAAATCTGCATGTAAGCACGCCTTGTGATTACTGATTCCTTAAGTTGATTTGATACAAAGAAGAAATATGTTGAGCTTGTGAATCCTTTTCACACCGGTTCTCTGATATACAGTAATATAAATACTCCTGTGTCTTTGCTAACTTGTAAGGCGTATATAGATGTTACAAGTGTTTGGTTTGTTTTTAATATTTGACATCTTTTAGTTTCTTGAAGATCGAAACTGTTGTACCTTAGTTTATTATGTATTCTTCTTGTTCAGGAGTTTGCTTATGTTTACTATCAATCTGATGATTTTCCGTTTGAAATGCAGTTCCGTAGCAATGTCGGATGGTCAGGAGAGCGATAAGAACATTGAGATATGGAAGATTAAGAAACTTATCAAGGCACTGGAAGCTGCTAGAGGCAATGGCACCAGCATGATTTCACTTATCATGCCTCCACGTGATCAAGTATCTCGTGTTACCAAGATGCTTGGAGATGAGTTTGGAACTGCATCAAATATTAAGAGCAGAGTGAATCGACAATCTGTTCTTGGTGCAATCACATCTGCTCAGCAGAGGCTTAAACTCTACAACAAGGTTCCACCAAATGGGCTTGTTCTTTACACTGGAACAATTGTGACTGATGATGGGAAAGAGAAGAAGGTTACTATTGATTTTGAGCCATTCAAGCCCATTAATGCATCACTCTATCTTTGTGATAACAAATTCCACACTGAAGCCCTGAATGAACTTTTGGAATCTGATGACAAATTTGGATTTATAGTGATGGATGGGAATGGAACTCTTTTTGGAACATTGAGTGGCAACACGCGTGAGGTCCTTCATAAGTTTAGTGTTGATTTGCCCAAGAAACACGGAAGAGGAGGACAATCAGCCTTGCGTTTTGCTCGTCTCCGAATGGAGAAACGACACAACTATGTGAGGAAGACAGCTGAGCTTGCAACTCAATTTTATATAAATCCTGCCACCAGTCAGCCCAATGTCTCCGGCCTGATACTCGCTGGTTCTGCTGACTTCAAAACAGAGCTCAGTCAATCTGATATGTTTGATCCTCGTCTTCAGGCTAAGATTCTAAATGTGGTTGATGTTTCTTATGGAGGAGAAAATGGTTTCAACCAAGCAATTGAGCTGTCTGCTGAGATCTTAGCCAATGTGAAGTTTATACAAGAGAAGAAATTGATAGGCAAGTACTTTGAGGAGATTAGTCAGGACACTGGGAAGTACGTCTTTGGAGTGGATGATACATTAAAAGTTCTGGAAATGGGTGCTATTGAGACACTTATTGTGTGGGAAAATCTGGATATTACGAGGTATGTGCTGAAAAATAGCGGTTCTGGAGAAACTATTGTCAAACACTTGAACAAGGAGCAGGAGGCTGATCAGAGCAACTTCCGTGATCCTGCTACAAATGCAGAATTAGAGGTTCAGGAAAAATTGTCACTGCTTGAGTGGTTTGCTAATGAGTACAGGAAATTTGGTTGTAGTCTGGAATTTGTGACCAACAAGTCACAAGAAGGATCTCAGTTTTGTCGAGGTTTTGGTGGTATTGGAGGACTCCTCCGTTATCAGCTTGATGTTCGAGCTTTTGATGAGCTTTCTGATGATGGTGAAGTTTACGAAGACTCAGACTAGCAATTACCAACTTCTCAAATACCAGTGCAGAAGTTGAGCGGGAAAGCCTGTACTGGTGTGCTAGGGCTGTCGCCTTATTTGTCCGCTCATGTTCTAAGTGAAATATTTCTAAGAGCTCTTAAGGTAAGTCAGAAGAATCGACTTTCATTATTCTAATCGTCTTTATTCCTCCTATGTATAATGGTCTGTAAAGCTTGTTTCTAATATGTATTAACCAGATGGATGATCTGCACGAACCTAAATTGGCATCAATTTCGCCATTTGCATGTTGAATCGTGTTCAGTTCCAGAGTGATTCGGGCTGTTGAAAGAATGGAGAACCGGATCAAAAGCAGTGTGACTTCTAAGTTAATTACTATTCTCTCCTATGTTAAATTAAAGTTTCATTAAATAGTAAATTTAATTTAATATCATATTTTATTTATGTAATGTAGAATTAGAAGTTCAATCCTTTTGCAGATTTCCCAAGTTTTATTAATTAATGCAAATTTTATTCACTTATAAAAGAAGCCTTTTTTTTCTTACTCAAAAAGTTGCAATGATCTCAATATATATTATAGACAGATGGTGAAAAGATAGTGAAAAGTCTATATGATCATACATAAAAATGTAAGAA
This sequence comes from Solanum sitiens, assembly GCA_016801875.1. Taxonomy (NCBI): domain Eukaryota; kingdom Viridiplantae; phylum Streptophyta; class Magnoliopsida; order Solanales; family Solanaceae; genus Solanum; species Solanum sitiens. The sequence continues at coordinate 732,969 of JABWTJ010000280.1, read as the reverse complement.
ATAATTCATATAGACTATTATAATGTTATTGTTTTCCATTATTTTTAGCTAGATCCTCGAAGACTATTTATTTATTTTTCTTAATTTTTTGTCATTTTCTCTTATTTTATTCTAAATAATTTAGTTTAATGTCCTTAAATGTATTAGGTAATGTTATAAACCTAACTAAACTAAATTGAAAAAGAAAACAAATATTCAATTGCTACTTGAAGACAAGAAATTAAAGTAGATATATCTATCTTACAAAGTTATTTTCATGAATTATCTTTTTTATACTATTTCCGTCTAGGTTTAATTATCATGATTTCTATTTTTAGAGTCAAACTATAAGAACTTTGACTAACATTTTAAGATATATTTTTTTTATCATATTGACACGAAAAAAATTGTAATTTATAGTACTTTTCGTATAGTTTTTGAATATCTAAATTTCTTGTTGAAAATATCAAATTAATATAATCTAATTTAACTTTGAAAATTAGTCAATAGATTTCGAAAAGCACAACATGACAAATGAAAGTGAACGGAGAGAGTATATATTTATTTTAATATTATTTGACCTTTCAAATTTTTATCTGACTTTTCGTATACTGCAATTTTTGTCCTATAAATTTAGCTCTTCCACAAAAGTTTCTTATGCACTACTCCTACAATCCTGATGTGTATGAGCTCTAAATTGGTAAAATAATGTCATAATTTGCGAGAAAAGTTGTGAAATCTCCCTTATGCAGTCATGAGGATAGATAAGAATTCAATTGTTGAAACATGGTCTTTATCTTTATTTATTGTAAGACCCCCAAAATGAGTTAGGATTTCTAGAGACTAACATGTTCGTCATAAGGGTCTAAGGTCCTAAAATGGTTAATAATATGGTATTGAGGCAGTGCGTAAAATTTGAGGTGAATTGAGAGTCAAACGTCAAGGGACGACCAAAACGTTTGACGACTAGTCACCTAAGGGGCCTTATGTGTGTGTCATGAGCTTATGAGGTCCTTAAAAGAGTAATAATGATGTTATAAGCAGTGTATGGAGTTTCATGAAGTTTAGAGGTCAAACGTCCAAGAACATCCAAGACGTTCGAAAGATAGTCCTTGAGACATGCATGTGTTGTCTTGATGGTGCCTAGCATGTTTGGACGTGTTGCGTGTACTTGTTTTGGATGAAACTGATGTGGAAGGTCCTTGACTTAATAATGTTTATATTTACGTTGGAAACGTCCGGGTACGACTTTCTAAGGGCCTCACAAAAGGGCCCACAAGAAGGACCTAAAGGTTGTCGAGACACTGCCTTGGCATTGTCAATCGACGAGCCAAACGATGCCTCGTCAGTGGACTGACGCCCCGTCGATGGGCACTTAGCCTAGAGAAGGCTTGGCCACACAACAACCTCAGACCCAAACGACGGAAGGTACAGAACGGTCCGTCGATGGACCAACGCCCAGTCGTTGGGTCCGTTGATGCAGGCCTTCAGTTACTGCCTGCGCACTGTTTCATTAAAAGGGTGAATGGGAAATTCACCCCATGTGCTAACCTGACCCTACATGGTTTATTTGGTAATTTTTTGGTGTATATAAGTGATCAAAAATGTGATCAACCCATTCCCAAATCAATTCACACAAATTAGACTTTCCCTCCAAAAATATTCTCTCTAGAACTTCCATTGATGGTAAAGCTCAAGAACAACTTGGAGCTTGAATTTCCATGGGGTTTTCACCATTTTTTAGTGGGTTCTTCATCTAATAAAGGTATGGTGATCTTTCATCTCTAGTTATCCTTTCATCTAGAGAGTTAATCTCAAAGTTTCAAAAGAGATTTCATGATCAAACTTCTTCTTCTTCAATCTAGCCATGAGTTCTTTCTTAAATTGATTTCAAAAGCATAATATCAATGCATTGATGATTATCTAACAGTTTGAACGTGATTTTCAATCCAATTGCATGATGAACCGATGTCCCTTCTCAAACTCGATTTAGCCCTTGCATGGGCATAGTGATCGTGACTTATTATTGATTGAATTGTGATTCGATTACGTTGAATTGCTTATATATACTGCCTAGTATGTGTATTGATGGTGAATTGTTGATGAGTGACCATGAACATAAGGTTTGAAGGGCTGAACAAAGCTAGTCTATAATGTAGTATTTGTGATCTTGATGCTAGCATGCTTATTGTGAAATTCAATTATGTCAATTGATGGTTAGCTGCTGCCTATGATACCATATGAGGATGAATTGTGTATTGTTGGTTCAATATGGATTGAGTATTGAAAAATTGATCTCTATTTTCCTATTGATTGTTAAAGCATGCTATTCACTCTAATCTCGAGTTTATGGTAATTGTAGTAGGATTTCGTTTTGATGTTATTGATGAATTTTGGGTATGAACCATTCATGATTAAAGTAAAGGAGTCTTGGCATGAATTGGCCTAGGTTCTTCTAGCCTATGAATTGAATGTTGTAATGTATATTATGTGATCTTAATTCTAGGGTAGATAAAACATGAGTTAGACTTGATTATTATGTCTTTAGCTACTGCCCTAGATTGATATTATTGTTGAAATATGATTGATGATCCATGCAAGTGAAATTGGTTAATGGTCTATGTCCTACTTTCTAGTATGTTGGTGATGTGTTGCACTAGTTTGTAGCTTGGTCTTGTAGTAGCTTATGCATGACTTCGTATATGATTATTGTACTTTAGCTACTACCCTATACTTGATTTGTTGATGAAAGAGTAGTAATGGTCAATGATGACCAAAGGCTAAATGATAGTAAAAATTGATCTACTCTTGTACTTCTCTACTTTTCTATATTATTGTAGTTGATGAAGCCTTGTATGACATTGTGTGGTATGATCCACTTATGGTGGCGGTGTTTACTTTATTGACAATATATATATATATATATATATACGTATATACATATATACGTATATACATATATACATATATACATATATACATATATATATATATATATATGTATATATGTGATGTGAACATGGCCTTGAAGGCAATTATACTATAAATTTGTGTTGATGATCAAACACCCTATGTGAAATATATGCCTAGTTTCCTATTCTAGTTGTGATCTAGGTTATATGGCTAATGTTGTGAACATGTAAATGGCCATGTTAACTTTACATATATGTGCTACCTATGATGAGGTCCTATAATGCTATATGTGAAATAAAGTTAAGATAGGTGCATGAAGACTAGAGCTTACTCTAAGAATGTAATAAGTCGTGAATAAATGAGTCTTATGTTATGCTAACCATTCTATGATGTTGTGTGATGTATCATTCACTAGTATAACTCGATAGGTGTACTAGTATGGGCAAGGGTATGGAACCTTGTCTATGGATTGCACATGTATACCTTGATAGGATAGTTCCTAGGTTGGTCTTCCAAGTACATGCATAGGATTGTATGAACATGTTATGAATATGACTTACATGCTATGATGTTAAGTATATGATATAATGAAATATGCATAGTGTCTTCACGTGTTAATATGAAGGGATTGCTCATATAGTCACACCTATAAACTTATGCATTGATATATGAACATGTGTGACATTTATGTGTTATGTGAAAGGTTGCTCACATATAAGTATACACGCACATGTATGAAGATCTAGTCAATTGAGGGGCTTTGAAAGGTGTGCTCATGTGTACCCTAAAACTAGATAGGTGCTTGAATATGCTATAAGTATACGAGGAACAAATATCTTGAGCTTATGTTTTATAAAGTAATGTTAATAAAAGCTTTTAATAAAGGAAACTTAGCTTAGCACCGAGTGAACTTGACAATGAGAGGTGTTGACTTCCTTTAAAGGAAGATTCACCATTTGTTCCTTACAGAGTGTTGACTTCCCTTAGGGGAATATTCACATATGGATCCACATAAGGTGGTGGTTTCCCTTTGAGGAAGGTTCACCCATGTTTTCTCATGAGATGAGGCTCCATTGCCAATGAGCATGTAGAGGGTTATGTATATCTCTTAGTTCCATAAACTATGCTTGCCACATAGAAATTAGCAAGTGAATTCACTTAGTATGCTAGGATATATGTTAATGTTCTACCTTGGCTAGGTGAGAACACCTTCCATTGGTGTAAGGCTCTACAACACCAAATTCCATGTTTAGCACCCATGGTCTTAGTGTCGGTTAAGGCTATAGTTTCCCTAAAGTAAAATGGAAAATGGAAGTAAATGACTAAGACCCTAAATAGGATGACCTAAGGGAGGTTACTTAGGATAGGTGGAAGTAATGAACCCACCTAGACATTGTACAAGTGGCTCCTTAGGGAGTTCTAGGAAGGTGATCTAAGTTGTATGATTATGGTTATGTCTTTACGCATGTCATGGTAGTATTTGTCTACTTGTTATGAAGATGTGCATGGTATGATTCTATATGATGTGGTCTTATTCTTATATGCACTATGTTGATCTTAATGACTATATGATGAAGGTTGTTGACATGAATGAAGTTGTCTTCACTTACTTGTTGATGTATGAATTGGATGGTAAGTCTTGTGATCTCATGATAGGTCTACTAAGTATGTGAGAGGTTATGGGGCTTCACATGTACATTGCACTAGTAGATTTAGATTGGGATTATGAGTAAGGTCTCATAAGGTTCTATGTGAAGTAAAAACAAGTATACGTGCATAATGACTAAGAGTTTACTGTAAGTTTTTTATAGTTTTGACTTAAATGTGTCTATGTTGTACTATACTTCTATGATGGTAGGTGATGGCTTATATATGATGTATGATTGATTCCTTGTGTCCTTAAGGTGATGCATTGCACCAAGTATCACTAGAGGGATTACTTGGAAGGTTAAGGAGTTAAAAGAAGAAGTCCACTGTCAAGAGGAAAAGTTCACTGTTAAGGCAAAATAGCTCACTATAAAGTGACCCTAAAAGTGGCTTACATTCTATATGTGATTTTATATAATGTTTTACTTTTGAATATGTCTATTTGAAGCATGTGAATGATATAAATGTTTTTATATAAAGGTTTTATGAAGATTTACTCAAAAAGGCATAAAGTATGATTTCAAGAAAATGTCCCTTTTAAATGCATGTTTTTGCATGGTTGCCATACTTTTTATTCCATTATTCTCTACTTTTTATACAAAGTGTAGGTTATGGACGCTTAAAGGATGTCTATATGATTGAGGAGCTTGATATGTGATTCCCAAGCTCAAGGAAAGGAATCCTTAAGTCCAAGGATGTCCTAATGTTTAGCTTACTGTAAAGTCTTATAAATTGTATAGTTGTGTATTATGTTATAAGGGTCGTGTCCCTATTGTACTCTTATGATGTTGTGTCCAGGATGGCAAAGAGACTTAAGGTCTAAGTATGTAATATGATATTTTATATATGAAGTGAAGTTTCTAGCATATGATGTGATATGAAAGTTTTAAATTTTTCGCTAAATTTACTATGACAATGCGATGAATGATAACTATGGGATTGTATAAGACCTCCGAGAGGTCAAGTACGCCATGTTACTTCTAGGGGGTGCTCCCCAGATGTGACATTTATATAAAAAAAAATTTAAGTTTTTTTTTTGTGTTAAAAAACAAATTGCTTGTTACATTAGATTTTGTTACAATTTCATTATCAAGACAAGATCGAAAAAAATAATTAATTGCCTTGCTTATGTGTTTCTTTTATGTTCTTTGTGTTGTATATCACCTTTAAGAATGGATTTGATAGAATGGTTACTCTTTCTTTTTATTATTCAATGAAATATATAGAATTAGGTTTATGTTAGGTTGATTAGCATATCACGTTTGGATTTCACTGAGGTGATTGCATCTTGGTAACGGTCTTGAGCTTGTCCAGCAATTATCAATTCCGTCATTTCTCCTCCATTATTCATTTTTTCCACTGATGATGATGGAAAATAACTAACTAAAGAATCTGTCGAGGGATGTTGTTCTATCATCTTTTTTAGAATATCTTGATCCTCTGTAAGTCAAAATTTGCTAACTACTAACCAAAGTTTAAAATATATAAAGATTTACATACAAATAATGAATCCACTATGTCATAATTCTTTCTTACTACTTTAAGAATCCTGCATTTGAAGCCTACTCAACAATTAATTGTGTGATATGTGTTTAAAGTCTATATTATACTAAATCATATACATTGTATCATCATCAAACACGAACTACCAACGAGAGTATGACAAGCAAAATAAAGCACGGAGTACCATAGGAAGATTATCTAAAAGAGCAACTTCAGTGAATGGTTGGGTTTTAACTTTTCGAGCTTGTAGTGATAGGCTAATTAATTGTAGTTGGAGAGCAAATAGCCATGGATGTAGGGTCTTTCAAAGTGAACAAGGAATGCAAGTGGACAAGGAAGCATTTACATGTAAATTATTATTCTAAAATCTACTATAAAAAAATACATTTTTAAAGAAATATTGTATTCTTTTACATCATAGACTAACATGTATGCATGTTTAATATAAAGTAACTATTATAAATAGAATCAAAACTACTTTAATTTACATTTCAACTCTGCAAATATAAGGAGATTAAAATATAAGATTCATTATCTTTAGAAATTTGCATTTTTCGACATACTTTAATATATAGTTTTATCATCTAATATATCAATTGAAATTGTATAGAAAATTTTGATACCAACTAATAGGAATATACGTGCAACACACGTAACTAAAACTAGTATGAATAATGTTGTTTATATTTTCTAAGTAAGTGCGACTTTGCGCATGTATTGTAGTGTTTAATTTCGATGATTATTTAATATTGTAGGATGTTTTATGAATATGGTATGTTGACGAGATCATATTACTACTGTTTTGTGGGACCGCTATTATTCTATTTGGATACACTGCTTGAGAAGAACATGAAAGTACTTCGATTTCGTGGTTTGTGATCTTGAAATTCAAAACAATGTCTGTCTAGTGGAGGTAAAGAGTATTGTTCACTTTGTAAAAAATATGGACTAATACATATGATGAGTGGAGTTAATTTTTAAATTTTAGTTCTTGAGAAGCCATGAGTAAAGTTTATTAATTATATTTTGAAAAGTTTATAAAAAATAATATGTACATAAAGGTTCAATAATCCTAATTTTGTATTTCGTGATCTTAAAACTTCAAAAGAAGTGATGTTAGTTGTGTGGAAATAATGTGTATCGTTCACAAGGTCGTTAAGATGACCCCAAAATGTGGGGTAAAATGGAGCATGACGTAATCGAAAAAACTAATGCTTAATACATATGAAAAACTTAGATAATTCGGCCTATCTATTTCTTGATATTGAAACTGTAAAAAAGTGATGTTAGTCATTACGAATGAATTCGATAAATTTGAGGTCAACCATTTTAGATAGTCATATTCCAAAAATTCATGAATTAATATACATGAAAATTGAGATAATCCTCAATTCCCATTTCGTGACTCGGAAGCTCCAGAAAAAAAAAGATGACATCAATCATGTAGAAACAATGAATATTGTTCACTAGATCGTCACGAACGGTGTTAAAAAATTTGAGATCATAAGGAGTTGGTCAGACATATTCCAAAAAATTGATGAATCAATACACTCGAAAAGATTAGATAATCCTGAATTCTTGTTTTGTGAATTTGCAACTCCAAGAAAATAACGTTAATCCTATCAAGACAATGATATCACTTATTATTTGATCATCATGAATCTACTCATAAATTTAGGAGTCAAATAGAGTTGATAAGCCATATTTCAAAAAATATATATGTGCATTAATACACACAACAAAAACATAGATGACCATGAATTCTTGTTTGATGTTTGGTCAATCATTTTGGTATTTGTTTTCTAAATAAAAAAAATCATCTTTGGTTAGCGTAATTGTTTTGAAAAATATTATTAAATAGGCTTTCTCTAGAACTTTCATACGTACATAAAGTAAGGGGAAAAATCTCACAACTTTTGATCGAAAAAAAATATCTCAAAACTTTCCTTAAATCTGACCATCCGAAATGGATCCAAATCTGAGATCTAACTTCCGACTTTGAATCGAGATACAAATTTTAACCTTCCAACCTCGATTCAGGATCACTTGATTTTTATGAAAATATTTTCTAAAAAAAAAGACATGACAAAATGTTTTCCTATTTCCAAAATAATAAAACTTGTCCATCTTTAATCCATATTATCCATTGGAGTTACCTTTTTTGTCCATATCAAATGCACATAAGATCAAATATTTTACTCTGCTTTTACTTAATTCATTTTCATCAGCTCATATTCGATTCGACCATCTCATTCCATTATAACACATTTATACCATTATAGAATTTTCAAAATCACTATACCGAATCTTTAGCAAACCCAAAAATATTTATGTCTATTCTTTTGGCCCTCTTGACTTATGATCCTATAATAATAATAATAATAACAATAATAATAGCATGAATTTTCTTTTTCCCTCATTTTTGTTAACTTAATTACCCACTCAATCACCGGAGTATTTTCCAGTCACCGGACGGCAATCGGTAACCATCTCCTCTATACTTGTATTATTTGTGTTCATACATATATTGTATAATGACATTTATATCTATTTTTTAGATTCATTTTTGGTAAATTGCGTTATATTCACGATCATTCATAATGATTTTCCCAATTAATGAATCATATATAAATATATATATTTTTGGCCATTTTCCCCTTTTTAATAATCTCTATAGATCAGAGACGGATGCCAGATTTAATTTAATAAGTTCTAAACACTGATCATTCCACTTGTGAAATTAAATTATGCATGGATTCAAAATTTTATACTTAGTAGTAAAATTTTAATTAGTGATTTTGTGATGCATATATGTATTTTCCTTGTTAAAAAATACCGAGTTCAGCTGGACGTATTAAATATAGGCCCCCATTGGTCTCAGCATGAGCTATTGAATAGTTTGTTTTATCAATCTTATGATCAATTTGAGATCACTTAATTGTAGTAACTAATCACATTTTTTTCCCATAAAAGTGAAAAAATCTTGTTTGAGGTTATGAAAATGATTAATCAATTCCATTAATATAATCATACTTAACATGACGTAGGGAGGTTCGGTCCAGTCTGTTCACCTCAATTTGCGCCCTATTTGAGACTAAAGCAGGCGGGGTGGCGACCTCGTCTTAAGATAAGATATAGGCAATAAGACTTTAAGCGCACCTGAGCGCCTTTGCCCATAGAGAATACTGGGGACGAAAGTCTCTGGGGGGGTTCTATGGAGCAAGTCTCCCATTGCTTTCGCAAACCAGTGGGGACAATATATAGTTTCCTATTAGCAGTGACAGATCCAGGATTTTTATTAAGGGAGTTTAAACTTGGAACCTCAGTGATTCTTTTAACCTCTAAACCACTAAACATTGTGTTCATGCGATTCAAAATCTATATATATATACTGTATAATTTTTTGTCGAGGGGCTCAGGTGAAGACTCTCTGTATCTTCCCCTGCCTATTAGCATGCTAGATTTTGTTAACCTCTCGTAGAATATTGCTAGTGATTCGACGTTCTATAATGGAACGAATCCAGGATGTGTTATGTGAAATTTGTTGCAGGGAATATAGTACGTTGTAGGGGGTTCTGATTACTGCATATATATGGCGAGAAAAGCGTTTGGTGCTTTAAAGGATTCCACAATGGTTGGGATGGCGAAGGTTAACAGTGAGTACAAGGTGAAGTATTTGTTCGAATTATACTCTTAATATTGAGTTACTCAAAGTCCGAAATCATTAGTTAAGAATACATGTTATGTTCTTTCCTTCAGAAACTTGATGTTGCTATACTCAAAGCCACTAATCATATCGAGGTAATGCCAAAGGAGAAGCACGTACAAAGTAAGTTCAATTTAAGTCAACGTTGAAGTTTTGTCAATCGTTTAGTGGTCTAACTTGTATGTGAACTTCGATTACTTGAAGAGCTGAGTCAAGCCCTGATGAATTAGTGTTGTTTATGGCATTTTGTTTTCCGTCTTATATGATGTGCAGAGAGATGTTTTTTTCAGTGTTATAATAAGTTCACTCCTCCTTTTTGCAGCTTTTTTCAATGCGATATCATGCAATAGACCTCGAGCAGATGTTGGCTATTGCTTACATACTCTTGCCAAGAGGCTCGCCAAAACACATACTTGGCAAGTATGATCCAATGACTGTTTTACTTCAATTAACGCGTTTAGTTCTTTTTAGTTTTTTCTCTGTATGACTGTCTTTAAGTTATAATTTCAGATAGGACTACTTATATATCGTTCTCTTTGTGGTTGAAAGGTTCATTTTCTTTTCTTCAGGTTGCGCTAAAAGCTTTAGTTGTTATTCATCGTGCTATGAGGGAAGTTGATATATCATTTCTTCAAGAGCTTATTAACTATAGTGCTCATCGAGGGCATTTGTTAAACCTAACACATTTCAAGGATGATTCGAGTGCAAATGGTATATATATCCTATCTTTTGACTTACCGTATGCAGAAAAGTTGCTACTAACCATGTGGATTCGTCTAATTTTGGATCGATTGTGAAGCTTGGGACTATTCTACGTGGATTCGTTCTTATGCTTTATATCTTGAAGAATACCTTGAATGCTACTGCTTGGTGAAATTTGATTTTCAGAGAGAACGAAAGGTATTCTATTCACCTTGTTGACGCCATATATTTAGTAACTCGTTTAACTTTAAACATGCTCTTTCTGTACTAGAAATGTCATGTTATGAGCACAAATTATAGTGAAATGTACTTTTGATATGTCAATGATCAGTTTTTTTTTTCTTTTCTTTTGTTGTTGATACTAAACAGAGAATGAAGGAACTAAACACTCCAACCTTGATAGAGACAGTACCTTGTTTACAGAAACTGCTATCTCGTCTGTTCGATTGCCAGGTGATGAATCGATCAATTACTGTATAACCGATTCATTTGTTTTGAACTTTTAGAGGAATAATGACTACTGTCATATTTTCAGCCAAAAGGAGCAGCTCAATATAACTTTTTGATTCAGCATGCCCTTTCGATTGTGAGTAATTATCGAATGTCCTTTCACTATATGTATGTATACGACTAAGTTTATTCGATGTAGAAGCTTTTCACATTCTAAAATCAACTTTTGTTTAACACAGGTTGCAGCAGAAAGTGCAAGTCTTTATGTAGCAATTGCTGATGGAATGCTTAACTTAGTTGACAAGGTAGAATATAACAATCCTCGTGTTTGATTCAATTATCGAATCTATTTGTAATATAAAAAAGCAACACTGATCGACTCATAACCTTGTATAGTTTTTTGAGATGCAACGTCATGATGCAGTTAGAGCACTTGAAATTTATCGAAGGGCAGGAGATCAGGTATGTGCATTCTCCTTTGTATATATCGACTCGTTGTGCATAGTTTGTTTTGATACTTGGAAAATGTGTGTGATATGCAGGCAGTAAAGCTATCCGAGTTCTTTGAGATATGTAGGAATCTTGATTTTGGACGAGGGCAGAAGTACGTTAAGATAGAAAAGGTAATCCATTTTGACATTGTTCTTTTATTCATTCTGGTGCCGGTTTCTGATTTCAAGTTTCAAGTCACTAACAGACTAGTGTGTTCGTTTGATAACGTTATAGCCCCCGGAATCATTCATATTAGCGATGGAAGAGTACTTGACGGATACACCAAAACCTCTAATGCTTACATGGAAGCCGGTATGTTGTTAGAAATGAGTGTGATCTTATATAGTTGAACCTACAGAACTCGTTCTTCTCTGTTTACTATTAATGCTATTTTTCCTTTTCGTTATGCCAACAGGATGACGATGACCAAAATACCAAGGTCATTGCTGTTCGGGGGTCAAAACTAGAGACTGATGAAGAGCAAGAAACTGAAGTACAAACGAAAGAAGAGAGTAACGTGGAGACTCCAGCCCCGCCTCTCATTCCTGATCTTTTAGTAAGAACCTTCTTAAATCCTAAATGAGATTTCATAATGATTACGCGTAGCTAATAATGAATATCTATAGTCTTTCGATGAACCAAGTGAAGATCAATCAATCGCACCAGAAGATAACAACGCGTTAGCTTTAGTTATTAGTACACCAGGTATACTTCTCTTTTCTTTTCGTCTTGTTTATCATAGCAGACGAGTCTACGTTCTAAGCTTTGTTCACAAAATGATGCATCACGTTATGTGTAGATGAGTTATCGAATTCATTGAGCAATTCAGATCAAAGTACTCAACCTACAGGCTGGGAGTTAGAACTCGTTACAGCATCAACGGGGGCATCCATAGATCATAATAATCTGGTTAGCCTTTTTAGTATATAAGCAGGCTTACTCAAACCGGACTGTTTCTGTGCTCGTGGAAACGACTATAACTTTAGAGATTGAAACATTTCTGTGTTCTGTTTTCAGATACAGGGGGGTGTACTAGATAGATCAAAGCTGGATAATCTATATGAAACAGCATTGGCAAGACAGAACATTGTAAATGAGCCTTACAATAGGGAAGTTTCGTCTAATCCGTTCGAGGTAGGTGATAATACTACACAAGATGCATTTTATAGCACTGGAACAAATGGTGCACAAATGGCTGCAATGGCTCATTACCATGACTATGGTGTTTTCATGCAACAACAAGCTGTTAATATGTCTCAATCACACGAATCGTTCATCGGACAACACGAAACAATGATGATGCAGCAACAAATGGCTATTGTGTCTCTTCAACAACAGAATATGATTCAAGAACATGAAGCAATACAAATTCAAGAAAATATAGTAGGTGATGTGCCTCAACTACTATTAGAAGGACCAGCAGCATTGGTTAACAATAATGACAAAAATCCATTTGGGAATCCTTTTAGTGATCAAGATGTTACAAATTATAATAATCCTTCTCAGGATCAATCTCATGTCTCTCAAAATCAAAACTCACACTCTAGCTTAATCTAAACTCATTTTACCAAAAAACAAATTATGGAACTTGTTAATGCATGAGATGGATTCAGGATTTAAAGTTTACAGATTCTTTTAACGACCTCAAAGTTTCATAGTCAAGTATTTATAAATAGTTTTTGGATTTCATAACTTTTTTTGTTTTTGTGATCCTGATTTTCGGGTCAGCTTTCGTGTACCTCGATTAATTTCGCAAAATATCTGTCATCTCCCACTAACACCAAGTATCAAGTAAACTACATAGTATGATTGTAGAAGTATTCAACTAAATGTTATAATTAAAAACTCTCCATTTCTAAGAAAAAAGTAAATTAGCTTGAGATATTTCTTAGCCGGCCAAAATTTCTCAAGAAAAAACAAAAGATAAAGTGATATTTTATCACGAGAAATTACATAAATATAATAGAAAATTTTAAGCGAAATAGAAAGTAAATAAATAAAGAAGGCATAATACATATATTAGACCATAAATTTGGCTTCAAATTTTAATTTTGACCTCCAACTTTCATAGTGCACAAACAAGCACTTTAACTATCCAACCTTTTAATAAATAAACACGCGAGTCCTACCTGGCAAAACGCGTGATGTGCACGTATTTTGCGCTAGTTAAAAGTAATTTTTGAGGCCCAAAACAATAAAAAAAATTGCTGAAATGACAACTCTACCCTTAATGAATCCCTTTTATGTATATTTTTATATTTCCAAATTAAAATCTCATTCTAATTTTTTTTAATTCTATTATGGACGTGTAAAATATTTGATTAGTTGGCAGTCATTGAGTGGCTCACTAATACACATTGGACCGTTTGCATTTTACTCTCTTTGGCTTCAAAAATCGCGTGTTTATTTATTAAAAGATAAGATAGTTAAAGTGCATGTTTGTGCACTATGAAATTTGGAGGTCAAAATTAAAATTTAAAGTCAAGTTTAGAATCCAATATATGTATTATGCTAATAAAGAATTTATATTGAACCTTCAGCTGTCGAACCAAAGCACCCAACAAGGTTAAAATCCTGAATTTAAGTTTACACTATTCACCATAACTAGAATAGAAAAAAACATCACTTGATATTTTTTGTCTCTTTCAATTTTAAACTTGAGACCTCAAAATTCCTAATCATTTTATCGATTTGAGTATTTAGATTTCTTAATATATATATATATAAAAGGGCAACTTTCACATATATCAAACAAAAAATTTATATTTGTATGCTATAGCAAAGTTTGCATAATTGCGCTCCATAGCAAACATATAACTGTATAATTCGCTATACATATACAATTGTATAATTCGCTGGCCTAAATTGTATAATTCGCTGGCCTCGCTATACATATACAATTGTATGATTCGCTGGCCTAAATTGTATAATTCGCTGGCCTATTTCGCTGCAATTGTATAATTCGCTGGCCTATTTCACTGCAATTGTATAATGCGCAACTGTATAATTCGCTGGCCTATTTCGCTGTAATATCTGTATAAAATTTGCTTTGCATACAATTGAATCAAAGTAAAATGTTTGTATATTGTATAATTATAAGTGTATAGGAAGAAGATATATGTTTTTTCTCTCGCTTTATACAAAAACAGAAACACAATTTATACACTTTTGTTGTATAAAGCGAGAGAAAATTGTATTTCACTGCAATTGTATAATTCGCAATTGTATAATTCGCTGCCCTTTTTCGCTGCAATATTTGTATAAAATTTGCATTTGTATACAATTGAATCGAAGTAAAATATTTGTAAATTGTATAATTAAGTGTATAGCACGAAGATATATATTTTTGCATGTGTATATACAATTTTCTCTCGCTTTTACAAAACAGAAACATAATTTATACACTTCTGTTGTATAAAGGGAGAGAGGCGAGCAGAGGGAGAGTGGCGAGCGAGAATGGAGAGTGGCGAGCAAGAGTTTTGGGAGAGAGGCGATTGACAAACTTTGGCAACCGTTTGCTATGGAGCACAATTAAATCAAATATTAGCTACTCCATTTATTTTAGGTTATTAATTTGCTATTATATACAATTATCCCTATATAAAATTCCAAACAAAAATCACTAAGAACAATTTACTTATAAGTCAAACACCGCCCTACCTAACATGATCTAGGTTGAGTTTAGTGATTTAAGTACTCCCTTACTTTAAAAAAGGGTGACTTAGTTTGATTTGGAATGGAATTTTTAAAAAAAAAATTAATCTTATGGTTCTAAATTAAAGTTATGTCAAATGTACCAAAATATCCTTCAATCTTGTGGTCTTATACATGTCATGTGAAAAATTAAAGTTAAAGTGTTGTTGAAAAAGGAAAAGGGACATTCTTTTTTAAACAAACTAAAAAGGAAACAGGAACATTCTTTTTAAAACGGAGAAATCATTAATTTATTATTTTTGACTCGAACTATATATAATAAAACTTATACTCATTTTAAACCGACAAACGCTAGATCCCATGCTCTATAAATAACAATCAAACAAAGCATTTAATCAAAAAAAGATTTTTCCTCCACTCTCCATGTGCATCTAGACTTTATTTCTTTTTGGGTGCAATGTATGAAAAAAAGAAAGTGAATGATCAAGTTTAGTTTTTAAAAATAACAATTTTAATATTATATTATATTTACTGTCTCAATTTATGTGATACGTTTAATTTTTTAAGAGCTTAAATTTAATCGATAGTTTATTTATAAAATCTTTAAATTTAAAATAAAAATATAAATAATAATTCAAAATATCCTCATAAAATCTTCAAATTTTTAAAAATAAATATATATCACAATAAATGTGTTTACCTTCATTTATCTACTATATTAATTTCATTTATCTGTCTTATTAATTAAAAATAAATAAATATGATGGGCCCAATCCAGCGGAAACTGCAATTAGAAGAGTCACATGGTATTGGGCCCCACTATTAAACCTGTAGCCGTATTTCACGCCTTTACTCAGCCGTCCTTCTCGATGGACCTTAGCTGTCTGCTAAATTTTTTTTTCCATATTTTTGATATATTAAAATTTAATTAAATTAAATTCATTTAACATACAACTTTAATAAATATATATATATATATATATGCTTCTTATCAAAACATATAAATTCATTCGACTCAAACATCAAATATCTAGTATCTAATGTTTGGAAATAAATACTCATTTTATGTTATAACGAACTTTTTTTCTTCTATATGTTCACGTAAAAGAGAATCAAAATTACAACTTTATATTAGTGCTTTGATATTGATTGCAAAGAAGATCAAGAGTGTTCGAGCTTTTTATGTGAAGATTTTTATACAAATTTTATTAAGCTTTGATATGAATATCAAAATCAAAATAAAGCACTCACTAATATATGCTCCTACACATGTGCTTTTATTTAACATATAATTTTTTTTAAAAAAAAAGGTGCAAATACCATTGAAAGAATGAGAAATTGTTTTTTATTTTTTTATATCCTTTTACAAGAAAAGCAAATAATAACAACAATAATGCTCTAACATGGAATAAGGAGTTTCACTCCTCCTTCCCACAAGAAAAGAATAATATTCTTTTCTTTTTTTCTTCCTCTTTTCTTTTTTTTTCTTTCACCTTTTTTGTGATAACATAAAATCTAAAAATCCTAAAAATAATCAAATAAAAAAAAATTATTCTTTTATAGACTTTTCTTGACTATAACCATAATAAGAGAGATACCACTTAACGAATTTCCCCAACCCGGTTTGCAAATTGGTTGTCGGTTTATACCCGAGTTCCTTTTGGGCCAAACTAATATTCGCATGGGTAAACGGAACGTCGCCGTTTCCGGGCATATCCAAAACATGTTTCTTAGCTTTTACTTTCAAATGCTTCTCTAACATCGCAACCATCATGGGTACCGTTACGGGCGAAGTATTACCCAAATTAAATATCCGAAACATAGCTGGGCCCCGTTTTTTCCCACCGGACCCGGTACTCTTCCCTGCTGTATCAAGTGAACCAACACACCCTTTCACAATATCATCAATGTAGGTAAAATCACGCGATAAATCAACTCGATTCTTCCCTCGATAAATCGTTATCGGTTTACCTTGTAAGATATTCCGGGTAAACGAGAAATAAGCCATGTCGGGTCTTCCCCATGGTCCGTAAACAGTAAAAAATCTCAACCCGGTTATTGATAACCCGTAAATGTGATTATAAGTATGTGTAATTTCTTCACCAGCTTTCTTCGTTGCTGCGTATAACGAAGCGGGTTGATCCGTTCGATCCGATTCAGAAAACGGTACCTTTTCGTTCAACCCGTAAACTGAGCTCGAGCTTGCCCAAACAATGGCGGGTTGAGGATTTGCATTTTTACAAGCTTCGAGTAGCGTAACAAGCCCAGCAATATTGCTATGAACATAAGATTTGGGATTTTCCATGGCGTAACGAACACCAGCCTGTGCAGCTAAATGCATTACATGCGTAAACGCTACGATATCGAATAGCTTTGATATCAGATGCACATCGTTAATATCTCCTTCAATGAGATACACATTTTGCAAATTCAACAGATTTTTTCGAGCTTTTTTCAACGAAGGGTCATAGTAATTGTTGAAATTATCAATTCCGACGACACCGTCTCCACGTTTTTTCAATGCGATTGAAACGTGAGATCCGACGAAACCGGCGGCACCGGTGACGAGTACGGACATGCCGTTAACACGGTGGATTTGGGCGGAATCACGAACTTGTTTCTCCCAATGAAGACTACCCCATGTGGAGGAGAGATACCGGGTACCGGAATTTATGAAGGATTGAAAACTCAAATACGACGCCGTTAAAGCTAACAAAAACAATGCCCATAAAAACATTGTACTCGTTGAAGCGAAACACCGGTGAAATTGCCGGTTACCGGAATAATACGTTTTGTCTTTGAATTTTCCTGGTGTTGATGGAATAAATTCTTCTTCTAATCCCCTCATTTTAATTTATTTTTCAAATCGAAGAAAATAATTTTTTCCTCTATTGAAATAAGATGAAGAAATTGTTAAAAAATTTGGATGTTATTGATATAAGATGAAAATGGGTTAATATCTGCAGAGAAATGGAGGAATATATATATAGAAATAGAGCTTCGAATAAACGCGTGAACGCGTAAAAAAATGATGATTTTTGAAGAGAGAGAAAATTGATGAGAGAGAAAGGACAGCTAAATGGCACACAGTGTAAATTTAGGAAAGTGGAGAGGATAGAGAAAGAAAGGGATGGGTTAAAATGGAAAATGTGAAAGTTAACATTGTAAAGGGTTGTTTGGTATCGGTTAGAGTTATCGTATGTATTAATAGTGGATAAATTATTTATGAATTTTTATATTTTTTTTTTTTAGTAGATAGTCATTATATTGAGATTATTTGCTTATTATTTATATATATATTAATTGTTTTATTTTCTATGCTCATTTATGTAAGTTTGGTAAATCAAAACACTCCATTAATGAGAGAAATATTAAAACTAAGTGTTTGCGATAATATTTGAAAAATATATTTTATTTTATTTTTAGAAAAATATTTTTATATCAATAAGTTTTAAAAACTATTAAAATTAATCATACATTTGTATTACAAGTCAATTAGATGTTCGTTGCACAAATAACAAAGAGTGTCCATGACACTAGAGCAATGTAGTAGTTTAGAGTGAATGCAATAAGCATTATTCCGAAAATCGTGAAGTAGACAAAAGACATGACTTTTTTACCTTGAACTGATTGTTCATCACTTTCATATTCCCAAAATATTTCATCACCACTTTGATGTTCACGTAAAAAATTATGTAATTAAACACAAACACTACTATAGAGGATGTTTCTGTAAAAGATAAAAGTTTGGTGTAAAATTTTAATTTTCAAAAGATCCCAAATAATGAGATTTGATCCAAAAACTAGAAAAAAATTAGTATTTGAAAATTTGAGATATTTGCCCAAGATATTTACCGAGTAACGACAAATTGTATGGACAAATATTTTTTGTCAAATCGCCCCCACCCTCCCCAAAAAATATTATTTGGAAAATCTATGGTCACACAGACCCTTAATAAAAAGCTGACAGAGGTGTTGACAATATCCATAAATTTGGTGAAGATTTAAGAGCGTATTTCACTCATGTTGCAAAATCAGATTGTATTTTTAAGTTCAGTCAGCCAGTAACAGAGGATATTTCTAAGATTGTTTAAGAATGAAACTAGTAATTCATGCTAAAATTAAGAGTATTTTTGATAATTTTCTATTAACTTTATACATGGATAATTTACCTTCTAATTAGTTATCGAACATAATATTACTCATATAAAATTAAGTGCCTACATGTATATAAATCATATCTAAATCAAATACCAAATTACCCTTAATTCAATAATGTTTTGCATTTCGGTGGATTTATTTTTTTGGAATTTTTGGTTATAATGGAAAAAGATTAGAATATCTAGCACATGTGTACATAATATATTAAACCAATATACTCGTGACACACTAATAAGACTTAAAAGAGTACAAATTTCAATTATTTTGATAATAAATTTGTAGCAATGGAATTAAAAGTGTAGAATGTTTATTTAATAAGTAAATAATGTGTGATTATTTCACATTATTCTCCCTAGGAAAGATAATAATACAGCTAAAGAGACATTACTATAGTTGGACCACGTTAGAAAGTTAGTGTACACTCATTCTTATAGTTTATATAAATTATAAAAATAAAATAATAATATTAGGACCCTAAGTTTGATAAGTACATGCTTTAATTAAGCTAATTTTGCAGCTTGCACGTCGTAATAAAATATTTTATTGTAATTTTTCTTGATAACTATGCTTTGAGAAGGTTCTATGAAGGTCCCAACTAGAATAATTTTAAAAATTATTATATAACAAAATAAGTACGGGCGTCGAGTCCGTTTTTATGTAATAAGTGTCACGTACCTTTACTAACTAACACTCCAAAGCAAGTATTTAGGCTCAACTTATTGGTGGTCTCTTAAAATTAATATTAATTTTTATTTAAATATTTTAATTAATCTTTGTTTATTTTAGACATTTTATGATATGCTCCGTTGTGTTATATTGACATTTTTTATTGAATTCTTAAAGTGCGTGAGTTGTATTAATTTTAAGCGCGTGAAAAATATTTTTTTAGATAAAAAAATATTTTTTTCACTTCATCTTCTTCCTTCTTTCTCCTTCATTCAACCACCATTGTGTATTTTGATTTTGAGTAAAACAAAAAGGATCATACTCATTGAAAAGATTAAAAAAGAAGCATAAACTGATTGAAATAACTTACAAAAGCTATTTTTTTAAAAAAAATAGATCTAAAAATTAACATCGCTACCTCACCGAAAAAGATGGAGATTCGTCATTTTTGTTACTATCTTTCTCCCTCTTTTCTACCAAAACATATTTTATATAGAATTAGATTTTTTAGTGATAAAAAAAAATATGGGACGTCATTGAAAAAAAAGTTCGATCTAAATCTCCTCAATTTTTCTGACGGAACTCTACTTTCCGGTGAAAAAATTTAGATATCATGAGTCATTGAAATGAATCCTAGAAAATAAAGTCTTTTCTTATTGAAATGTTTTTAAAATATAAGTTTAAATGATTTTTCTTACATCTTCTTCTTATAAATATTTTTATTTAAACCAAATTTACACATGTCTTCTCATAATTTGCCGTCATGCCATGTCACCGGCGAGTAGATTGCACACATTTTTTAATTTTTGCTGATTGTTAAATAAGTGACAAAATGACACAGTGGGACATATTATAAAGTGTCTAAAATGAAGAAAGGTCAGTTGGAGTGCTTAAGTGAAAGTTGATGTCAACTTTAGGGGGTCAGCAATAGGTTCAGCCAAGTATTTAAAATCAATATCATCTATTTATGAAGTAACATTAAAATTAGTCCTCCGTTTTAATTATGTGGCATTTTTCTGATTTTGAGATTAAACAAGTCTATTTTTTATCGTAAATTTTTTATATATTTTAATTATTTTGAACTGTCAATTATTGTGACTTATGATAATTTTTACGTAATTTACAAATACGTAAATTTCATTTCAAAAAAGTTTGAAAAATTTTTACTCACAAATCCCTGATCAAACTTAAACTGTTTGACTTTTAAAAAATAGAAAATATCACATAAATTAAGACGGATGAAATATTAAATTCAAACACTTTGATGAGACGACTAACTTATGGTGGCCATCCATTTAGGTATTCTAGAGTGTTCCATGGAACATTCACTCTTGATTAATCAATTAATTAATAAATAATAATTTCGTTGTCATGTACATAATCAATTTCTTTTATAAAATGAAGGATTGAGATCCCAATTTTCAGTGGTTGGCATAGTATTTATTTAACTAATTAAATAAAAGAAAGATTAAGCATAAGCTCAGGTTGATCAATGTCATGAATTGAAATTAGTTAGGTATAGTGTCTTCTTGACCAATCCAGCACATTCTGTATCACGATTATCTAGGCAGAAACTATTAAATTCACGTAAATTTACAAACGATACATATTGATCGTTTAATTTCTACCTTAGTATCATATAAAATAACAACTTTTAACTAAGAAAAGAATATAAACCACACTTATATTCATCTATTGATTTAAACTAAATATAATACACAAGTGATGACAATACTAATTAACTAGAACATGGCACACATTACGTACTATATATATTTATAGGACTTCATGAGTCTATTCTTTATTTATTTTTTTCATTTCAAATTAAAGTAGCATAAGCTATTTTTTTTCTTCTAATAATGTAATATTTAGTTACCATTTCCTTCACCATAGCTACATGATATCCTTACGTATCTAGGACCATTAGTTACCGGAATCAGAACCAGCTCTTGATCCAGCATATGAGCCCGCTTTTGAACCTGCCTCACTTGATCCACCTCGGTTATCAGAACCAGAACCAGCTCTTGATCCAGCGTATGAGCCTGCTTCTGAACCTGCATCACCATTACCTGAGGAAGTTGAACCTGAACTTGAGCTTGAACTAGAACTTGATCTTGATCCTGATCCTGATCCTGAACCTGCTCCTGCACCGGACCCTGAACCACTTCCACCTCCCAAGCCCAACCCTACCCCAGCACCGACACCCACTCCTACACCACCACCCAAATCTAGGCCCAAATCCTTACGTGCCACCCGACCCTCTGAGACCATAACAAGAGTTGACAAAACAAGCAAAGCAAGAAAGCCTAAAGCCTTAACCCTAGCCATACTTAAAACACTAATAAAAGTACTAAAACTTAACTAAAGTCCAATATTATTGCTATGAAAGTATTATTCCTCTATTTAGCAAGTAATGCTTGATTTCTTGTTGTGGTAAAACATGATAACTTGTAACGCTATTTATAGTTTTTGATGCTAGGGTTTCAATTTGGTTGCTAAACATGAAAAATTAGTGGTAGTGGGGGACAATTGTACATTAATAAAAATGGGCTAGACTAAAGTTAGTGGATGAGAAATTAAAATCATGCAATTTAAGAAAGTTTTTTTTTTTTTTTTTTGGACTTGTCATATGATAACCCATGTTATGATGAAATTGTATCGACCCACGTACTGGCCATTCCACTACCATAGTGGAATAGCTGTAAAATACACTAATATTTTCAAGGTGGACGATAATACAACACACAAAAGGAAGAGACATGTAAATAAGGAATTGATAGAAAAGAGACACGTGTAACAACGAAAAAATCATCAAAAATTGTAGTGGAACGACTAGATATTAGTAGGAGTATACATTATCAGATTGCAGCGACTAGATATTAGTAGGAGTATACATGATCGAGTTGCAGTGACGTAGCTACATACTGTCAAGTAGGGGTGTATATGACCGAGTTGGTTCGGGTTTTTCAAATATCAAACCAAACCATTTATTTCGGGTTTTTGAATTTATAAATCAAACCAAACCAATAAAACTTGGATTTTTCAACTTCGGGTTTTTTCATTTTTTTTTTTTTGGATTTTTGGGTATTTTTCGATAAAGTATTCATACAAACATATAATTTAATTGTACTTCAAATATTTCTTTAGTCCTACCAAAATGCAACTATCCAAGTTATTTCTCAAGAAAATAACAAAAAATATGATATAATTAATGACACGAAAGTATCCAAAAAAATAATAATAATAAAATCACGTAAAACAAATATTGCAAATTAATAAGTCATAATGAAATTGATCATAATTTAAAGTACTAAATCATGTTAAAATAAGTTTAGTAAGTATTAGTTACATGACTAAATATTAAAAGAAAGTAAAATTAGATAGTGTATTTTAATTGGCTAAATCTATGTAAAACTAAAAACCAAATATTCAATATTATTGTCATTCTTAGTGTTGAATTGATTATTTTTTTTCATCAATATTAATTTGATTTTTGTTTAAACTTTCTTGTAATTACCAACATGTATAGACTATAATCTTATTAGATCATCAAGAATTCTAACTTCCAAACATGAAATAATTATATTAAAAGATAAAATTATGAAAAAATATATGAAAAATTTAAAAATTATATCAAAGTAAGTATTTTTACGTATAAAATAAAATTTTAAAATTATATATATAATGTCGGGTTGGTTTGGTCTCGGGTTGGTTTTTTTTAGTTGAAATCAAATCAACCCAAATATAGTCGGGTTTTTTTCCAACACCAAACCAAGTCAAACCAAACCACTAGTCGGGTTTTTTTTCCGATTTGACTCGATTTACGGTTTGATTTGGTTTTCGGTTCGATTTTGTACACCCCTACTGTGAAGGGTGTCTGATTGGACACCCTTTATCGGAAAAAATTAGCATATATACAAGTAAAAGGATATATAAAATGATTAAATAACCTATTTTGGATACCCTTAACATACACTACAACAAAAATGATCATTAGTGGCAATTAATTCTTAATTGCCGCTAAATGTGTATTTTTAGCGGCAATTGACACTCTTTATATATGTCCCTAAAGCCTTTAGTGACATTGGTTCTAATGGCACTTAGCTAATGCCGATAAAGACTTTAGCACTCTTTATTAATGTAAATATTTAATGCCGCTAAAAGTTATTTTTGTTATAGTGATAACAGGTTGTTATTTCTGGACACCCTTTAAGAAATTTCTGGCACCGCCACTGTCGAGTTGGTTCAGGTTTTTCAAATATCAAACAAAATCATTTGTGTAGGATTTTTGAGTTTATTAATCAAACCAAATCAATAAAACTCGAGTTTTTCAACTTGGAGTTTATTTTCAATTTTTTTGGATTTTTCCGGTAAAAGTATTCATGCAAATATATAATTTACTTGTACTTTAAATTTTTTTTTAGTCTTACCAAAATGCAATTATCTAAAGAAATATTTAAAACAGAACTAAATTATATTTAAAAGACTTGATTTTCTTTTTGCATAGTATTAATTTGATTTTGATTTAAGATTTATTATAATTACCAACATGTATGAATTATAATCTTTATTGGATCATTAAGAATTACAATTTTCAAACATGAAATAAATATATTAAAAGATAAAAGCTATAAAAAAGTAAGAAATATTTAAAAATTATATCAAAGTAAATATTTTTGCATATAATAAAATTTTAAAAATTATATATATAATGTCGGGTTGGTTTGATCTCGAATTTTTTTAGTTGAAATCAAATCAAATCAATAAAGATATATATTAAAAAGATAAAAACTATGAAAAAGCTACCCAGTAATTTCTACAATTTTGTACTAAAATTTAAAAAATCGAAGAAATTACTTGGAATCTTGGATCCAAAACCCTAGCATGTAAAAAAGCTACCAACATGTGTCAAAACAAGAAATTTACAAGAACGACGATAAGTATAATATTAAAACGTACGATAAAATGCAATTTTTTAAGGAATAATTGTATATAATAACAAACTAATAACCTAAAATAAATGGAATAGCTAGGTTTTGATTTAACTGTGCTCCATAGCAAACGTTTGCAAAAAATTGCCAGGCGTCTCTCTCACAATATCTCGCTCGCCACTCTCCTCCAATCTCTCCCTCGCTTCCTCACTTTTTATACAAACACAAGTGTATAAAAATTATTTTGAATTGTATAAAGTAGAGAAAATTGTATAAATACATATATTTTTGTTCCCCTCTCTCCCCTCTTCCAGATCTCGCTCGCCACTCTCCCAAATCTCGCTCGCCACCCTCGCCTTTCTCACTTATACAAACAGAAATGAAATGTATAAATTGCGTTTCTGTTTGTATAAAGCGTGAGAAAATTGTATATACACATGCAAGTACATATATTTTCGTCCTATACACTTATAATTATACAATAAAAATACTCCCCTGCCCGATTTCTTTTGCCTTTCTCTCTTTTTCGTTTTATACAAATTTCAAATTGTATCTAATTTCTCTCTTTCTCATTTTATACAATTGGATTCAATTGTATATTCCCTGCCAAGTCTCTTTTGTCTTTCTCTCTTTCTCATTTTATACAAATTCAAATTGTATATAATCGTTCTATACAGTTATAATCATACAATTCATTTTATATATTCGTTTTTATACAAGTCTCTGCCCAAGTGTTTCTCTTTCTCGTTTTATACACTTCGTTTTATACAATTCGCTTCAACTGTATATGTATAGCGAATTATACAGTTTCTATGTTCGCTATGGAGCGCAATTATGCAAACTTTGCTATAGCATACAAATATGAATTTTTTATTTGCTATATGTGAAAGTTGCCCAATTTTTAACTAGTAATTAAACATCAAGATATATATATATATATATATATATATATATATATATATATAAGTGCGTGCATAATTCTGTTTTTGCAACAAACTAATAAAGAACTATAAAAAAAACAAATTAAAAAAGAACTAGCTAAACTAAAAAAGAAATATCAAAAACAAATTTAACCCTAAAGCTAACTTAAGAGTACTAATTTTCTCCAAATTTAGGGAGGATTTCCTTCATTAAGTATTCAGTAGCCTTTTTGTAAGTAGGTTCACTTGGATGAATACTATCAAAGAATACGAATCGTGAAGGATTTGAACATACGTAAGATAGCTCGGTGCAAAAAGGTCCTGCTTCAAGTAATCCACTTCCGCAACACCCTACCTTTGTTTCCTTAAATCCTGTTACAATTTGTAAACCACAAAAATATATTTCACTAGCATTTTATTAGGCATAAAGTTTAAAATAAAAAGACATATTTTTTAAATATAGCCCAAAAACATTCATATCATCAATATTTTTGGAGTTGAACTTCGAAAAACATGTTTATCCAGAATTTTCAAGAATTTTAAAAATAACAAAAAGGTGTTTTCACTTTCTTCGTTTCAAATTATTCACATAAAGTAAAAAAAAAACTCTAAATTGTATTCATAGTCAAACACAAATTCAATTTTCAGTATCATTTTTCACTTTGAAAACAAAAACTATTTTGTTTTCACATTTTACAATGAAATGTTTAGATTACTAAATATAGATTAGCACCACTATATATTTAAGATAAATAAAATAGGTTAAAGATAAAATAAATTAGGGTTATTATAAATTAAAAACTAATAATTAATTATTAATTGAAAAAAAGTACTTACCATGTAATCGAGGATTGTGGACAAGGTCTGATATCAAATTATATGTGTCAACATATAATATTTTGCTTCCAGGAAGATGTGATTGTAATTGAATTAATAAATTCTGAAGCTTTTGGTTATAAATTTCAGCATCAGAATTCTCTTCATTAATGCAACTTCTAAGAAATGGAGATTTTGCTGTAATTTGCATTGGAAGACAACCAATTGGTGGCAATCCATTTACTATAATATTACGACATCCAAGATAATATAATTCCTGAAAAAAAAATATTAAAAAAATATCACACATTAGAATAATATAATAAAAATCCATTTTTAAGACATATATAACGAATTGAGAAATTCCATTAAGACTCACTAAAATTTTATGTATATATATATATATGAAAAATATTTGAAGCATATATAACGAATTTATAAATTACGTTTAGACTGTCTAAAATTTGACACATACTATACGTATATATATGAAAACAAATTTTTCTATAAAAAAATTGTCACTATCCTGAGTTATATGTAGCTACGCCACGATAGGCAAAGAGACAAAAAATGGACTTGAGTGACATTAGAAATGAACTAGATAGGCTAAGGGATCACGAATATGCATAGTAAAGAGTGATGGATGATGAAGGTATATAATAAAGAAAATAAAAGTTCCTTTTTTCAAATAGTTTTTATTTTTAAATTAAGTAGGACAATTTTTTTAAAAATAATTTAAATTTATTTATACGTAATAGCTTTCTATATATATATAGAGAGAGAAAAGCTATGAATTGACTTACATATAAATAAATTTTCTCTATATATATATATGAATAAAGATAGTAAATCGACAAAAATATAGACTATATACAAATGTAGTATCACTCTATAGTATCACTCCACTAACTCCATAATCATTCTGATGAACTATTGACTCTTATATCAGTTGATATGTTAAGAAAAAATTGACACGTAAGAAATTAGTTAACAAACAGATAAAATTTCAAAATTAAATGATAAAAAATTTATTTAGCTACGAATGAACGATAAATTAGAGTAAGGAGTATTAACCTTGATAAAACTTTGGACTTTGTCAAGTAGAAAATCTTGGTAGCCATTCAATGTGAATTGAAGTCTTCTATTAGGTAAATCATAAAAATTAAATATCAAATCATTAGTACCAGCACTAAGAATAACCAAAGCACCATTCACAATTCTTTCAACTTCACTACTATTTCCTCCAACAATATCTTTAATAGTACTCAAATATTCCTTAAAAGATTCTAACTCTTCCTTCATAGATATAACTCCAGAAATTGTACTTGTTAATTCATCAAATCCTGTTCCTCCAGATGCAAAACAAACTCCACTAAGCAAATCGTTTTTCGACAAATCGCGTTGTAAATAAGGAGGAACACCATTTTTTTTTAGACCTAATGAAATTGACAACATGTCTGGTACTAATTTTCCATTAGAAAATCTTCCTGTTGGGATATGGTTAGTGAAATCTTGACCATATGGTAAATGATTGCCTTTGGCTATAGTATCAATATGGTTATTATTTCCAGTGTCAACTGATGAATCACCAAATACTAAAATGGATGTGAATTTTGGAATAGTATTGGCTTGGCTAGTTACTATTATGTTACAATAACATAATATCATGAAAAAGAAGAAGCAAGTTTTAAATGCCATTTTGTGATGTGCCAAAAAAAAAGTTATAATTTAACGCTAGGAATATGCGTTTTTATACTTGTAAGTTTGTACACGTAGAGTTTTAGTACGAGTCTGTCAGACGAGTTCTGTTTCAGTTATAGTTTTTAGTTCAGATAGGAGTAAATTATTGGAGATATTTACGAAGAAATCAAGATATGATTGGACTGTTTCAATTAGGATTCTTAGTTCAGATAGGAGAAAACTATTGGAGATATTTACGAAGAGATCAAGATATGATTGGACTGTAGTGTTCTATCCAGGATAAATATATGTGTACCTAAATTGTTGCAAATAAAGTTTTTAATGTATATCTATGTATTTATTTTATTTGTTGTAAAAGAAGATATTTTTAATTTTGTATATTGCTACCTCGTATTTTTTTTTGAGAATTCTAGGCCATACACGATGTGTTAGCTAGCTTCTAAAAATTCTGAATAAAATCTTGAAACTTGATAAAAAGGAAAAATATCGACTATTTTTTAGTGTGAAAACTGCCTTTGTTTCTCTTAACTTTATGTGGCAAATTTTGGCATTTCTCTACACATTTTTTTTTTCCATAGATATTTTCACGTTTGTACGATATTTTTGAGTTTAACTAATATTCACTGACGATGTGTTAAAGAAATTTTATTCCATTAGGATCATTGTAGATTATAGCACGTAAATTATCTAATTATCTTTATAATTACAATTTTATATATTATATTTGGGTGATTTGATAATGTAAAGAAAACTTTGTTTATTTATACATAAGTTAAACTCGTTATTTATTCATAGATTATTTGTTTTATTTTTAATAAATAAGATAAATTAGACAAAATGATCATTCTATTAAATTCCTTAATCCTAAAATAGTCCAATTATCATTTAATTACCATATTGGGCCATTCGACTCTATTATCTTTAAGGAGAACTTTCACATATAGCCATTACAAAAATATCCTAATTATTCTTTATAGCTATACTTTGATAATTACAATTCGTAGGTACATGTTATAGGGAGGAGAGAGGCGAGCGAGACTGGGAGAGAGAGTAAAGAGGCGAGAGAGAGCAAAAAGTGGGAGAGAGGTGAATTGTATATGTACATTGGTTAGATAATTGTATATTATATATATGTATTTGTATATATGGCAAGCGAGATTGGGAGAGGGAGGAGAGAGGCGAGCGAGATTGGGAGAGGGAGGAGAGAGGCGAGCGAGATTGGGAGAGGGAGGAGAGAGGCGAGCGAGATTGTGAGAGAGGTGAGAGAGAGGGCAGAGACTGGGAGAGAAGTGAATTGTATATGTATATTGGTTAGATAATTGTATATTATACATATGCATATTTATAAAAAACATGTGAGATTGGGAGAGAGGAAAGAGGCGAGCGAGATTGGAGAGGGAGGAGAGAGGCGAGCGAAAGAGGACAGAGAGTGGGAGAGAGGTGAATTGTATATGTATATTGATTAGATAATTCTATATTATACATATGTATTAATATATTATGGTGAATTATACATATACAAATGTAGCTAATTATACAAATTCGAAGTCAGCCACATAATTAATGTATAATGTTAGTCGTGAGTGATAATTATAACAAACTATAACTATGATGAGTAATTAAGTAATATAAGTTTGGTTAGCCGCGTAATTTTTCCTTAAGAAAATTGTAATTCACGGCTACAGTTTTCCAATTTTCGTTAGTCGACTTATTTGTGTAAATTCATAAACTGTATAATTTGGTTCATGATTGTATAAATATAGAATTTTATATACGCTTACTCTAGCTATATGTCTACGATTTATGAAAAAATCATGATAAATTACTCAATTTGTCTATTTGGCAAGCAAATTATACAAGCTCAACCTGAAAATTTTCTAAAAGAAACATTATACAAACGCGCAAAAATATACAAACCGCAGCCTCCATAACAAACAAAACTATAGCTATGAAGCACAATTATCAAAACTATAACTATAGAGCTTTATTATATCTATTATGTTTGCTATTTCTAAATTTTCTTTTCTTGAACTGTAGCTATACTACCTAATATAGGCTTAATGTTTGTTATTCGGTATTATTTTCCCAATCCTTAAATCCAAGTCTAAAATCATTCTGCAGTGTCATCATTTGGGCCTCCATTTTATATGATCCAAAAGAGCTAAGGCCCATAATCAACATTATTGCTAAAAGAAGCCCAAAACTCATAATGACACCTCAAATACACTACAAGATTACTAACAATAATCAAACTAATGGCTATATATCCCCATTTGTAGTTTTGGCAAATTCATTAACTATATATATGATTTAATTTGTTAGATTAATCAAGCTAATGACTATATATACTCTCATTTAGTTTGTTCATTTATTTAATAGAACTCATGTATTCTCTTTTTTTATTGGTAGGAAGTATAACGATTCTTTGCTCCTATCTGACATAGATTTCGATGTTATAACTTGAACATTTAAATTTGTGTTGTTTGAACATGTATTTTACTGAGGCTTTTTATAAAGAAGTTTTATGATGGAATTTCCGAAAATTGATCAAAGTCATTTTTGGGGAACTTGAAAATATATGAAAATTATTTTTTCAAACTCTGATCAAATTTCATGATAAAAAAAGTATGATCAATTATATACATTTTGTTTGGCTAATACATTTCTAGTCTCACCTATATAATTTATTTGTGAGTGTCATTTACTATAAAGTTGATTCTTATTCTTTAAAATTAAATGGTCAAAGAGATTCTTGTTTACTTTCTATAGGGAATTGGTCTTAGCTCTTCCATTCATAATAGACAAATTATAAACTCTTGTTTTTTCTCAAGAAATTTCTAGAGGTGGAAGATCTGATCAAGTGTTTTTGGCACTACATAATGAAATTCGTACAATTCCAATGCAACAACAAAGGGTGATGTAAGAATAGCGGTTTCTCTCCGAACAACGAAATAGAGGTGACTTCACATTATTTTATACGTACTCGGAAAGTTTCACTATTATTTGTAGAGTATATAATGTCCAAAATTGTATACAAAGTTTCTAAACAGCAAAATAGGGATGACTTAACATTATCTCTATAAATTTTTAAAAATATCTAAGAGAACTTCGATTTATCCTAAATAACATCTCAATTATGTATTCCTCTAAATCATCTAAATAAATACTTTAGTTGGATGTAAATGTAAATAAAACTCACAATTTCCTTTACACCCTCGCCCCCCCCCCCCCCTCCCAAGTTTTTTTTTTGTCCATTTATCATTTTGAACGTATATTTAGAATTGCAGAGCGAAGTCAGATAAAATTGAGAGGTTATTCTGAATCTTTTTTAACGAAAAATTATGTTATTTATACATAATTAAAATTATTTTTCTTATATATAGTCTCTGTCGAGTTTTGAGTATATTTACTTAACCATATTTTAAATTCACTCTCTTAGTGTAAATTTTAACTCCGCGATTGTGTTAGTGGTGTGTAAGGAATCTTGTTAGGAAATCGAGTACTCCATTGTTTAGTATTAGTCAAATTAGCGTAATTTTTAGTCATCCTATTTTAATATCTACAATGGATGATATTTCTGGGACCAATACATTGAAGAGTTGTGAAATCGATAGAAGAATAGAAAATAATTAATATTTGTACATTTAATTTAATTTATGGTGACATTGATGTAATGATGTAATCCTCTTATTTGATCAAATGGCAACTTGACTACTTCAACCACCCTTATTAATTTATTTTTTTACCAAATTACTTTGTTTTAAAGATATTTCTTCTATTTTATTTTGAATTATTTACTTATAATTAGAGGAATGAGTAGATACAATGGACAACGTTCACCCATACATATAATTTAAAAGATCAAAATTATACATTTATATTAATTGAAGATTAAATATGTTTAATCGAAAAAGAAAAAATGAAAGATTGAAGAAGAAATGTTATCTCCCTCTTCTAATCAAATACAACTAGCCTTTGGACAAATTCAATGTGCAAATTGCAATAATATTCTTTTAGAAAATGAAATGTTTGGTCATTCTTTGTTTGTCTTTTCTTTTTCGTCGTGTACTTGTTCAGTTTTATTTAAATTTAAACGTTTGTTTATCTATTCAAATTTAAGAGTTTAGAAATCTAACCAATTCCTCTTTATTTTTAAAAAGTTTTTATTTGAATTGATCAAAACTAATGAAATATAAGAGAATATCATGATTTAGAAAATTAATATTTCATATATTTACTTCCAAAATCTCTTTTAAGTAATCCCACAACTATCGGTACATATAATCTAGGTCATAATAAATGTATAGATTGAGTCAATATCATATGTGTATGTATATAATATTCCAGATCGATCCAATTGCTGCAAGTTGATACTTGATATAATAGTTTATTTTTATGAATGAAAATATCTATTTGACCTCGATGCTATCATAGCTTTAAAATAAGTTTATGGTGAAAAATAATCATCCTAAAATTATGAATTTTTGAAAATTAATTTGGCTAATTTTTAAAATTAATTTAGATTACATTAGTTTAATATTTTAAACAAAAGATACTATAATTTATTATTATTTTTCATGTTAATATGATGAAAATAAAATATCGTTAAATATTAGTCAAAAATTTTACCATTTGACTCTTAAAAAGGAAATCATGACAATTAAAACTGGACATGAAAAATACTCCCTCCATCCGGAATTGTTTGCCACGTTGCGTTTATCGAAAGTCAATTTGACTAAATTTCAAAGGTAAATTTGATCACATTAATTCAATATTTTAAATAAAAAAATTAGATATTCTAAAAGTATATGAAAAGTACTATAAATTACACTTTTTTGCATATTAATATGATGAAAAATTATATCTTAAAATGTTAGTCAAAGGTTTTATAGTTTGACTCTAAAAATAAAAACCATGACAAACAATACCGGACACAGGGAGTGTCATTTTTTTTAATTGACCTTAAATAACGTGATTTTGAATTATCCAAGACTAATTTAATGGTGGAATTATTATCTTTTACTAAGGAGATTCGAAATATATAAAAAATAAACACATGAGATGTCTATTTTACCCATATTTATACGTGTTATATTTCATTGATCCCTCGATCCTTTCTAGTTCTGCCGCGAATATAGCATACCAAATAGGAAAATAAAAAAAAAAGAGAAAAATTAAATTATCTTCCTTTTTTACATTGGCAAGTGGAAAGTCAAATTTACAAATAATTTTCTTTAAAAATAGGGAAAAGGGTCTGATATACCCCTCAACTTTGTCATTTAGAGCTGATATACCCCTCGTTATGAAAGTGGCTCATATATACCCTTACCGTTATACAAACGGCTCATATATACCCCTGCTGTTACAAAATGAGCTCACATATACCCTTCATTTAACGGAAGTGAAAAAATTAGTTTTAAATTTATATTTTTTACTTTTAATTTTTTTAAAAAAATTATTTAGTGGTATATATGATTCTTTTATCAAAGTTTAAGGTAGATTTCAATTTTTTTCATACATAAATTATTTTTTGACTTCTTTTATTATAATTTGAGTTTCTTATTCTTATATTTTTTTTTCATTCCTTAGTGTAAAGAAAAAATATTTAAAATTATTTTTTATGTCTATATTGTAATTTAATTTTTGTATTCGAAGAAAAAAAATTGGTCATCTACAATAAGTTTTACAAGAATATTAGAGAAACTTTAATAAATTTGATCATTAAAATAATAATTCTAAATTAGTCATTAAAATAAAAGAAGTCAAAAAAAGTATGTTTGACGAGGATTAAATCTACTCATATGAGATTATATTTTTTAGAAAAAAATAATAAAAAATTAGATTAATATTATTATTTTTTCATTTTCCGTTAGAGGAAAAGGGTATATGTGAGCCATTTGTTTATAAGTAAGGGTATATATGAGCCACTTTCATAACAAGAGGTATATCAGCTCTAAATGACAAAGTTGAAGGGTATATCAGACCCTTTTCCCTTAAAAATAAACAAAAAGTGGACTTGTTCTTTTTCTATATTTATGACATACTCCTAAATGATTAGTCAAAAAATCCATAAATATATGTATGCACCTCTTCATCTTTTTCTCATACTAATAAAATTCTTCAATTTCTAATCCAAAAAATAAAAAATTCAAAAAAATCAAAATGTTGCGTTTGAGTAACAATTTAGTAGGAATTGTTAACATAATAACATTTATTATTTCAATTCCAATTATCGGTGGAGGAATTTGGTTATCAAAACAAGCAAATACAGAATGTGAAAGATTTCTTGAAAAACCAATTATAGCACTTGGAATATTTGTTATGTTAATTTCATTAGCTGGTTTAATTGGTTCATGTTGTAGAGTTTCATGTTTTTTATGGATTTATCTTGTTATTATGTTTTTATTAATTATTTTGATTTTTTGTTTTACAATTTTTGCATTTGTTGTGACTAATAAAGGGGCTGGTCATGTTTTATCTGATAGAGGGTATAAAGAATATAGGCTTGGTGATTATTCAAATTGGTTACAAAAAAGAGTTAATAATCATTGGGGTAAAATTCAGAGCTGTTTGCAGGATACTAAAATATGCAAAACATTGATGGATCATAATGATGATGTGGATGATAAAGTTGAAGAGTTTTACAAAAAACATCTATCTGCTCTTCAGGTATTTCATTTTTTATTTTTAACCATATTTTTTATTCGATGTTCGATATTGTTTGATTGGACAGGTAAAGGAGATTTTTTTTCGTGGTTGATCAAGTTTTGTTGTGAATTTTTTTGAAAATAGTTTTTGTTTTCAGAGTGAATTTCTCTTTTTGTGTGTGTGAATTGGTGGAGTTGTCTTTGACTATGAATACAAATTGAAGTTGTTTTATATTTTTTACGAGTGATTTAGAGTGCTTTTTTTTTGTAAATTCTTGAAAATTTTGAAATTTCGAATTTTTAGGGCATATGTTGATTTTGTTGGAGGTTGTTCATGTAGAAGGGGCATTTTGTGAGTAATTTGGAGTGAATTTTACTCTTTTAAAAAAAAACAAAAAAACTTAAGAAGTCTGGAATTTCGAATTTTTATGGTCAAATGTTGATTTTTTTGGAGGTTGGTCATGTAAAGGAGTTTTTCTTTTTTGATTTTGATTATGTTTCACTGTGAAATTTTAAGAAAAAAAGGTTTTGTTTTTAGAGTTGAAAGATATTTTTTGAAAATTTGTATTTGGTTGTGAATACAAATTTGAGTTGTTTTTGAGCTTTTGTGAGTAATTTGGAGCGAAAACACTTTTTTGTTGTTTTTCAAATTCTTGAAGATTCTGGAATTTCGAAGTTTTATAGCCAAATGTGTTTGTCGGAGTTCTGATGACTTATTTTGTTTTAACGTTAGCTACTCAGAAATTAAAACGACGGATGTTGTTTTCCTGTCTTCCCAAATCAATTACCTATGTCTCAATGTGTGGCGTGATAAGATAAGAACGACCACTAAGGGTCTGATTTATCTTTCTTTATAAAAAGTTGAAAGTTTTAAGATTTTGACTCTGTTCTATACGAACAAGTTTTTCATCTCCATTAAGTAAGGGTAGTCTCGGTAGATTGTACGGAGATTAGACTTCTACCTTTTACTAGTATGTACACACTCATGTCTACTACCGTTCTACCATAATCAATGCTGTTCACACCTTCTTAGCTAAGGCCATATCTTCGGTGTGCTGCAACTGTGTCATATCATGTCTAATCACCTCTCTCCAATACTTTTTTCGATCTATCTCTACCTCTCCAAAATCCATCTAAACCCAACTTCTCACACCTCCGCATTGGGACATCCGTGCATCTCCTCATTTTGTGCACTACTCTTGATAAACTATGTCTACTAACTACTCTTGTTTTGGTTCTATGTATAACCTTCATTGCATTTTCTTGTATCAGTTGAAAGTTTACATAACTTGGTTGATTCACTAACATATTATGCTAAGTCATTCTCAAAACGCGGTGATTAAAACGATTTTTTTTGACATACAATCACTTAACCATGATCAAGTAATAAACATGTATGAAAGACAAGTCTTATGTATTCATTGGCTTGGTGTAAACGCATCCTACAAAACCTTAGTTTATATATCTTCTTGATTGTGTATCATCTCCCATTGTGTGTTTACGACATGTTTATTCTTTCAGTCTGGTTGCTGCAAACCATCAAACGACTGCAACTTTACCTACGTTAGCCCGACTAACTGGACTAAGAGTTCAACCTCATCACCCTTCACCAATCCTGACTGTAACCTATGGAGCAACAATCCGAATGTGTTGTGTTACAGCTGCGAATCCTGCAAAGCCGGGCTGTTAGACAATATCAAGAGTGACTGGAAAAGAGTGGCTGTACTCAATATCATATTCCTTGTTTTCCTCATTCTTGTTTACTCTGTTGGATGTTGTGCTTTTAGAAACAATAGGCGTCTTGATTCATATAAGCGTTACCCTTGAGAGTACTGCTCGATTGATCAGTTGTTGTTAAGATTCTTGTCGCGTATGATATGGTGTATAGGACCATTTAGTATGTTGCCATGGTCTTGAATGTACAGAGGAGTACTATTTGTTCGAGTTATGTTGGACTAGTGGATTCATGTTAATACACGAGTTCGTTGTTTAGAACATGTTTCTCAGTTGTTGGCTTGTTGTTTGTTGGTAAGGTAAGAGGTTCAAGTCCGATTTAGACAGTTAAGACACTATTCATTCCTGTTATAGCACGCTTATCATGTATGTTGTAATTGGAATGAAAAATATCGCGCTAAATGAAGAGGAACTAGCAAGAGATATTGAATACTCGTTGATGACATATGGAATAGAGTGAATTGAGACTTCAACTATTCATTCAATGTTTTACCAATTTTAGAGTTAAAGTCCATCTATTGTCATTCAATTGATGCGATTAACTTAACTATTTAATAGACGAATAAAAACTTCTGATAATAGATGGACTTGACTACAAAATTGGTAAAATATATTGGATGAATGGAAAAGTATTGTAGAGAATGTAAGTTCATTTGGCAAGAAGAGACGTAATGCTTGCTCTGAGTTACCATCACTTACCATGTGGATACAGTAAGATGACATATTTCATTATATCAACTTAATTAATTATCTAACAGACAATGAAAATATATGTAGAAAAAAATATTTGTAAATGAGAATTAAAAGTGTCTGATTGAAACATTTTATTGAGGATTGAAGTATACAATTAAAACATGATTTAGTTTGAGTGTTTAAGTGGAATATCCTTACAAGTTTAAGGAGCTGACTATGCCTTTTATTATGCTAAAATAAAATTGAGTACAAGTTTTCGATATATAAAAAAAATGTCAAAGAATAGAAAAATTCAGGGGAAAACAGTTGAAGAGTTGAAGTTAGAGAATTTATGATTTTTTATAAAAAAAATATTTTTATAATGTTTGATAGATTTAGAGCCTGTTTGGATTAGCTTAAAAGCTGGTCAAACTGACTTAAAAGCAGGTTTTTGACTTATTTAAGTGTTTGGCAATTCTCAAATTGACTTATTTTAAGTTAAAAAAAACTTATTTTAAGCCAAAAGTTAAAGCTGGGGAAGGGGTGCTTTTTTTTTTTTTTTAGCTTAAAAGCTCTTTTAAGTTGACCAAATATTTTACCTTTTTGCCCTTATTTCTTTTTTTTTATTATTATTAATATTATTATTATTATTATAATTATTTATTATTATTATTATTATTATAATTATTAGTATTATTAATATTTTATTGATTGCAAATGGGTGTTTAAAGTTCATTATTTAGTATACTGAGTTAGTATATCTCATGGCTGGTTTTTTGGATTATTCTTCAGGGTGATTTCTTGAAGAGGTGTATATGCAGATTCCTGATGGCTTTGCAACCCAGGGGAGAAGTCTATGGTTTGCAAGTTACATAAGTTTTGTATGGCTTGAACTTATATGGGGAGGACTATTTAGATGCTTGTCTCATTATGATGTTAAGGTAGGCAGACATTTGATAAGATGTATTATTATTATTATTAATAATATTTTATTATTTTTATTATTATTATTTATTTTATTATTTATTATTATTATTATTATTATTTTCATATTGTTATATTATTATTATTATTTATTATTATTATTTATATTTAATTATTATTATTATTATTTTATTTATTTTTATTATATTTTATTATTTTATTATTATTATTATTATTATTATTATATATTATTATTAATATTTATTATTTTATTATTATTATTATTTATTTTATTATTCTTTATTATTATTATATACT
Source organism: Solanum sitiens (assembly GCA_016801875.1). Taxonomy (NCBI): domain Eukaryota; kingdom Viridiplantae; phylum Streptophyta; class Magnoliopsida; order Solanales; family Solanaceae; genus Solanum; species Solanum sitiens. The sequence continues at coordinate 694,433 of JABWTJ010000280.1, read as the reverse complement.
ATTATTACTATATATTATATATTATTATTTATTTTATTATTCATTATTATTATTACATATTATTATTATTATATATTATATATTATATATTATTATTATTATATATTAAATATTATATATTATTATTATTATTCTTTTCATATTATTATTATTATTATTATTATTTATTATTATTATTATTATATATTATATATTTTTATTATATTATTATTATTATTATTAAATTAATCAACTTTTATCATGTTAACAGCTTTTAAGGGTATTTCAGACATTTTGATTAAAAAAAGTGTTTACCAGCACTTATTTGCCAAACACATCAACAACTTTTTTTTTAACTTCAGCACTTTTATCCAAACACATAACTACTTATTTTTAAAATAAGTTCCAACACTTTTAAAAGTACTTTTTAAAAGCTACTTTTTTTAAGCCCATCCAAATGGGCTCTTATACTATTCTCTTTAGTCTATCTTTACTTATCTATTATACTAAAAATAACTAGACCTGTCAAAATGGGCTGACACAACCCAATCCTAACGGGTTAGAGAGTTAATGGGTTAAGACGGGTTGTCTCTTTAAATTAAATTGCCTATAAAATAGCAGTCCAGCCCAGCCTAGCCCTAAGCGGGCCACGGGTTCGGACGAGTCTGTCCTTCAATCAAAAAATGAACAACATTGATGTTTTAGAAAGAGTATCTAAGAGTATCGTATGTTGATTTTTGATGAACACAACATCAATACATACAAAAATTCATTTATGGATTACATACTTTAGAGAAAACTTAAAAAACACATAATAACCAAGATACAACATCGTAAGATTCATCCGAGCAAAAAATATTACATGATCAATATTTTCATAAACAAGACACCAAAGGAAAAATTAGGCATAAAAACAAAAGTAGGCTTAATTTTAGTAGGCTAATGACCCTAAAATGTAAAAGATCTACAAATGAGTTAGACCTGATTTTATATTTTTTAAATATTTAATATTTATTAACAAACTAAAATATTTATCATAAATAGTTTTAACATTCATAGCCCATGGGCTAAGCCTCGCAAGTTGGGTCTACGAGGCTAGCGGGTCAAATGGGGTTGACCAAAAAGCCTCATTTCTAAATGGGTTAAAAAATTTAGGCTCAACTCTACTTAATTCAGGGATTGGGTTGAGGCGACTTAACGGGGTAAGTCCACTTTTACAGCTCTAAAACTAACCATCCAACAATACTTGTTCAGTTTGAAAATCAAAGAATAATTTATTCTTTTTGTGTCTATTTTATCCTTATTATTAGATATTATTCAATATTCTCAAAATTTTAATTTAATACATTCAAAGGATAATATAATATTATTACTATGTTATTTATTATTTTTTAAAATTTATATCAAATTAATAGTGAATAACTATTGTAAACACGAATATTAGCTAATTGTCCTTTATATTGAATGAAATTAATATTCATCAAACAAATAAGCTATACAAAGTCAATGTACTACTATAAGTTAATTAATTTTTTTTGAATGATATTTAATTGCATTTAGGCAATTAATAGTATCAAGCTATAATTTCTCTATTCTCAAAAGTGCTAACTATAGTATTGATCAGTAAAAAATATGTTGTACTATACTACTTACGTTTGTTTGTATGTTATCGATTGCGGAGTCAAAAATTTAAAAGAATATATTAATATTTTTTATCGTGTTAAAAATTTATAAAAAAATATAAATTTATAATAATGAATATTATTCAATTTATATACCCAACATAATTATTTAACGAAATGTGTGCACCAAATCACTGTTCGCCTAAGATAACTCCGCCCAATCCGCCCATAATTGTTGTTCACTATTCAGAGCTAACAGAGGTTTTAAACAACCTTCACCAAACAATTAATTCATCAAAAAGTGTTAATAGAAGTACAACTAGCAAGTCATAATAACATATTTAGCTTATATAAATATATCTATATATCTATATATCTATCTATATCTATATATATATATATATATAAAAAAGATTTATATATGTCATCAGTTAAAAGTTTGGCTTATCTATGTCATTTCTGTTTGAGAAAAGGCTCATCAATGCTATTATTTGTTAACGCAAAACGATTACGATTTTGCTAAACTATTTTTTACATGTCAATTATGATTCGCGCGACCACGTAATTAATCAAATTATTTTTTTAAAGAAGAAAGGGTCCAAATATGTCATCAAACTTAGAGGAAATTAAGGCTCATATATGTCATGCGTTAATAATTTGACTCATCTATGCCATTTCAGTTAGCAAACAATGGCATGGATGAGCCATTTCTCCAGCGAGAATAGTATAAATGAGCCAATTTTTAACCGATAATATAAATGAGTCTTTTCTCAAAATTTAATAGCATATTTAATCCTTCTCGAAATAAAATATGAACTTAATAAATTGCCAACATTTTTTTCTCTCCCTCCAAATTTACAAAAATTATTAAATACTTTCATGATATAATAGAACGCTCACACGAATTAAGATATTTTTTTAAAAAATTAGGAACAAGTTCAGATATTACTTTAAGTTTTTCTTAAAAAAAAAAGTGTATTAATGACACCCATCCATGGATAACATGGTCAATTAAGAGAATCTATCCACCCCCAATTTTATTTTAATTAAAAAACTATAGGTGACCATATATAATAGTTGTTGGATGGATATTACATATTTAGGTTAAGCACGGTGAACAATATTCATCATGAGTGACACAACTAATTTCCACCCATAATGAATTAATGAAACGAACGATATATTTTTAAATATGGCTCAATTTTCAAATATAAATATACTATAATATTATTTTTCATAAAATTTAAAAAATATTTAAATATTTTTTTTCTTAAACTCTGTCTTATTATTACTTTTACGCGCGCGGAGGACCCCCTAACAATAGTATCCCCTATGTGTGTTCACTTTTACTGATTCACGATACATTTTCTTTAAAAATCATAATAATAAATGTATGTATATTTTATCATAATATTATAATTCATAATTATTACTAGTAGTTTAAAGATTTTTGAAAAGTGATTTTGAAAATTAATAAATCATTTAGTTTGGGAGGTGGAGTGCTGGTAAGAAAGTTGAAGACTCACATGGAAAGTTTCTAAATTTAGGCTAAACTTATTGAAACAATAGTTTTCTCCTAATTAAGATTTATGAAACAAACCTATTATATGGTAATTAGCACACTTCTCTATACTTCTTCTAAGTAACATCAAAATATAGAGGCGTATAAACTTTAAAAAACCATTTTAAAAAGGGAAAAAGGATAAATATATCCCCAACTTATCATAAATGATACGTGGATACCCTCCGTCATATTTTAAGGACATTAGTGTCCCTGCCGTCCAAAAACTAGAACATATATATCCTTTATACTAACGACCATATATACACGTGTCATAATCTTATCCATCGACCCGAAATCGGATCGATGGATAAGATTGTGGCACATGTCTTCTATTAGACTTATACGCTCTAGCTTTTGAACGAAAAGGGTACCAATATCCCTAAAGTATGACGAAAGATATTTACATACGACTTACGATAATTCAGAGATATATTTATATCATTTTTTCCTTTTAAAAAAGAGCACACATGTCAAAGATATGTGAAAGCCAACCCAAATTATAGTTGGCCATGCCTACAAAGTATAAATACATTAATCAATCGGTGCATTATATTATATTATACTATAGCAAAGTCAACGTATACTACACAAAAATTTAATTGTGAATGAGAAAGTGCTCAACTATACCTAAAATTAAATTGTGTCAATTAATAATGTTGCACTAGAATTCAATAAGATTATTAATTCTTCTTCCTTTTCCTCATCTATATATATTCAACACTAGTCCATGTTCTTTCACAAAATATAGATACAAAATAGTTGAGAATATATAATATTTATCCTTTCTATATAAAATCAATTGTGGCTTTCAAACAATAAGAATTTTCCCCCTATTGTGTTACTTATTTTTCATAAATATGGAAGGTCCATTGTCAACTTGGCCATGGGAGAAATTGGGATGTTTCAAGGTACATTTTTAACGAGTTAAGGTGTTCGTCTATGTATTAATTAGTTCATCCTTTTAGCGTTTGATTTTTTCATGTTTATATGTTTTTTTTGGAACAGTATTTATTGTATGGACCATTTGTTGCAAAAGTGGCGTATTCAAGATTTCAAGAAGATACCATCAACGCAACATGGTGTCTACATGTTCTTATATTATGTTCACTTAGAGGTCTCATTTATCAACTATGGTCCTCTTTTAGTAACATGTTGTTTTTAACTCGAAATCGATGTATTATTAAACAAGGTGTTGATTTTAAACAAATTGACAAAGAATGGGATTGGTACGTACGTATATATACTTAAATCTTTTACATCATATATACAAAAATTAGCTACAAAATTCGTCGTTGAATATATACCCTAGTGCTAATTTATTTATTTTTTTGTAATTTTTTCAGGGATAATTTTATACTCCTTCAAGCTATAATGGCTAGCTTAGCTTATTATACATTCCCAAATATTATTAATATTCCAATTTGGAATTTAAATGGCTTCATAATGATCATAATCCTCCATGTAGTATTTTCAGAACCACTTTACTATTACTTTCATAAATTCTTTCATGGTAGTTATCTTTTCACAAATTATCATTCACTTCATCATTCATCAGCTGTACCACAACCTTTTACAGGTAAATTAACGAATCGTATATTTTATATATTTATTTAATTTTTTCTAACGAATTGAAAAATTAATATTTTTTTAACTTTTATAATTTTTCAGCTGGTCATGCTACATTTTTGGAGCAAATTTTATTAGGTGGAGTGATTGGAATTCCAATTTTAGGGTGTTATGTCATGGGATATGGATCAATAGCTATGATTTATAGCTATGTATTGATTTTTGATTTCTTAAGATGTTTGGGGCATTGTAATTTTGAGATTATTCCTCATCAACTATTTCTTGCCTTACCATTTATGAAATATCTCATTTACACTCCAACGTAAGTCGATGCTAGCGCGATTATAATCAAATCGTTATTATTCATAAAAAGACTGTTAGACGTTTGTCGTAATATTTAACCATTCAATATTATTTTATATTTGCAGATACCACAGCCTACATCACACAGAGATGGGAACAAATTATTGCCTTTTTATGCCACTTTTTGATGTTATAGGCAACACTCTTAACCCAAAATCATGGGAAATGCACACAAAAATAAGTATTCAATCAGGTAAAATACATTTTCTCCATCTCGTATTAGATAAATATCTTACTAAAAGAAGTTATCCGACATAATTACTTGATCATTTACTTGATTAGGATAGAATTAATTAAATTTTCTTCAATTTACCTTTATAATTAATATGATTGGAAATTTAAATAATTTCTAAATGTTTTCTATTCCTATGTTTTATGTATATTTTTTAAACTTATTTTTATGCGCAAATTTTCTTTTGGTAACTATAACTTTGTATTTTTATGGGCATTAATATGAATAAATGACAAAATATTTTTTTTAATCGCAGTGTAAAATAGAAAAAAGAGAGTACACATGTTTATTTTTCAAGTAACTCAATTTATTTTGTCACACTATTATAAATTTAACTTTTAACAATAATAAAATAGACACATTAATAACGAGTGTTAAAGTCTTTATCGATATTAATAAAGTGTGATTAGATTCAATGTCGTTAAACACTTTAGGGACATATACAAAGAGTGTCAATTGCCACTAAAAATATATATTTGATGATAATTGAGCTATTATAATTAATTAAATACCGCTAAAAATTATTTTTAATGTAGTGTTGGAAGTACATGGTCTCATAGCAAAGTTATGAGTGCATTAAATTTGTTGGTACACACATGTTTTGCCAAGTGACTCAAAGTACATATGTCCATACTTTTGTGGAGTAAAATAGTATTAATAATTGTTAAATTTAGAGTTTCGAACTATTATTAATAAAGTAAATTTAATAAAATATATTTTTGATTAAATTATTATTAAAAAGTACACTATATAATATATCAAATTATCTTGAGTCGAGTAAATATAAAATGAATCAAATATAGATAATTTCATGAAATTTAATGTAATTAAGCTGAAGAGTAGATGCCGGTAGTTGCACCAAAATAAATTTTAAGTAGTTATAGTTTGGTAACTATAGTACTTAAGCTTATCCATCGCTAAAAATAATGCAAAAATTGACAAATACGAATTGGCCCAAATAATTGAGGGGAAATCGATTTTGTCTATAGATCTTATATTTTTTTTAAAAAAATTAAATAGAAAATTGGGGGAAAAAATTATTGTATTTTACATTATTTATAAAGAAAATCGATGCAATGCCTTAAAATTTTTTATATAAAAATCGACATATATAATTGATTCTTAACCAAGTTTTAGTAGTGATCATCAAGTCTTAATAAATTGGGTCTTATATATATGTTGATCATAAAGCGCTCCATACTCAAACTCACCACCATCAGATTAAAAATGAGAAATGCATGTTTACTATTCGAGCAAGTCTCGATCTGTTATCATATATTAATCACAATTCCTTTGTTGTTTTTGCAGGCACAAATAGCCAAGTACCAAATTTTGTGTTCTTAGCTCATGTAGTAGACATCACATCAGCCTTACATGTACCATATGTATTAAGATCATTTAGTTCAATTCCATTCACAACAAAACCCTACATTATTCCCTTATTACCCCTCTCATTTTTAGCCATGATTATCATGTGGATTTACTCTAAACCATTTTTAAACACATTTTATTACCTAAACAATTATTTACACCAAACTTGGGTTATACCAAGATTTGGTTTCCAATATTTTTTACCATTTGCAAAAAATGGTATTAATAACCAAATAGAACAAGCAATACTTAGAGCAAATAAATTAGGTGTTAAAGTAATTAGTCTTGCAGCATTAAACAAAAATGAAGGATTAAATGGAGGTGGAATATTATTTATTAATAAATATCCTAATCTTAAAGTAAGAGTTGTACATGGAAATACATTAACAGCAGGAGTTATCCTTAATCAAATTACTAATCATGATGTTAATGAAGTTTTTTTGAGTGGAGCAACATCTAAACTTGGTAGAGCTATTGCTCTTTACCTATGTACAAAACAAGTTCGTGTTCTTGTAAGTATATTTAATTAACTTAATTAATAATTAATCATGTTGTTTAGTTTAAAATTATAAAAATAATTAATTGATATGTTTATGTGTTTTGTTTTAATTTTTCAGATGTTAACTTCATCTAGTGAAAGATTTCAAAAGATACTTAAGGAAGCTCCATATGAATATCAAAAATACCTTGTTCATGTCACAAAGTATCAAGCAGCTAAAAATTGCAAGGTAATTTATTTGACTATATTTTTCGTCAGAAAAATATTCGGTGGCTATTCTGGTAGATATTTTAATTGAATCAGTGAGAAAGAATAAATTCATACTCTCTCTGGTTTAGATTAAGTGAATTGTTGATACTTTTTTCATAATTCAAAATAAGTGAATTGTTCAAAGTTGAGAATTGTTGGGACTTTTTTCTACCATGTTTTTTCTAAGTAATTAAGTTGGTTAAGTAGAAAATGAATGGAAAAATTATAGAAAATCATATTTTATAACACAAATTTTCCACTGATTCATGATTAAAAAAACTTTTGTTTCTACCAGTAAATTAATCAATGCATCTTCTTATATATTTCATATTGTTAATTAATAATTCCAGTGGCGCAACCACATATAGCCTAGGATAGCCAATTGGACACCCATCGTCAATAAATTATACTACGTAGAAAACTGTACGAAATATATTAATTAAAAATTATTTTTCATATATATATATTAAATTTTGGACACCCTTAATAAAATTTCTGACTTCGTCAATAATTATAACTCTAATTGTATATTTTGGTTTTTGTGTATATATAGACATGGATAGTTGGAAAATGGATAACACCAAGAGAGCAAAAATTTGCTCCTGTTGGTGCACATTTTCATCAATTTGTGGTACCTCCTGTTTTGCCCTATAGAAGTGATTGTACATATGGTGATCTTGCTGCCATGAGATTACCTCCTCATGTTAAAGGACTTGGATCTTGTGAGGTAATTAATTAATTTGACTAATTATTCTCATAATACATAATTATAGCTAACTTATTCAAACTCTCCAAAATTGTTGGTGCATTCATATCCGATGCTTAAAAAAAATATTCCCTCCGTTTCATAAAGAATGACCTAGTTTGACTTGGCACGGAGTTTAAGAAAATAAATAGGACTTTTGATCATGTGATCTTAAATTAAAATTATGTCAAATATACAAAACTGCCCTTTAATCTTGTGGCCTTAAATATGTCACGTGGAAAGGTGTTACCAAAAAAAGTAAGAGGTCATTCTTTTTTGAAACAGACTAAATAGAAAAGGAGGTCATTCTTTTTTAAACGGAGGGAGTACATTATTTTTGAAGGATCTGATACAATATATGACTCGATGATATTTTTATGAGTCTGAGTAACGTAGATTAATATGTCTGATTAAAGTTTATTTATATATATAGTATACAATGGAAAGAGGAGTTGTACATGCATGTCATGCAGGAGGAGTTGTACATTTATTGGAAGGATGGACTCACCATGAAGTTGGGGCTATTGATGTACAAAGAATTGATTTAGTTTGGGAGGCTGCTTTAAAACATGGATTAATGCCTGTCTCAAGTTTTAAAAAGACTGATTAATGAATTAATTACTTTTTATTTCATTAAGTAACAAATATTCCAAATTAATTCAAGTTTCCAATTTGTAGGAATTAATGTAATTTGGGATGGCTAGATTTATATTTAGTTGGATTTATGGACTACATATATATAAGTCCATATATATATATGTTTTATAATTTCATTATGGATATTTTGAAATTTGAATTAAATTCATGATTTTGTATTTTTCACTATTTTCTCCGTCCCAATTCATGTGGGGTACCTATTAGATTTTGAGATTTAAATGATTTTTTTATCATAATCTTTTCATATATTTTTTTAATATTTTGAATCATCAGAAAATCTAAAGATTTTATGTCTGAATTTACGATCAAAATTAAACATTTTGACTATCGAAATTTGAACGATGCCACATAATTTACACCATCATGTTATAGGAGTCCGGAGCCTAAAGGGTATAAAATTTTAACAAAAAATCCAAAACGGTATGTAAATTTTCATTTTAACCAAAACGGCAAAATTGCTGGTGGAGCAGCGATTTTGCTCGCCGGAAAAAGCAAAATCGCTGCAATAGCAGCGATTTGCTAATTTTAAATATTGTAAAAAAAAATTAAAAGAAATCGCTGCCTATTTCCAATATTAAATTTTTTTAACTTAAATTATTTATTTTAAATTTTAAAAAAATATATTTAAAGCAAATCGCTGCCCTAGGCAATGATTTGTATAAAAAAAAATTTTTTACTTTTGTAAATTAAATTGCTGCTTTAGCAGCGATTTAAATAAAAAAAATTTAAATTTTTTTTTAGTAAATCGCTGCAGTATTTTTCATTTTAAATTTTTTTTTTTTATATTTTTTAGTAAATCGCTGCAATAGCAGCGATTTTACATTTTAAAAAAAAAACATTAATTAAAAAAATGGTACAAATCGCTGCGTCTGCAGCGATTTAATTAAATTTAAAAAAAAAAATCAAAATGTAAAATCGTTGCTACTGCAGCGATTTACTAAAAAAAAATTTTAAAAATGAAAAATCGCTGCAGCAGCAGCGATCTACTAAAAAAAAAATTTTTAAAAAATTTATTTGGCAGCGATTTAATTTACAAAAGTAAAAAAAAATAAAAACAGCGATTTGCTCTAAATATATTTTTTTTTAAAATTTAAAATAAATAATTTAAGTTAAATCGCTGCCTAGGCAGTGATTTATTGAAAAAGATTAAAAAAAAATTAATATTGGAAATCGCTGCCATTGCAGCGATTTCTTTTTTAAAAAAATTCTTTTTAAATATTTAAAATTAGCAAATCGCTGCAATTTTGCTTTTTCCGGCGATCAAAATCGCTGCTCTACCAGCGATTTTGCCATTTTGGTTAAAATGAAAATTTATATACCGTTTTGGAATTTTTATTAAAATTTTATATCCTTTAGATTCCGGACTCCATGTTATAGGCAGGGGTGACAAATGGGCGAATTAGATCGAATTTTGAAAAATTAAATATGAATTGAGATAAAATGAATTGAAAAATTAAGCCCATGCCTCATAGCATCAAAAAATTTGACAGAAATATCCTTTACTTTTTGTGTCTAATAAGTGTACTTTTTCCTTAATTAAATCTTCATAGCAAGTTTTATATGATAATTAATCTGAAAAATAGATGAGTAACTTGCTACAAACAACTAATATAACTTATTGTAAAGTTTGACTTCGCGCTTTAAATAGTGAGTTGTGTTGATAATAAATCTTTTACGTCAAATTAATTAACTCTAGCATTTTAGAATGAACATGATTGTCCCATGAATTTATTAGGGTTTCAATAAGATCATCACTTGAAGAAGATCCAATAAGCAATTCCTTCACTCTTCTACACAAATTAAAAAAGGTGTCAAAATGAGTTTTTGCCTTGCTAAATAGGTTTGAAACTCAAGCCATAAAAAGGACTAGAATTTTGAGTTTTGCCACTAGCTATTTTAGTCATACGTACTACTTCATCCTTAATAAAAAAATCCAGATTTAAGCTTCGGTTATAAAATTACCTTCGACTTGACATGCTTCATAAGAAGCACTTAATAGAACGATAATGTTGTGAACCAAGCTGACTCATTAAGGGCCTATGGGCTATTAGAGACTTTTATTTGGGATTCAGGCCCAATTAGCTATAGTTTTAAAAGAAACTTACATAAATATATTATAATAATAAAATATTTACCATTTATAGCAATAATATTTCCTTTTCACTTGATCATTTTCAATTAATTTATAATACAAGTTTAATTCATATTACAAAAGATCAATTTTTTATTTACATATAATACAAATTTTAATGATAGAGAATTCATTTATCACACATTTTAATACACTTATAATACAATGTGTCAAACTTTTACCAAACAAACATAATGTATTTTAAAAAACAATTATAATTCATATATATTGCATACATAATTCATTTTTAATACATATTGCAGATTTAACATAGTATTGCTATAAATAATAATAAATAAAAAGTATTGCTAAAATCAGTAATTATTTATTAAAATGCACCAATTTATGTAATTTCCTAGTTAAAGGGTCTAGCGATTAGAAAGAAAGGTTATGAAAATAATGTCGAAGTTTTGGTTTTCAGTTTTCTCTCATCCCCCTTCTCTAGTTTAGTATCTCATTCCCTTCTTGTTACCTTCTTCTATGTATTCTTGTTACCTTCTTCTATGTATATGTAATTAGTATGTTATTACTCTGTTATTGTGCGTATTATATGTTATAATTTGTATTCAATGATAACTGTTATGCCGTAATTTTACTATCTTTAGAAAAATCACTTTTTGAAATGTTCTAAGTATAAAACAATTTGAGAAAAAATACTTAGAAAAGAGTCGCCACTTAATTTTTTAAAAAGAAATTAAAAAAACTTAATTTAAAAAGACTCTAACAGATTAAGTCTTTTAAAAAATTAGAGAAAATGGGTAAGAGGTTCTTATTACTACTTTAAGAAGGTATTAGCACTTAAAGTAGCCGCTAACACGCGGTTATCCTACGACTTGGGTTAAATATATTTTTGACTATTTTTTAGAAAATAACTAATTTGAGAAAATAATTATACTGAGAATAATTGTCAATTTCTAAGAGAAAAAAAAGGATATTAATTGAAATATTTGAATTAAATTGTAGAACTTTTTACGAAATTAGGTTGATTAAAATTTATTATTTTTTTTTCAAAAAAAAAGAATAATAATTTGAACCAATTTTAATTAATTAAAGTAGGAAAACCATGGAAAAAAAAACTAAAATTGACTAAAGATTTTCAAATAAAATACACGACTTGATAAAAGATTTTACTAACATAAGGAATATAGTTCATCTTTTTGGGGAATAATAATTCTAAAGTTAGAGTTAATAAACAAAACAATAACTAATCACAATTAAGAGTAAGGGGGAGAAGTTGAATTTGGGCCCCCTTTTGGGCCAATTTCTCTGGAATTTTGGGGTTTTAACCAAATTCCCCTTTTTGTATACACTTATTGTATATCAGTGTATATCGAATGTACATAGCTTATTTTTCTGCTTTTCGAGACCTGTTTCAGTTTCCAATTTCTCCGGACATCGAGAAGTCTAATTCAAGAGGAATTCCACTCAACGAAATGTAGGGATAGAATCCGAAATAGACTCGGATGGAGTTTTCACATGCAGATAAAGAATAATAAGATTAGAATTATTATAATCAATAATTAAATGAGAAACCAATGAACTATAAATTAATGTTAAAATCTAAGACACAAAAAAAATGATGTCATTAAATAAATAAGTAAACTAGTTAAGGAAATTTACTACATTTTATGGAAAACAAGTATACAGAAACATATTCTTTAATAAAAGAATTTATGTGGGACAAATTGGATCACTATAGGAAAATAGTCATTTCTTGTCAATCAAAATGTCAACACATGATGAAAGTAAAGTCAAGATAAAGGAAAGAGTGGGGCATGCACAGTATAACAACTTTTAAACAATCTAGGAAAAAAATTAGAACTCAAAATGACTAACAAAGAGCTCAATGTTAAATAATCAACATAATAAAATTTGGGATGTTGAAAACAACATGCTCAAATATAAAGGACGGGAAGAACATTTGTAGAAGAGGATATGTTACATTTTTCGGGGCAGCGACTGAGACAAACGAGCTGAGCGAATTCCACTTCATGAGCTTAATTTGAGCAAAAGAGAATGGGTACTATATAAAACTAGATCTTGATTTTTCATCTATTCCATAAAATAAACTTTTTTTTTAGAAGGTAAAAATCTATCCGCTCTAACCTCAAGGACTCTTCCCTCTTTTTCTCTCTCCCTTTTCTGCTGGGGCAATGAGATCATTTATAAGGGAAACTTGGGCGATTTAAAAATTCAAATCTTGAAGAGATAAGAAATAAAGTTGTCCATGGTACCAAATTTTCAATGAAAAAGAAAGAGAGAGGGAAAGAGGACGTGATTTGCTGCGGGATTCTCGTGATTTGCAGGTCGCTTCACTTAGATTTGCGGCGTAGAATTTTTGGGTTTCACACACAAGGAAGAAGAAGAAAATTTAGGGGTGGGATCGGTTTAGTATTGTTATGTATGTATCGGCTTGTGAGAATTATAAGCTAGATTCTTGTTGGGCTTGGGAATATAATGGGCTGGTAAGTGGAGGAGAAAAATAGAAGGGAAAATTAGCAAATTAGTCAAAAAATTAAACATATTAAGTAAAAATCTCCATACTTTAAAATAATTAGTAAAAATGTCAAAAATGTCATTATTTTAAGAAAGATTGTGCATCCTAATTTACTTCCTATTTTATCTCACCATAATTACACATTTTCCAATTAATTCTCTCTCATATGTTTTAAAAAAAATAAAATATTTTCTCTCTCTCTCACATATTTTCATCTTCCAATTCTTCTCATGTTCTTCATTTCTAAAAAGCCTCTCTCTCTTCTTTTTTTTTTTTAGCATCTTTATTCGTTTTTTAAGATTTGTTTTATGATTTTATTTTTGTTTAAATCGTTCAAAATTGTTGTTTGTAGTTGAAATCACGTTTATGATTTGATAAACTCTAAACCACTCTCCAACGGCAGAATCTAAGATATTCACAAGAATCTCATTGATTAAGGTATGCATCTTTATTCGATTATTATGGTTGTTAACCGATTTTGTTTTTGTTTAAATCTTTCAAAAAAATTGTTTATTTAGTGTTTTGGATAATGAAAACTTCAAGGATTCCCTCTAATGGCCCTCTAAGAGGATTACAAGTGGTATCCCACTTAATCATCAATTTTCTAAATCGAAGCATACACATGACTGATCATTGCTATTAATCAGTGTCGGCAGAATGGTGGCGTCATTGGTGTTTCTCACCACCGACCTCACAATCATCGACCACTCAGAACATAAATTAAATGATAAAAAAAATTGTATTTTTATTTTGCTCATTTTGTATTTCAGTATCACATTGTAAACATACAAGTTTGTATTTTTTTTTATTTTGTATTCATAGTAATGGTATACCAACAAAGTCACATTTGTATTCCAATTGAAGTATTATTGTACCCATTTTATATTTCAATCTCACTTTTATTTTAAACTTAATTTTCAATGCCAACAAGTCTGTATTTCTTTGTTATTATGTTTTTCATCATTATTGTATACCAACAACTTTGTATATTATGTGTTTACTTTACTATTCAAATTAAAATTGAACAAAACTATATTTTTGTATCCAAGTTAAAAATGTATGTATTTACAATGGTAATTGTATCATGTTTTGAACAAAACTGTATTTTCCTATTTCAATTGTAAGCTACGACCGCCAACAAAATCCTAACATAATAAAAATGTATTTTTTTTTCATTTGTACCTAAGTTAAAATAATATTTATTTACAATGGGACTCTTATTTTTGTTTTGAACAAAATTATATTTCATGCATCACAATTTTATAATATGTCAGCCAACATATATGTATATTAAAGTAATATACAAATTGTATTCAGGTCAAACACTTACAAAATACATTACATTTATGTATTCTTTTCGATAAGGGATATAAAATAGTTCAAAAAAAGAAAACAAATAACCATAGAAAAATGAAAATACAATACAATTGTCGTAATTTTTACGTTTGGGATACCATTTTGTTCAAAAAACTAAAAAGAATTAGCCAACGAAAAAGTGAGTCCTCAAACAATCCATTATTATCTTCGTATTCAACCAACAAAAAAATTCAACGAATCCATCAAAACTCATTAATACTAACTTGTTCATAATACATACAATTTTGTATGTAAATAGATACGCTGTACAATTATGTAAAAAAATTCATATCAAATTTATAGTCAATTAGAAACACATTAAGAATGAAGCAATTAACTAATAATTGATTCAAATTGTATTTCATCAATTTTATCGAATTCCTAGTAAAAATTAATTTTCGAAAGCTGCTTGTCAACGATTTTGTAACCTATTTCATTTCAAATTTTTTAACCAAAAAGAAAAAAGTTGATTTTAATCCAAAAAAAATTGACCAGAAATCAAGTATTATCAATTAAAAAATTTATAATGAGAAATGTAATCAATTATGTGAATGCCTTTGGCAGTTATCTTTTATTTTGTAACTAATGAAGATTTTTAGTGATTGTCCCTTTTTTAAATTATTCTCTCCCCTAAATTTCTCCTTTCTATTATTTAATAATTGTATTTTTTTAATAAAAGCAAATAATAAAAACATAAATAAGATACATAACAAACTAAAAATTTGACATTATTAATAAATATTGAAAGTGTTGACAATGAGTCCTATTAAATATTAAAATAATGACATTTTAAAAAATTTCCCAAAATAGAATTGAGGAAGTTGGGTTGATGGGCTGATTGTGTAGTAAAGGGTTGGAGTTATTGGGCTGAAATTGGAATGAGAAATGGGCTGCTGGCAATTCAGAGAAAAAGGGCCCAAGACTTGGTCTTAAAATGACCGAAAAAGGCAATGTGAAGAATGGCTAGGATTGTCATGAATTTCAATTGTAGCCATTTAGAGTTAACAACTTAGCCAAATTGAGTTTAATTTAGATAAATTTGTCTAAAACATAAATAAGCTGAATTAATATTAATTAATTATCGAGCTTCTTAATCTTAAAGAAATAAAATAATTAACTCAATCATAAACTATTAATTCAAAAAATATAAATTATAAATTAATTAAACTAATTAATCAAATATTTAAGTTAAACTAAAATCTTTTGAGATGATTTTCAAACCTTTATATAATAAATGTATGCAAAATTATATAGAATATAAAAAAAAAATTTAACATTTTAAAATTTATAATAATGACGAAATTACTTAAAATAACTCAAAAAATATTTAAAATTTTATAAAGTTAATTATTTCAAATCGTTTGAAATTTAAGAAGCTCGATAACTAATTTATATTGTGGAAGGTCAAAATTGGGTGTCAACAATAACAGTATATATCAATGTTTATATTAAAAATCGGGTTTGTTTCAGATAACTTCACTATTATCACACTTTCAATTTACAAGGCATAAATAATAATCATTCAAAAGGATGCAAACATATTCTCATTTACATTTAGCATATGCACTGATTGTGTATGTTGAGAATACAATTAAATAAATAAAGATATGCTCCTTTTAACCATTTAACTTTTTAAATAAGCACACACTTTACCATATACAAAAGAATTAAACTTTAAAACTTCTCTTTTATCCTTAATAATTTGATTTATAGCCACACAAATATCTCATTATTGTTTTAATTCACTAATTTCAAAAAACTTCTTTTCTTTCTTAAACTGTATCAAATCAAACTATATCAAATAAGACAGATAAAATATTATACATACCTTAGTTTCAAGGAAAATTTGCATCTTAGAGTTCCCATGAAGTGAAAAGCTTGAATCTATTACTTCAAAACCTTCCTCAGGGAGTAACCTAATTATGTTATAAAACATAGATAAATTATCAAGGCCAGTAATCAAAATTAAGTCCATTGTTGGGCTCATTTCTTGTATTTCAATCTGAGGTGATAATAAATTGGGCCTAGTCCTTAATTTTTCCAATTGCATTTTGCTCTTCTCCAATTTGATTTCCAAGTTTTTTATGTAAGTTATTGCTGCATCTATTTGATTTGGCAATGCCATTGCTTCCTGCAACTAATTTTCATGCAAACACATAAGTATGTCACAAGAGTACGATAAATAATTCTGATTTTAATCCTCGTGATATATGACACGAAACATTTAACTTTAATTTTGAGTGATTATAACATGTAATATTGGTCTCTTTGTGTAGTAAATAAGTTATATGTATCAACTAGTTGAGAAATATATATATTACATCACATAGACGATTTCAGACCTCTTGATCACATATCCTATTGTTACGTTCTGATTCAGAATTTACACTCAATGAATCCAACCAACATTATATTTGTAGTTATGGGTTCAAACTTTTAAAACATAATAGAGTATCCACTTAGTAATAATTCACACATGCATCTACATGCAAAAAAAATATTAGATTAAATTTGAATTCGCTATAAAATGATGTATTTAGTGTGAATTCAGATTAGTCAGTATATAAGTGAGTTATGAATAAAAGAATAATATGATTTCTTCTTGTATTGAAAGTTGAAGATGTTACTATCTGAGCAAGTTTAATTCTGAACGTTACGAAAAAGAAGATGATTCGTAATATAATATAGAAATTAAAGAAGAAACGTGAGAGGGATGAGGTGGGAGTAGGGAATAAAGATGGTTAAAGAGGATCTGCATATTGTTCCTTCTATGCTTCTCCACATACTTTTTTTCCAATCTTGATGCTGAATTAGTACTATACATTTTATTATAAGTTTTTCAAGAAATATTAAAATAATCTTTTGTGCAAGAAATTGGATATCAATGGAGAGATTTATTTATAGTTTTATTTACAAGAAAGGTCAAAGGGCTCCACACAAAAAGTAATAAAATTGTGGTCAATAAGAGAACATCAATTTTGACTATTAAATGAATGTTCTCATCTCTACTTCTACCCCAATTTCTCAATCCTTTACTTATGTACCTTTTAATTTAATCTTCGCTAATATTTATAATTTTCAATTTTGTAGTGTACGGATAGATATTTAAATTATTATAAAATTTAATAAACAGATCGATACACATTTAAACTTGTACATTCCTACATGAAAAATTATTTGAAATGTGTTATTGTAGGACACATCACACATGTGATCCCTATATTCATATTTAACTAAAATTGAGAATCTATTTCTAAGGGGAAAAATAATTTAGGGAAATAGGTTTTGGGGTCTATAAATTCTTGGATGGAAAAAAAATATTTCTACTTAAACAAATGTCGTACCTAGAAAAAATATCAATTTTCGAACAATATTTGTCTGTTCAAGTATTGAAAGAGTATGCCTGTGATGTTAGAATCACTACAAAAGATTTAGAACAACACTCGAAAGATATTCTTTTAATTATTTTTTCAATACATTTTACATATTCTATACGTATTTGTTATCTATTATTTATATAAAGAGTAAAAAATTGAAAATACTTTTGTAGTGTGATGTTTTTCGAAGCATGCTTATCGATCTTATTAATAATTGATGTAAGACTTCTTCACTTTTAAACAATTAAATTTAAATCCATAAATTTAATACTAATACAACACTAAAAATATTCAAAAATTAAATTTATCAAATAAATAATTCTGATTTCGCCAACGCAACACCCCCTCCTCTCCATAATTTTGGTTGCTATTTTAGCTTTATTGATCACATAAACCCAATCATGGCAATGTAGGCTCTACTTTTGGACATGAAAAGACAAAACAACATTCAAAAATGGGCAATTTACCTAAAATCATAAGGAATTTACTAAAACGGCTGTGAATTCAATAGTTGATTTGCACTTTTGTTGTGAACACATTGTTAATGGCCCGCTAGGAATCGACAACTACACCGGGAATCTAACTCGTAAAGCGCTTTCTAATAAAAGTGAATTCGTATTCAATAAAGTTTGAATCTGAATAGCTTGATTAAAAATGAAAGAGTACTTATCACTCTATCACAACTCTGATTAATACACAGGGTACTATTCTAGTATTAAACCACTAGTGATTGTTGTATATATTTTTACAATTAGTTTTATTTTTATTTGTAATATTGAGCTTTATAAGTAGTGAAACAAAAAAAATGAATTTTGTTTTCCCTTTGAAATCATGGTCATGCTGCATAGAAAATGAAGAACCATATACATCTTTTTTTCACATTAAAAATCACACAAATTTAGCAGATTAAAATTGTTAAAATAAAATAAAATGCTTTTATTGAAAACGAGTTTATTAGAATAATTACGTGCAGAAAATGCAACAAATATTGATGACTAAAATTGTATATTACTCAAGGGTATGTACAATAATTTTCCTAAATAAATAGTAATAGGACTATATAGTAAGTTTCCTAATAAAACATAAAAATTAAAGAGCAATGAAACCGAATATTTTCACGCAAAAAAAAGAAAAAAGGTTGTAAATCTCACCAAAATATTCTCAATAGAATTAAGACAAATAAATGTGATACAAATACTAGTGGTAAGTATGCTTTGTCACGTACTTATGCATATTAAGATAGTAATATATTAAATCGTTTTGTACCAATAAAAAAACATGAAAATGACAAGTCATTCTAATACTTTTGGCCACCAGAGCAAGGTTTAAAAGATGATTTAGAGATTTATTATGTGCCAGTAATTAATTTCTGTTTGTAGGTAGGGGCGGAGCTATAGCCATTTCAGGGTGTCTAATTGAATATTTTTCGTCAGTAAATTATATTGTATAAATATGTTAAATTTTACATTTAAATAATATATATTTAATGGCCAGAAAATTAAAAAATTTATAACATTTTTTATTAAAATAAACTAATCTCTTTTTTCATTTTTTAGTTAAAAGGTATTAATGTTAAGATGATAAAAATGTTCAAAAAGTTAAAATAATATTGGTAAAATTTCATTCTGGCCAAATTCTGGCCACATTTTCTGGCTAAAAAGATTTTTTCAATGTTGAAAGTTAGAGATCCTTGATAAACGCTACGCCTTTGACGCAGTGGTAATGAATATCCAGTTGACTTAAGAAATTTTGGGTTCATACCCCAAATATCAACCATTATTTTTTAACTTCCTTAATAAAATTTATGGTTACACCATTATCCGTAGGTATGTGTTTTGAAGCTATAAGTAGATATAGTAAATTGATCCGTAGATGATCAAAAAGAGTCCATAAAACTCATGCTTATAACTTTGTTATTATTTTTTTTTTGTTAAATTATTGATTTTGATATCATTAATTGTATTGTTGATCAGTTATTATGCTAAGTTAATTTTTAAAAACTTTTAGGGGTCGTTTGGTACAAAGATGCACAATGTAATACATGGATTATTAATGTATGGATTAGTTTTTATCAAGTGTTTGGTTCATTGTTTCCACCTAGTCTTATGTTGGGTTTAAAACTCTAGAAAAAGTTTATTTCCTATTATACCCTTGAGTTATTATGAGATTTTATATTTCATTTAACTAATCAAGTTAAAATAATAAAATATGTATAAAAAAAATATTAATTTTGAGGTGTGATATGTCACTATAGAGATCCTTGATAGCACGATATATTTCTAATTTTTTGTTGGTCAAATATACCTTAAACTTAACATGAATTTAAGGATACTTAAATTGTTCAAATTCGCGAAGCTTATTTTTTTTTTGAAAAAGATAGTTCAAGTGACCAATTGACGAACTACATTTAAAAAAAAACCGAAAAAATCAACTCAATATGACAACTCAAACATGGAGAAAAAAATATTACTTTATGAAATTATCAAATTACATAGAACAAATTTGAAGAATTTAAATGAATATTTATAAATATTCTCATATAAATAAAAAAGAACATTAATTAACAAAAAGAAAAGGAAAAAGATTTGAGGATAATTTAGTCATTTAGGGATCTTATCCAAGGATTGCTAAATCTTGTATTAGCTATCCCTCCCTTTCTTAGGGATAAAATAAGACTTTGTATGAGGTATAACTAATCTATGGATTAGGTTAAATAAGTGTTTTGATGATCCTCACAAATGCGGGGACCTGGTCCCTCGCAGAGTGCTCTCGTCCAAATACAAATGGGGTACAATCGTAAAAGTTGTCATATCAGGTGGTAGGTGAAAAGTGCAGTGTCCTACACCAATAAAAAGAGCGTACGAGATTGTATGTTTCAGTATCTCACAAATGCAGGGACCTGGTCCCAGACAGAGTTTTCTCCACCAAATACATAATTGGTTACAACTGTAAAGCTGTCACGTCAGAGGTTGGAGAGGCATCAGTGTACTACACCAATCAGAATGGAGGAGGTTGTTTTTCCAGCGGATAATAACTCTTTATGTTTGATATTTTTAGTATGACAAACACCATTGTTGACACCCAATTTTGACCCTCCCCGGTAGAAATTAATTAATGAGCTTCTTAAATTCTCAAAAAAATTTAAAATAATTAGTTTTGTAAATTTAAAAAAAATAATAATAAAGTTTGCATTATTTTGAATAATTTTTGCCGTTTCTTAATGTTTTAGATAATATATATTTTACATAATTATGTATATAATTAATATATTTTATGATTATTCAAAATAAAAAAAAATCTCAAAAACATTTTAAATTTAGTGAGTAGTCTTTTAAATTAGTTATATTTTTTTGAATCACTAAGTTTACGATTAAATAATTATTTTATTTTTGTTACGATTAAGAAGCTTGTTATTAATTAATATTAATTTGTCTTATTTAAGGTTTAGCCATATTACTAATGTAACACAATTTGGCTATTTCTTAAATTTAATTCATTTTAAATTTCCAACTTAACTCAACTTTGAGAAACATTGGGCCAAAATCTAATTCAGTTGTCAGCAGCCCATTTCATATCTCCAGCCGACCAAACTTAAATTACCCCCTCCAGCCCATTCAATTTTTTAAATAGGCCCAATTCAATTTCTTCAGCCAAGAAATCTTTTTTTTTTTTTTAAAACTTTTAGCCAAGCCCAATGCAATTCCTCCAAATTACTGCAGCCCAATATATTTCCCCATCCGGATTTTGGGGGATTTAATTTGAATTTTGGGGGATTTAGTTTGAATTTTGGGATTTAGTTTGAATTTATGGATTTAGTTTGAATTTTGTGGGATTTAGTTTGAATTTTGGGATTTAGTTTGAATTTTGGGAAATTTAGTTTGAATTTTGGGATTTAGTTTGAATTTTGGGGAATTTAGTTTGAATTTTGGGATTTAGTTTAAATTTTGGGGATTTAATTTGAATTTTGGGGGATTTAGTTTGAATTTTGGGGAATTTAGTTTGAATTTTGGGATTTAGTTTGAATTTTGGGGGATTTAATTTGAATTTTGGGGGATTTAATTTGAATTTTGGGGGAATTTAGTTTGAATTTTGGGGGATTTTACAGATAAGAGGTACCACGAGAATCTATAGTTTATCGCAAAGTCAATCTTTTCCATTATATCAAATATATTTACATGATCTTAACATAGGTCCCAATCGAGCTGAAGACATGACTCTTACATTATGTACAAGCTATTTTTTTTTTGAAAGAATGATTACCGAACCCGAGAAGGGCTGCCTACGTATCTCATTAAGATAAGAATCAGGTGTGCGTAGTTCATGTAGATAGAACTTTGAAAATATTAACAAACTATTTTATTTTATTTTAACCCTTTTTTTTTTTTTTTTACTTTTGAAAAATAATACCGAACCCAAGAAGGGTTGTCTACGCATCTCACCGAAATAAGAATCAGGTTCGCGTAGTTCGTGTAGATATAACTTTGAAAATATTAACCAACAATTTTTTTTTTTTTACCTTTTTTTTTTTTTTTTTTTACTTTTGGAAAAATAATACCGAACCCAAGAAGGGTTGCCTACGTATCTCACCGAAATAAGAATCAGGTTCGCATAGTTCGTGTAGTTAAGGCATATAATAATTTAAAGATTTAAACAACTCAAACAAATTCTTAGGTCCAGCGCCACTAAAATTTGTAGTCATGAATTTTTTTTTTTTTTTTTTTCCGCACCAATATATTTTATAGCCTCTTAATCGTCAATATTTATACTGTCTGTTGAATGTAACCTACGAATTTCTACAGTAATGATTTGTTGTACTCATTTTGGATGTTTTCTTGGACCTTTGTCTCTTCTCAATTTTCACGAGATCCAGACATTATTATGACCATCCCCGACTGATGTCGGGGACGGTATTCCTACAAAAATATGAGAAATATGTGAGAGCAGGAACGTCATGCAAAATAATAATAAAAATAAATGGATGCGACCTCATAGTCAAATACTCCCCTGATTTATCGTTTTGACTTAATATCTTGTGAAATACAAGGACTCGCATTTCGCTAATCCTCTTGTCTCTTGCGACTTCGGACAAATAATGATTTCTGAATTCGGACATAAATCAATTTTTCGCTCTCACTAGAAGAACAACTCAAAATGTAAGAGTTAGTTCTTGTACATAATGGATAAGGCAAAATATCACACAAATAATGAATAAAATAAATAAATACTGTTTTAATTAAAGAAAAACTGTAATATATCACATAGCATACAAACAATGGATATAATGCTTATATAAATGTGCATCGAGTCTTGTGTCATGCTTAATATAAGATTTCGGCTTCGCTCTACACTAGATGACTAAGTGTGGTCTTTGAATGACTGGAAACCCAAGCGGAAAACTTAGGCTGAAACTCGCAACAACCATTGGACGCATGACGAACCAATAAATTGCCGCTAATTCCGAAAAAGGGTGAGTATAAAAAAGTTCGGCTACGGTTCCGCAAACCATCCTTTAATATACTATACAATATATATCGGAAATCTGTCATGATATGCAATGCCAGTTTATAATTTAAACAAATTAATCACATATAAGCAATTTAATAATACAATTAGTCCACATAATCAAATCATTTTGGTTAGAACTTAATTAATCCCCAGCAGAGTCGCCATTTCTGTTTTATCAAAAAAAATATAAACGTACAGTTAAAAAAAAAAGAAATGACTAAGTTTCAAAAAGTCAATTAATCTTATGATTCAAGAAAAAATCAACTTTCCAAATTGATAGAGTCGTCACTTGATTTTTAGTAAAAATCAAGAAAACTTACAATTTATTTTTTCAAAAGATTTAAAACAGATAAAAATCAATTGAAAAGGGTTCAAAGTTCAATGTACATTCCGAGAAGGTGTTAGGCCCTCGGAATGCCCGCTAACTCGCGGTTGACCGGCGATTTGACTAAAATGACTTTCAAACATCTTTTAAAATTTAAACTAAAATAAAAGAAATTCAGTTTTTTTTTTGTTTTTTTTTTTATTAAAAAAAAATATTTATTTGTTTTACTCAATTATATTATCTTAAGAAAAAAAAAGAAATAAGGGAAATTTCTCAAGGGACATAACTTAAATGTTGACAAAAATCGATAAAATAAACTAAATAAATAATAATAATAATAATAATTAAAAAAGACAAATAAATATTTATGACTATATAAATATAGCAAGAAATGGCTGTCCGTGGGAAATTAGTAAAATTCCACCAAAATATTAGTCAATATAACGATAATAACAAGTAGTTAATAATAGGGAGAAGAGATATTTGAACTTGGGCCAGGCCCAAGTACTGAATCTGGAAGCCTGCCTCACTCTAAAATGGACCCAAAGAAAATTGGGCCTGCTGCAAATTTCTTTGGGCTTTGGCCCCATTTTTCCTCCAAAGAAACTGTGCATACGTGTTGCGTATACCACTGTATATGGGTTGCATTCGGTCCTTTTCATTGTATATCGGACTGTATACTCGACATATACTTCCCGATTCAGCCTCTCAAGCACCTGTACTGATTTTTGGACCTGCATATCATTCTTTATAATGTATATCAGTGTATATAGTGTGTATACAACTGGTATACAGCCTCCTCAAAATCTGTAAAATAAATTTTACAGCCCCTGTTGTGATCCTTCTGCTCCGTACACCAGCAGTCCGGCTGACTTAACGACAGGAGAGACTCGAGCCTTTATGGCTCGAATTTGGGGATGCAACAAAAGAATCCATTATGAATTCGGAGGGGTTCATGCAACAAAACGACAAAGGGAGAGAATTAGTATCCGCATCAAATAGGACGAGTGAACAACAATAACAAATTTTCAATACCAAGATTTCAACTCAAAGAGGAACAGAGAAAAGAAAATGCTAAAGGAAAAGGTGTGTTACCTTCTTCGGAACAGCGATACCGAGACAGTGACGAGCAGAGCGGGACAACGAGCTTCTTCCAACACCAAGCACGAACCTCGCGAACCCCGAAGACTCGGAGAAACTCCGGTGAACAAAGAAACAGGCGAGGACACAAGCAGAGCCTAGACTCTCACTAACTCCCCTCTAAAAAATCTATTCTTAAGAAAATCTCTACTTAACAATATTCTCTCAATATTTTTTAATGTTTTCTTATCTAAATCCGACCTCTCTTTTTTCTTTTTTCCTCCCTCTTCTTTCTTTTGTAAAAAAAATAGGATGTATATATATATAGGGGAAGATTAAAGTTACTCTTTTGGAGAAAAAAAACCCGGATAGGAACGTGGGGGCAAAAATGAGAATCCCTCCATTCCCCAAATTCAAACTAAATCCCCCAAAATTCAAACTAAATTCCCCCAAAATTCAAATTAAATCCCCCAAAATTCAAATTTTTGTGATGCTTGAAAATTCTCTTGCACTCAATCAAGATAAGAATAAAACTAACCTTATGTTTCATGTGCATTGTGTGGTGAGCTTTTGATCAAAGTTCAATTGTGTTACACTGTTGATCTAGAACTTGACCCGAATGTTTTTCGAGGCGAAATCCTGAGTAATGTTTGGTTTGAGAAAGGATTGTAGGCCTTTTTTGACCCGATTGTGCCTTTCAAAGCCTACCAAATTACGTTAATCCCTAGTTTTCCCACTTTGAGCCTGAAACCTTTCTTTGGACAACCACATCTTAACCACTACCCTTTTAAGTGCTTACAAGCACTATCCTCTCTTGGCCCAACCTTCTTGAGTGCACCAAGAATGTGCAAATTATAAGAGACGATCCATGTTTGAAATTTCCGAAAGCAAAGATATCGAGTTTTCCCAAAATCAAGGAAGCAAAGACTTCTAGAGGAAAAGAGAGAAAGGAAGAAAGAAACAAAAAAAAAAGGGAAAATATACCCTTACACGGTCAATGAAAGGTGAGAAGGAAAATACTTCAAAAAAAAAACAAAAATATTATAATAAAGAAGTGAATAAAAGAAAAGCTCCGAGAAATAAGGACCCAAACAAAGGAAGAAAAAAGAAGAAGAAGGGAAAAGAGTCAAAAATGAGAATTCAATGAAGTTGAAAGGGGAGAGAACAATGAAAAGGATCTAACGCCAAAGGCGTATTAATCATTAAAGAGCACAAATGTGTGACGCTCAAGGGTGAATTAAGTCACTTTTATCCCAAATAAATATCCTACCCATCCCTAAGCCTACGTTACAAGCCAATGACAAGCCCTACATGATCTCATTCCAAATGTTCTCACATTAGTGGAGATTTACATAAGGGTCAAGCATATGGTATCACAGTTGTATGCATTGAACATTCTTGTGAGTGTGAGTGCACTTTGGAAAATGTCCTAAAATCACATGTTTCAAATACGTGTGAAATAGGATAAGTCTTTTTCGTGAGGGCACTTGAAACATGAGGATTGATACAATTCAAAACCTTTGTTTGAAGCAAGATGAACAGATCATGTTGATCCTTAAGTATATTGGAGGTACCACTTGAAGCTGTAGGAATTACCTTAAATTCAATCGAAAAAAAAAAAAAGGAATGAGAGATTTACCTGCAATCTTAACTGTTGGTACCAATTGTAGTGAAGGTTTGACTATCTCATCATATTCTTTATTTTTCAAAAAGAAAAGAAAAAGTGAGCAAACACTCATTCTTTAATATTTTAAAACCTTTTTAAGAATCTTTCAATTTTTTTTTTAAAAAAAAAATAAAAATTGCCTTTTGAATTGTTCATTGTAAAAAGTGTCATCGGGTTAATCTTGTATGTGTGAGAGTCCTATTTCACTGCATGAATTGTTCGTCCAAAATGTGACATGTTTTTTTTATAGGCTTTGGATATCACATGCAATATTATTTTTCTATTTCATCATGTTCATATTGTACATTTTCTACTGATGATCTTCTTCCAGATTCTTTGCAGTATTCATCATCTACAAGTTTGGAACTACATTTGACCTGATTCCTGCCTCAACAGGATATGTAGGCGCCACAACGGCTCGGTCATATACCCAGTGTGATTATTATTTCCCCTTACAATAAAAACTGGGATAGAATTTTTGAAAATATCTCAAAAATTCTCAATATAGGTGTTATCGTCAACAAGTCAAGATTGAAGATCATTTTGAGATTTGCCAAAATTATAACTGGGACAGAATTTTGAGGAAGACCTCAAAATTCTGACAAGTACTGCGAGAAGCTTGATAGCAACTACAAAAATCATGCATTGAGAGTCAATATTTATGCATTGCAAAAAATCATGCATCGCGAGTCAATATTCATGCATTGCGAAAGATCATGCATCGCGAATTAATATTCATGCATCGCGAATTAATATTCATGCATCGAGAGTTAATATTCATGCATCGAGAGTTAATATTCATGCATTGAGAAATTCATGCATAGCGAGAAGATTTCATACCTCGCAGAAATTCATGCATCGCGAGAAGATTTCATTCCTCGCAGAAATTCATGCATAGCGAGAAGATTTCATACCTCGCAGAAATTCATGCATCGCGAGAAGATTTCATTCCTCGCAGAAATTCATGCATAGCGAGAAGATTTCATACCTCATTCATGCATCTCATGCATTGCGAAATTCATGCATCGCGAGAAGATTTCATTCCTCGCAGAAATTCATGCATAGCGAGAAGATTTCATACCTCGCAGGAATTCATGCATCGAGAGTTAATATTCATGCATTGCGAAATTCATGCATAGCGAGAAGATTTCATACCTCGCAGAAATTCATGCATCGCGAGAAGATTTCATTCCTCGCAGAAATTCATGCATAGCGAGAAGATTTCATACCTCGCAGGAATTCATGCATCGAGAGTTAATATTCATGCATTGAGAAATTCATGCATAGCGAGAAGATTTCATACCTCGCAGAAATTCATGCATAGCGAGAAGATTTCATTCCTCGCAGAAATTCATGCATAGCGAGAAGATTTCATTCCTCGCAGAAATTCATGCATAGCGAGAAGATTTCATACCTCGCAGAAATTCATGCATCGAGAGTTAATATTCATGCATCGAGAGTTAATATTCATGCATTGCGGAAGATCATGCATCGAGAGTCAATATTCATGCATCGCGAGTCAATATTCATGCATTGCGGAAGATCATGCATCGAGAGTCAATATTCATGCATCGCGAGTCAATATTCATGCATTACGGAAGATCATGCATCGCGAGTTAATAATCATGCATCGCGAGAAGATTTCATTCCTCGCAAAAGTTTACATATCGCAAGAAGATTTCATACCTTGCGGAATTTATGCATTGCGGGAAGATATTCATGCCCCGCAGAAGATCATGCATCGCGAGAAGATTTTATTCCTCGCAAAAGTTTACATATCGCAAGAAGATTTCATACCTTGCGGAATTTATGCATCGCGAGAGGATTTCATCCCTCGCAAAAGTTTATATATCGCCAAGAAGATATTTGCATTTAAGACGCATCTATTCGGAGGTGAAGGATGTGCACCATATCTTTTTAACGTTCAAGTCGGTGGAAACTTGCGTTGAAAGATGTTTGCATATTAAGACGCATCTATTCGGAGGTGAAGGATGTGCACCATATCTTCTCAACGTTCAAGTCGGTGGAAACTTGCGTTGAAAGATATTTGCATTTAAGACGCATCTATTCGGAGGTGAAGGATGTGCACCATATCTTTTCAAGGTTTAAGTCGGTGGAAACTTGCGTTGAAAGATGTTTACATTTTGTCCTACCGATGGATAATCTTTTCATTTGTCCTACCGATGGACATACATTCAAAATCCTACCGATGGATAATCTTTTCATTCGTCCTACCGATGGACATGCATTCAAAATCCTACCGATGGATAATCTTTTCATTTGTCCTATCGATAGACATGCATTCAAAATCTTATCGATGGATCATCATTTTTTTTTCATTCGTCCTACCGATGGACATACATTCCAAATCCTACAGATTGATCATCATCTTCATTCGTCCTACCAAAGGACCTGTATTTATCTCCATTTATCGTATCATAAGAGATGCTACCCTTTTTCTTTAAGTTTTGCCTATATTAATGAGTTTTATCTTTGTCGAGAGCATCCAAAAGGATGAATTCTCCAAAAACAAACCACAGGTGCGGACGACATCAAAAAGAATGCAGCGCAACGTGGAACTTTTTCTTAGCAGCGAACTGGGATATAGTCCAAAGAGGAGTGTCAAACTCTTAGGACACGAGCAAAGGAGCGACTTCCACCACAATCAAACCACACCCCTATCAGAAGGCATGTGGGTTTTTTCTTTAGGTTTTGTCAGTTTCGGTCTCGCATCCAAAAATTTGGGTCTACCGGAAGCAAGTTTCCAATCTGAGTGACAATGCGCCGAGAGCTTTGGAAATTATGTCCATGTGAGTTCTTAATTATGGATGTGAAGTGCACCACATTCATAACTAAGAGGTTACAAGCCTCCTTTTCATGCTCGTTTAATTTTGTCACTTGTCCAGAACCAAAGGTTATCTAACATAATAGATTCCCTTTTCAATCGATTGAGTCGAACTACAAACAGCCTGATTCCTATGGTGTAAGGATATGTAGGCGAGCTCAATGTTGAAAACTCGGTTGTATTCCAACATTCGCTCTCGAATTGTATTATCGAGCATTTTTATACCTTCATAACTCGGTATCGAGATGACTTTTGATTCTTTCAAAGTCGTGCGTTAAATCTAGCATATCGAACTACATGTGGCCTGAATTCTCATATAGCCTTAGATATGTAGGAAACCCATTTTCAGGGCTCGGTCATAATTTCCTAAGTCCATACCAGATCCCTTTTCTTAAAAGATGAATACGTGGTCGGTCAAAATTGGCTTGGTCAATTTCATTTTCCTCAAATTTCTTGCATCAATCCAAGTAAAATGAGGGACAACTGTTGACACCCAATTTTGACCCTCCCCGGTAGGAATTAATTAATGAGCTTCTTAAATTCTCAAAAAAAATTAAAATAATTAGTTTTGTAAATTTAAAAAAAATAATAATAAAGTTTGCATTATTTTGAATAATTTTTGCCGTTTCTTAATGTTTTAGATAATATATATTTTACATAATTATGTATATAATTAATATATTTTATGATTATTCAAAATAAAAAAAAATCTCAAAAACATTTTAAATTTAGTGAGTAGTCTTTTAAATTAGTTATATTTTTTTGAATCACTAAGTTTACGATTAAATAATTATTTTATTTTTGTTACGATTAAGAAGCTTGTTAATTAATTAATATTAATTTGTCTTATTTAAGGTTTAGCCAAATTACTAATGTAACACAATTTGGCTATTTCTTAAATTTAATTCATTTTAAATTTCCAACTTAACTCAACTTTGAGAAACATTGGGCCAAAATCTAATTCAGTTGTCAGCAGCCCATTTCATATCTCCAGCCGACCAAACTTAAATTACCCCCTCCAGCCCATTCAATTTTTTAAATAGGCCCAATTCAATTTCTTCAGCCAAGAAATCTTTTTTTTTTTTTTTAAACTTTTAGCCAAGCCCAATGCAATTCCTCCAAATTACTGCAGCCCAATATATTTCCCCATCCGGATTTTGGGGGATTTAATTTGAATTTTGGGGATTTAATTTGAATTTTGGGGGATTTAGTTTGAATTTTGGGATTTAGTTTGAATTTTGGGATTTAGTTTGAATTTTGTGGGATTTAGTTTGAATTTTGGGATTTAGTTTGAATTTTGGGAAATTTAGTTTGAATTTTGGGATTTAGTTTGAATTTTGGGGAATTTAGTTTGAATTTTGGGATTTAGTTTGAATTTTGGGGATTTAATTTGAATTTTGGGGGATTTAGTTTGAATTTTGGGATTTAGTTTGAATTTTGGGGGAATTTTATTTAGTTTGAATTTTGGGATTTAGTTTGAATTTTGGGGAATTTAGTTTGAATTTTGGGATTTAGTTTGAATTTTGGGGGATTTAATTTGAATTTTGGGGGATTTAATTTGAATTTTGGGGGAATTTAGTTTGAATTTTGGGGGATTTAGTTTGAATTTGGGGAATGGAGGGATTCTCATTTTTGCCCCCACGTTCCTATCCGGGTTTTTTTTCTCCAAAAGAGTAACTTTAATCTTCCCCTATATATATATATACATCCTATTTTTTTTACAAAAAAAAAGAGGGAGGAAAAAGAAAAAAGAGAGGTCGGATTTAGATAAGAAAACATTAAAAAATATTGAGAGAATATTGTTAAGTAGAGATTTTCTTAAGAATAGATTTTTTTTAGAGGGGAGTTAGTGAGAGTCTAGGCTCTGCTTGTGTCCTCGCCTGTTTCTTTGTTCACCGGAGTTTCTCCGAGTCTTCGGGGTTCGCGAGGTTCGTGCTTGGTGTTGGAAGAAGCTCGTTGTCCCGCTCTGCTCGTCACTGTCTCAGTATCGCTGTTCCGAAGAAGGTAACACACCTTTTCCTTTAGCATTTTCTTTTCTCTGTTCCTCTTTGAGTTGAAATCTTGGTATTGGAAATTTGTTATTGTTGTTCACTCGTCCTATTTGATGCGGATACTAATTCTCTCCCTTTGTCGTTTTGTTGCATGAACCCCTCCGAATTCATAATGGATTCTTTTGTTGCATCCCCAAATTCGAGCCATAAAGGCTCGAGTCTCTCCTGTCGTTAAGTCAGCCGGACTGCTGGTGTACGGAGCAGAAGGATCACAACAGGGGCTGTAAAATTTATTTTACAGATTTTGAGGAGGCTGTATACCAGTTGTATACACACTATATACACTGATATACATTATAAAGTATGATACGCAGGTCCAAAAATCAGTACAGGTGCTTGAGAGGCTGAATCGGGATGTATATGTCGAGTATACAGTCCGATATACAATGAAAAGGGCCGAATGCAGCCCATATACAGTGGTATACGCAACACGTATGCACAGTTTCTTTGGAGGAAAAATGGGGCCAAAGCCCAAAGAAATTTGCAGCAGGCCCAATTTTCTTTGGGTCCATTTTAGAGTGAGGCAGGCTTCCAGATTCAGTACTTGGGCCTGGCCCAAGTTCAAATATCTCTTCTCCCTATTATTAACTACTTGTTATTATCGTTATATTGACTAATATTTTGGTGGAATTTTATTAATTTCCCACGGACAGCCATTTCTTGCTATATTTATATAGTCATAAATATTTATTTGTCTTTTTTAATTATTATTATTATTATTATTTATTTAGTTTATTTTATCGATTTTTGTCAACATTTAAGTTATGTCCCTTGAGAAATTTCCCTTATTTCTTTTTTTTTCTTAAGATAATATAATTGAGTAAAACAAATAAATATTTTTTTTAATAAAAAAAAAAAAAACTGAATTTCTTTTATTTTAGTTTAAATTTTAAAAGATGTTTGAAAGTCATTTTAGTCAAATCGCCGGTCAACCGCGAGTTAGCGGGCATTCCGAGGGCCTAACACCTTCTCGGAATGTACATTGAACTTTGAACCCTTTTCAATTGATTTTTATCTGTTTTAAATCTTTTGAAAAAATAAATTGTAAGTTTTCTTGATTTTTACTAAAAATCAAGTGGCGACTCTGTCAATTTGGAAAGTTGATTTTTTCTTGAATCATAAGATTAATTGACTTTTTGAAACTTAGTCATTTCTTTTTTTTTTTAACTGTACGTTTATATTTTTTTTTGATAAAACAACCATATTATATTCATTCATCCAAAGAAGGAAGTCAGCCAGCAAACCTTTTCAAGAACTCACAAAAAAGTTTGCAAGGGACTTGGTCCCCGCAAGACTGCGACGTGAAAAGATGAAAAGACAGCTATCAGAAAAGTTGTCACCTCTGATGCGGTAGGTGCACAGCTTTTCCAACAGCAGGCCTTCAGCCAATGGGATGGTTTCAACAAATTTGTGGGGAATTATATTATCTCTTTCCAACAAACACAAATTCAAAACTTGGCAAATTAAATTTGAATTTTCTCTGAAAATTCACAAGCTTGAATAGAGGACCATCTTCAAGGAAGAACAATGCTCAACTCAACAGAAGGACTTAATAGAGTAAAGAAGAATCTTTGTTGTATTTAGAGCTTTGTGTCTATGTACTTACGTTGCAAATCTGTTCCTAATCTAAAGGATTCAGATATTTGTTTCGGATTGTAAAAGTCTAAGTCAGTTAAGGTTAACTGATTTAGTGGGAAACATTGTTTTGTTGCTTAGTGAAATTCTAAGTCATCTAGAGTTAGGTGGTTTAGTGGGCGGTGTGATATCCGCTTAGCAAATTCTAAGTTATCTAGGGGTAATAGCTTAGCGGGCGGTGTTGTATCCGCTTAGGCTCTTCAAGTAATAGGTAGATTACTTGATCGTGAGATTAATAACTTTTTCTCACATTGGTCGTAACCGAGTTTCACTTTTGCTTGAGAAGATTAGTGAAGACGATTGTAAATTCTGTGCAATAGGCCGTGGTTTTACTCCCTTGAGCAAGGAGGTTTCCACGTAAAGTTATTTGTTCAACCTTTACTTTCAACACTTATTTTACTGTCTGTTATTGTAACTGTGCTGAGGACCTGATCTCATCCAAACAAGTGGACGCAACTTTTAGTTACTGTTCTTACTGAGTCAAGAAACCTGGTCCTTGACTGACTGATGGGTGCATACATTCCAACAATACCTCTTACCAAACGGGTCCTTAATGTGATACCAAGATTGTCTGCTTTGTTAATTATGAAGAGATCATAAATTAATTTTATTTTAAAAATATTATTTTACTTTACATGTATAGCTTTTTACTTTTTGAATTATCAGTGTAAAATTTTGTTAGCACACACCCAACCAGCAAAAAATATACTACTAATTCTTTTCCTTTTTGTTAAACGAAGACTGAAGGACTATTTGATTAATTAAAAGGCATATCAACAGCCTTATTAATATCATTTTCAGTCTTAGTGACAAACTAATAAATCATATCAAAATTCAGATCAGATCAAATTCTTTTTTATTTAAGCGGTTCGAATTCACAATAATAATCATAATTTATATCTAACAATAATAACAAATGTACAAGAGCTGGAAAGTACTAAGAACACACATGATGTAATTTAATTGGGAAGATGATCTGATAGACCATCAACTACCATTTTTGTTGGCACATTTATTATTAGCATGTTACAAATGTTATTCAGCCAGCTGTTCAATATTTTCTATTCCCTCCGTCTCAAAATACTCGTGATTTAAGATGCTCGTTTAACTTTTCATCTAATCCCTCCGTCCTAAATATTTGTCATATTTTATTTAATTAAATTATAAATTTTGACCAACATAGTAAATTAATTTCTTTTAATGAATTGACTTCAGAATAATATATTTTAGCTTCGAAAATTAATTAAATTAACTCTCATAAAATAAAATTGAACTTATTAAAATAAATAGATGAGAGTGTAAATGATAAAATCCAAACCTAGTAAATTAAATAAGTTAGAGAAGAATTAATGCCATTCTGCAAATTATTAAGGCAAAGTTATTGATGTTAGCTACTTTTTTGTGAGTAGTTTCTAGCTCTAATAAATATTTCTCTGTTTATTTTACTTTTTTATTATATTAAAAAAAATCATCTGTTATTTTTAGCATATCTACAACAAAAAGTATATATTTTCAAAATATTTAAGATTAAAAATCAATTAATATAACTATTATATTAAGATATTTATATAAATTATTTCTTATTAAGCAAAATCTAATCTACACATGCACAGTAAAAATATATTCTTTACGTACATATCAAATCAATATAGTTCAAGTAAAATGAAACGAACGAAATAATAATTCATTCACTTAAAGACCCCTCAGCTGCTAAAGTTTGTTAACCATAACTTCTTTTTCTAAAAAATTCCCACCTGGTTTCGAAATTTTGTAATAGAGCCTCGATTAAATTTAGATTGTGCACTACAGATTTCACTGGGGCGTGATGTTTCCAACATAATTTTCTTCATACTCAGACTTTGAACTCGAGACATCTAATTAAAGATAAGACAGTCCCATGACTCCATGTAGGGTGTCCATAACTCCATGTATATATTTCCCCAACAAGAAAATTAATCACAAACATATGAAATCCAATTTTCCATCTCTTCATACAATAAATACAAGATATATATTAATTACTAATACTAGCAAATATATTATTATTCACACACCTAGGGCTCTAGCTAACATTACCAAATATTTATTTATATAAGGTAAAGATTTAAGAGCCACAAGACACATAGTACATTGTGAACAAAATTAGAACAACAAAAAAATGAAGAATATTAATGTGAAAAAAATAGTTGAAGAAGAAGAAGACTATGATGAAACGTCGTCGTTTCCCGTTAGCCCTACCGGGCAATATTTTACGAGCTCCGTTATGTCGATTTCTGTTATTTGTGTGTTGGAATCTGAAATTCCGATAGACGATTCTTGTACCCTCACATTGCTTAAGGATGTTTTTATTCCTATAAATCCTCGTTTCTCTTCTATTATGGTAAGTTTTTTTTTTTTTTTTTTTATTCGCGATGTGTTAAAATGTCCTACGTTAGTTAAGAGATATTTCGATTGTGATCTCCTTCGATTGAATATCTTTCGTTAGAAAATTATATTATGCAAGTTGGATTAAGACAAATTTCTTTTGTTTATATTTAAATAGTAGAGATTTGATCTCTTGGTATAATGAAAAACTATAGTGAATAAAGTAGCTAGCAAAGGGTTCAAACAGAAGCGAAACTAGAATTTTAATTTTATGAATTCTGCATTTTTAGAACGATAACTTTAATTGTTAATGATTTGGTTCTAAACTAAACATTCATATATATGTAATGATTTTTTTTAATATACAAATTTACTCTTTGAACGAAAATTACTGAATTTGTATTCATACTTCTAGCTCTCCTAAGTTCAAAAGTTAGATTTAGGTCATAGAGTCATATTTTAATATTTTTCTTTAATTCCCATTTTATAAAATCTTGATTCCGTTACTGATAATAGATATATTTTTGTCATATGAATTGCAGATTGAGTTAGGGTCAAGATCTATCTTTATTCTTCAAATTCTTGATTGTATTTTTATCCTAATTTTCTTGTTATTAATCTTGATTAGGTGAAAGACAAGAATGGAGTAAAACAATGGAAGAAAGTAGAAGTGAAGCACAAAGACCACATAAATGTACCAATTTTTCCACAAGGAAAATCAAAAGAATTTTATGATAATTGTTTCAATGAATACATGACAAAAATTTCTATGGAACAATTCCCACAAAGTAGACCACTATGGGAAATTCACATATTTAAATATCCAACAACAAAATCAGCTGGAAATTTAGTGTTTAAACTTCATCATTCACTTGGTGATGGATTTTCACTAATGGGTGCACTTCTTTCTTGTTTACAAAGAGCTGATAATCCTTCACTTCCCTTAACATTTCCATCATTTACTAGTAATAATAATATTAATAATAATAATCACAATTTGGAAAGTGATTATAAGAAGAGATTATGTACTAATGTGGTTCAAAGGGTTAATGGGGTTGTTAACACTTTGTTGGATTTTGGATGGAGTTTAATGAAAAGCACTAATCTTGAAGATGAAAGAACATCAATTAGGTCTGGTGATGAAGGTGTGGAGTTTAGACCAATTGATATTACAACTATGGAGTTCTCTCTTGATCATCTCAAAGTAATTAAGTCCAATCTTAAAGTGGTATGTTGTTTAATTTCTTGTCTTTAATTGTTTTCGTCATGACTTCTGCGTTACTGTATTTGTTTTACTATATGCTTATCTTATGGATATATTTTACTTGAGTTGAGGAACTATCGTACTACTTAAAAAACTGTCAAATCTAACCTTAAAAGAAGTTGGAAAAAACTGAACTTCCAAGGTTTATCTTTACAAATGAAAAATAGATATCTTTTTGAGACCTCCAAGTATTTTGGGACCTATATTTTAAGTCGGTTTTGTCAAGTTGATTTTTGTTATCTTTTACTAGTGTCGAAAACAATCTCTTAACCTGTGAGGTAATTAAGGATAATATTACATATACGCCACCTTTTTAAGACTATGTTATTTAATTTCCTTTCTTTTATTTTTTTTGAAATTTATGATTGATACCTACCTACCACTTCAGTGCATTGATTCTTGATTATTTGATTTAGAGATTTTTTTTTATTTATAAAGATTGATAAAGACATCGAAGAATTATGTTGTGTGAAAGGACATGTTTAGGTGGAACTATAATCTAAAAAGTAAAAATATGTTTTTAAATTTGCTTGGACTATTAAATAACGCAAAAAAATATTTCAAGTACTATTATCAGATTATATTCTCATGGGAGTTAAGTACCCATATTTCCCCCTAGCAAAATGCACTTGGTGCAAATAGGGTAGGAATTCATAGTAATAGCACTAAAATAATATATCACAAATAAAGACAGAATTAAAATTTTAAGTTTATAAATTCTAACTAATAAGGTGTAATTACTCTATTCAGATATATAAATATAAAATTTAAGTTAAAAGCTATTAAATAATGTCGAACCTATACACCAACCAACGAGGAGCAATTACTAGTACTAGTAAAATACATGTGGATTTTATTAATTGTATTCTTAATTAGTTGAAAAAGGTAGTAGTAGTTGCTGGGTGATGGACACAATATAAGTGATAGTATTCATTCCGTCCTTATTTATTTGTCCAGTTTTGATATAATATACTTATTAACTAATTAACCTAGTGACTTTATTATTTAACTTCTATTAATTGATATAATTTCAGAAATCAGTTTACTCATTAAAGAGATTTTATCTTTTTAAAAACATTAGCCTTCTAAATAAATCGAGGATATAATAGGTAAAAAATAATATTTTTTTTTTGATTTATTAAAAATAACAAGTTAAAAAAAATCAAAATTGAACAAGTAAGGAGGAATTATGAATATTTCACCAAGTATTTTTATCTCTGACGAGCACTAGTATAAATTTTTTGGAATAATTTTGTCATTGCTTTGTCTCATAAGATAGTGTAAAAAGACTGTTAAATTGGTAACTAATATGAGACGGAAAAAATATCTGTTTTGTTTGGAAAATGAAAGAGAATTAACTTCCTAATTGGTAGCATGGTTGATTGAACCTTTCCTCGAAAATGTAATTTTCAATTTATGACATTGAATAAGCTATGGTGACCTAAATTTTCAATTTATGACATGTAACAACTTCCATGACCAACATTAATATCTCAACCTCCTTTATAGTTGTTGCCTCATCTTAAATGTCACCTCTTTAGTACGACGATAAGTATTTATGACATGTTAAATTGCACTGAGGTCGATTAATAACTTGTATATAAGAAAAAAATAACATTTTTACGATATGTTAAATTTCATTAATGGTGTAACATTTTATTTATAGCTTTGCTATTGAGAACCTTATAATATTTAAGATTTACGATTTTTTTTTGTCTAACAGACCATAAACGACGTTATATGTGGAGTTTTGTTTTTGGGAGTTCGATTATACATGGAGGAAATGAAATATGATCAGAAAAATGCAAATTCAACGGCATTAGTGTTACTCAACACTAGAAATATTGCAGGATACAAATCGGTGAAAGAAATGTTGCAACCCAAAAATGAGTCGAAATGGGGAAATCAATTTGCATTTTTACATGTTTCATTACCAAAAATTGATAAAGAAGAATCATCAACTAATCCTCTAAGTTTTGTGTTTAAAGCACAAGATGTTATTCAAAGAAAAAGAAACTCCGCATCTGTTATTCTTACTGGAAAATTGCTCGATACTTTGCAAAAGTATAAAGGCCCCGAGGTGAAATTTTTACTCTAATTCTCTATAAAAGGGTGAAAAAATGACTATACCCTCATAAGAATTTAAAATTTATTAGTTCAAATTTCTAACTTTTCTTTTTTACGTTATATACTGAATTCTAAATTAATAATTTGTGTTATAGGTAACGGCTAAATATATCCATAACACGTTGAAGAATTCTAGTATGACAATATCAAACATGATTGGGCCAGTGGAAAAAATGGCTTTAGCAAATCATCCAGTTAAAAGCTTGTACTTCATGGTGGTTGGTGTTCCCGAGGTAATTTACATTCTTATATTTTTTTTTAGTTTAACTTCTACGTACTAATAGTGTAAAAATTATTTATAATGCATTTTTTTTTGTGTGAGTTTAGAATGTGTTTTCACCTAGCGCAGACTCTTTAGTGTCAATGCCGCATCTGTATCGGATTTTCTAAAATCCTACTTCCTTCGTTTTTTTTTACTTGTCCATTTTTGAATTGACACACCTATTAAGAAAATAATTAATGATGTAATGAGTTTACCATTTTACTCCTATTAATTATGAAGTGGATGAAAAGTTCTGCTTTTTTCAAAGTAATTAGTCATTTAATTGAGGGTATAATAGATTAAAAAATGTTTTTTCTTGATTTGTCAAAATGGACAAGTAATTAGGGACAACTAGTATTATGTTTGAAGAATCTGACATGCACTTATTGATATTTTTGAAAAGTCCGAATAATTTTTACTACATATTGACTTAATGAAATTTGGTGATTTTTCATGCAGAGTTTAACAATAACAATGATGAGCTATATGGGAAAATTAAGAGTGGCTGTAGGAACAGAAAAAGGTCTAATTGATCCACAAAAGTTCAAATGTAGCATTGAAAATGCCTTTGATAGGATTTTCAAAGCTGCTGTGCCTTCTGCTTCTTCCAAACCTTCAAATTAATTCATAAAATTTGGACTTTTATTGTTGTTTTTTTTCTTCTTCAAAAAAACGTCACATCTTATTTGATTCATGTATTCATTTAATGACTATATTTACTTTTAGTAATGAAATTCAGATTTTGTTTAATTTGATTTCTTCAACTAGAATCTTTATTTCATTTGATATCTATTAAGTTAGGTCTTAGATATAACACGTACCTCGAAAGTTAGCTCAAAACGAAGAAAATTGTTCAAGTTTTATAAGGAGTTCACGCATCTGATTAACCATCAATGTGGGACATATACAGTACTGGCAGAGCCAGAAATTTCTTAAAGGGTGTCCAGAAATAAGAACTTGTTATGTTAATTAAGGGTGTCCAAAATAGGTTATTTAATCATTTCATATATCATTTAACTTGTATATACGCTAATTTTTTCCGACGAAGGGTGTCCAATTGGACACCCTTGACATTATGTGGCTACGCCACTGGACATATGTCATTCTTTAACAATATCTCATGTGATGTTTGATATTTATTTTGAGACTTGATTAATCGAGATACACTAGTAAGGTCCATTAAGAGAGGAAGTGCTCTCTAACGGAGATTTTTCTATTCTAAGGACTCGAACTCAAAATTTTATATGATTCCTTTTTCTTCTAGTTCATTTTAAAAAAGATATATCCATTTTCCTTGAAATTGAATTACCCCCGAATATCATTTAAATTGAAAGAATTTCTCTTAAAATGAGTAGATCTTTAATTTAATTAATCATTTTTTTATTTTATAACAAAATGATCTTTAATTTTTGTCTTTTTTAACAATTGAACTCATAACATGTTGAGAGTGGACTTTAAGATTTGTGTACCGTCTGTGTAAACATTTTTTTAAGTTCGTTTACAACGATAGATTAATTAAATCTTTATAGCAAGTCTTATATTAATAACTAACCTGAAAATAGAAGCGTAACTTGCTACAAAAGGATTTAATATAACTTTATTATAAAATTTAACTCTATGCTATATAAGTCGTGAGTTATGTTGGTACTAAATTTGTTACATCAAATTAATTAACTCTAACATTTGAGATTGAATCTCATTGTCCCATGAATTTAGTTGGGTTTCAATAATATCATCATTAGAAGAAGATCCATTAAGCAATTCCTTTACTCTTCTATACACCATTGTTAAGTTCCCAATAACCTACACACAAATTAAAAAAAGGTGTCAAAATGAGCTTTTGCTTAATTACTAAATAGGTTTTGGAATTCTAGTTCATTTTATTTAAAAAAAAAGGACTAGAATTTTGTCTTTTCTCAATAACTGCTCTATTCTTAATTAAAAATTTCAGATTCAAGCTTTGAATATAAAATTATTTTTGATAGAAATTATTTTTCCTTCTAAAATGAGACTTTCCAACGCGAATATGAATTAGTTCCCAAAGTAGGGTATAATGTGGAAAACTAGAAAATAAAACTAGTCCCTCCATTGTCATTATCATGATAAGATATTGCAAAACTATTAAAAGAAAACATTAATTAGGAGTATAATCTGACTAATATATCCTTTATTAATTCATTAGTCTTTTATCTATTTATATGTCTCTTAATTCTTATATAATTAATTCTAAGGTCGAAGCTTGAAGAAAATAATTACTTTCTCTCTTGATTTTTTAAATTAACAGGTATGTAGTTCCTCCATCCATTTTTACTTCCTCATTTTGACTTCAAGTTTTTTCTCGTATCCTTTGTAAAATGATCTATAGTTACACAAATCTTTGATATTTGTTTTAACCACAAATTAAATTTCAAAAGTTTTCTTTTTTGTTTTTTTAACTATGTGTCAAGTGAAGCAGTATCACATAAAATAAAACGAACCGAAAATCAAAGCATGCATTACTTACCTTAGTTTCATGGAAAATTTGCATCATAGAGTTCCCATCTAGAGAAAAGTTGGAATTAATTACTTCAAAATTTTCCTCATGGAATAACCTAATTATGTTATAAAACATAACCAAGTTATCAAGGCCACTAATCAAGATTAAGTCCATTGTTGGGCTCATTTCTTGGATTTCAATTTGAGGTGAATATAATTTGTTAATACTTGGATTTGGATCATGATTAGCCATGCATAATAAATTGGACTTCATTTTAGTCCTTAATTTTTCCAATTGCATTTTGCTCTTCTCCAATTTGATTTCCAAGTTTTTTATGTAAGTTATTGCTGCATCTATTTGATCTGGCAATGTCATTGCTTCCTGCAACTAATTTTCATGCAAACACATAAGTATGTCACAAGAGTACGATAAATAATTTTGATTTTAATCCTCGTGATATATAATTAACTTGTTCATTTATGTAAGAAATAAGTAATAAGTATCAACTAGTTGTGAAATATATAATCATCAAATATAGAGTAACAATACACGTTTAACATAACATATATATATAATTAGTGGTGGAACAATTCATAATTCATAAATATTCATAAGTAAAGGGGTCAAATGTGCACATTTCAATTGTATTGTTCAAGTTTATTATGTTTATTCATGCATTTATTTTCATCTTTTGAGTTTTTGTATACTTTGACCTCTAACTATATATGTATTGTAAATAAGTTTAAGAACAAGTGATTTTTGCTAAAGAATTAAAAAAGAGTTGGTAGTTAATATAACGCTAGAATTAAGTCCTATTAAAATAAGATGATTTCATACCCCATGTATGTTACGTTCTCATTCAAAATTTAAATTCGATGAATCCAACCAAACAATAAATTTTCAACATATATCCATTGTACTTTTACAGATATGGAAATTCAAAACTTGATAGAGCTAGTGTCAAGTTACATGTAATAGTTCACAAATCACACATGTATCAACATAATTTGTATTCGCTAAAACTGATTTATTCAGTGTGATTTCAGATTAATCGGACAATCAATACTTCTGAATAGAAGAAAAATGTAATTTTTTTATCTCTCCATATATAGCTAGAATTAGAGCTCTCTCCTTTTTCCTCTTTCGATAATCTAAATACATAACCTTACCAGTGAAAATTCAGAGTGTTTATCACCTGAGTAACCCCTCTCGATCCTCACGAAAAAATATGATAATTCATAGAAAAATATAATATAGAAATTAAAGTAAAAAAACTGAGATGAATGAGGTGGGAGGAGAGAATAAAGATGATTAAAGAGGTCTTCATATTGTTCCTTCTTTTCTTCTCCA
The DNA here is from genome assembly GCA_016801875.1 of Solanum sitiens. NCBI lineage: Eukaryota > Viridiplantae > Streptophyta > Magnoliopsida > Solanales > Solanaceae > Solanum > Solanum sitiens. The sequence goes on along the minus strand of JABWTJ010000280.1, from coordinate 651,275 downwards.
CATATTTTTTTTCCAATTTTGGTGCTGAATTACAACCTTGCACACCACTATACATTTTCTTGATCATCATCAAATATATAATATTTCTTGTTATATAATTTTTTTCTTCTATTTCAAGAAATTCTAAAATAATCTTTATTTTGTGATAGAGATTGGAGAGAGAATAATTATTTATAAGTTAAAAAAAATGGCAAAAAGGGGTCCACAAAAAAGTGTATAAAGTTAGTATATTTTTGGTGTCAATAAGAAAAAGATACCATAACGTAATAATGTAAACGTCATGAGTTGAATTCTCTTCCCTTTTTAGTTCCTCATAATCGTCGGTAAGTTTATTTGGTACCTGAGATAAATATAATAATTTTATAAAAATTTAAATTAAATTTATTTAATGTTTAATTTGAGGTATTTGTTGATTTTAGAATTATTTTATAAGGTGGAATAAATAAATCTCATGAGATATTCTAAATATTATGATATTCTTGATTATCTCACCCTGCTTACTAAAATGTACTTTTTAAGTAGAGTTATTTTACCTTTAAAAAATAATCTAAAATGATTGAATCTTTTTTATTTTGTACTACATTTATGTTTTATTTTGAGTTTTAGTTTTTTTTTTCTTATCAGAGATCTTCGTCTTTACGTATAAGACATTTTCATTTTATTCTGTCTAGACATTATTTGTGAAAACAACCTCTTTATATCTACAAAATAGAGGATAAAATGCTTACATTATTCTTTTAGACTCTCTACTTAAGAGATTACACTAATTAGTATAATATTATATTTTTTCTTTAAAAAAATCATATCAAAGTATACTAACTTTTATATAACTAGATTTAACTTAACTTAAAAAACTTTGTTAACATAATTTATAATGACATAGACATTTAACATTTACTTTATTTCCTCAATTTTAAAAATTCTTTTAAAAATAAATTATTTTATATAATTAAATAATACCATGTAAATCAAAACGGACTAAACTTTTTTTTTAATTACTTGTGATGGTGACCCCAAATTGTAGTTACCGTCCATTTTATTCTGCTCGATGTAGACGAATATTAATTAAGACGTAGAGTTGAGATCACAATGATAAAATTATATTAAATATACATATTTGTTGATCATCGTAGAATGATGCACTATATTTTAATATTTCGTAAAGAAATGAATCTATTAAGTGTAACATAATTCAAAGTTTCTATAGAGAAAATTGAATAATTGGTTGTTATTATATGTTAGTAAAAGTTTTAACTCATAACTGATGGAAATAAAAATGATTTAATTATGGAAAAATGATTTGAAAAATATTTTAATTTTAATCGAAATCGTTGTTACGATATCAAACTTTGTAAAAGGACTTTTTACTCCTCTACACTCTTTAATAGTGTATTTTAAAGGTATATATGTGCTCATGTGGACACATTACTATTTATAATGATGCACTATTTATGATGTTCACGTGGACACATATATACCTTTAAAATACACTACTAAAGAGTGCAGAGAGATAAAGATCTTTTACAAAATTTGATACCATAACAACGATTTCGATCAAAGTTAAAATATTTTTCAAACATTTTTCCCTTTAATTATCTTAATTACAAGAATGATATGTTTCTAACTTCTTATTTTAGTCGGTATCTATGTATTGAACATGATGGGATAAAATAGTCATTTCAAACTGACTAACAAAGATATATTTTCTAAACAATTAAATGCATGTATAATTTGAATCTTGATACAATTATTATACAGTATATATTCATTGTCATTTTAATATATTGAAGTGTGAAATTTTTTTAATATATTGAAGTGTGAAATTTTTAGATGAATGGTAACCATATTTTTAATTTATTCATCTTATTAGTCATCAATGTAAATTTCTTTACTTTATTTAAATTTAAATTCATAGCTTAAATATTATAATACTAAAAAATAATTAAAAAGTAAATTTATCGAATAAAAAGATTTTAAATCCGTTTCCGCATAGAGTTAAAAAGACAACTGTAGAAATTTCGGCTGAGATTTAAAAATCAACGGTCTTTCATGTTTGATTCCATTCATCTATTTGTGATTATGACTTAAAGTGATTTGTAACCACGTTACACAATAAAAACACATAGCCATTTTATTTGTTTTCTAAAATGATAAAAGAATATATTAAAAATTCTTGTGAATTTTGATGTTATTTCCGATTTCGTATTATTTTGTCTCAATTTATACAATATTGTATAATTTAGTTTAAGACTTTTAGAAAAACTTTGTTATGTTTATTAAATTTTTTATTAAAGTCAGTTTATACGATATCATTTAACTAAGTTTAATAAAGGGATAATGCACAAGTACTCCCTCAATGTATGCCTGAAATTCTAGAGACACACTTATACTATACTAAGATCCTATTACCCTTGAACTTATTTTATAAATAATTTTCTATCCCTTTTCGGCCTACGTGGCACCATCTTGTGGAGCCAACATGTGTTGATATTTTTTTTCAAACTTGTGCCACGTAGGTCAAAAAGGGGTAGAAAATTATTTATAAAATAAGTTCAAGAAGGTAATAGAATCTTAATATAGTATAAATGTGTCTCTGAGATTTCAGGCATAGGTTGAGGAGATACTTATGCATTTTCTCTTTAATAAATTAAAAAAAAATATTACATTTATCAAAATGTCTTATTAAAGTCATCGTATAGCTTATTATTTAGTTGATTCTTTTTTTTTTATATAATAGATGTCATTAAATATTTCTCAAAAAAAAAAATATGATATATCTTTTAAACAGAAAAAAAAAAGGTGCGTATAAATTTACATGGAGTGAATAATACTTTCATGTTAGTGGATGGTAGGGCAATTTGGAGTAACAAAGTCAACTTATAACACTACCATCCGTTCAATTTATTTAAATTTGAGTGAATTAATGATCAACTTATTTTATTGGCTAAGTATTATATATTTTTGAGATCGTTATTTAATTAATTAGTGTTCGTTTTATAAATTTCTTTTTAACAAGTTCATTGATTTTGGATAGAAAGATAGACATTGTATTTGAAAATATATGGTCTTGTTATGACCAAACATCATATGATCTCTTGATGTTTAATACGAATTGTCAAGATAAAATTCGAATTATTTATTTTACTAAAGTACAAATAAAATTATTTTAATTTTAGTTTGATTTTATTTTTTGTCAATAATAATTTTTTTTTATATACGTTTGCACCTCACTCATACATGACTGAATATATGTAAAAAGGGGCAAATTTTTTAGATTTATGCGTCTAAACACAGAAATAATATTTCATTCTTTAAATTTCAACAATTCAAGACTCAATTTGATTATGCTTACATGATTGACCTACATGAAGAAATGAATTGAAATTTAGGCATTATTAAAAGAAGAAGAAAAAAACCTCTATTAGCAATTTGATAATATAATAATAAATAATACAAATTCATTTAATAACCTTTTAATTTATTTCATATATGGATAAATCCCGTCAAACTCAATTCATTTTGACATATTCAAATTTTATCCAATCCACTCATTTTAACATTATTAAAATCACCTTTGCATGTGAACCTACTGTTAATTGACATTCCTTTACTATATTTATTTTAAATTTTGTGATGTTAATTTTTTAATTTAAACATGTCATATGAAAAAATTAAAATTAAAAAGTTATTAAAAAAAATTGTTATTTTAAAAAATAAATTGAAAAGTTAAAATAGAATAAATAAATTAAAACGAAAAGCTATATATTGTTTTCCTTGTGCATGTCTCCACCCTTTTGCAAAAGTTTTGCGGCTCGACTTTGTTGGTCCCTTTAATAATGGACTTAATTCCACGGCTCTTAATTTCTTCAAATTTTAATGAAATGGAATAATTACAATTAGGAATTAAGTTTTCATTTATTCTATTTTGATTAGAAGCTTCTTTTTAATTAATTTTGTTTTTTATCTAAAGCGAGGTTGTTGAAGGTTTATTAAGATTAATGTTTTAATTTCACAATAGTAAGATATGATTTATCACTCGTGGATGTTAATAAGATCCATTCATTTAGAAGCACTTTAGGATGACATAGCCTTAAAAATGAAGGATGAGGTTCAAACGAGGAAAGACTTACGGTGGATATCTAGGCACTCAGAGACGAGAAAGGGCGTAGTAATCGACGAAATGCTTCGGGAGTTGAAAATAAGCATAGATTTGGAGATTTTCGAATAGGGTAACCTTTCGAACTACTGTTGAATCCATGGATAGGCAAGAGACAACCTGGCGAACTAAAATATCTTAGTAACCAGAGGAAAAGAAAGCAAAAGCGATTCCCGTAGTAGCAATGAGCGAAATGGGAGCAGCCTAAACCTTCGTATATCTCAATCTCTCTGATTTAGATCTATTTGTAAAATTATACTGACTATGTTATTGTTGTTAAAATGAAACATGATATCACAACAAATATATTGATTGTTGATGGGACAATGCATCATTCAATAAATCAATTTAACGATATACAAAATTTCACTAGGAGACTTAAAAATATGAAGAACAAACATATTAACTAATTGTTGATGGGACAATGCAATATTCAACTACTTTATTCAACGATATATAAAATTTCACTAAGAGAGTTCAAAATATAAAGAAGTAAACATAAACATTATGCTCACTCAGATTATTATGCTTTTGGGAGGCTTCAAAGCACAATCAACCTCTCTACCTTAAGATTTCTAACTTAATCGATTCTAGATAGAGCACATACGATTATTTATTAATTGCTGACGAGACAATGCAATATTCAACTAATTAATTTTACGATATATAAAATTTCACTAAGAAAATTCTTAAATATGAAGAAAATATAAATTGATTTAACAATAAAAGAACACATATGTACCTTTACCATGGCAGGGTGCTATTTTACCACTAGACCACTGGTGCATCTTGTTCTTAAATCTACAATTAATTTGTATTGGATTCGCAATATTTGATTTGAGTTTTACAAGAAGTAAACCAGAAAATGAATTTTGAAACCATGAGCATGACACACAATGAAGAAAGAACTAAAAATTTAATGATACTATCAACATTTTATTCATATTAGACTCTATTGTTTTGGCAAAATGTCCATAAAAATATACTCTATAAGTGTAGTTTTAAAATAGTGCAAAGTTTTTCTATATTTTAAATTTTTTTTATCCAATCAAAGTACATCAAATAAATTGAAGGAAATAATTTTCGAATCCAATTATGGTCAAAGTGATGATTTTGAAAATAAATCACAAGTAAATGAGATAGGTAAATGAATATCAAAATTAAGATGTTTATACCACATTACATCAGACAGAAGTATTAAAAACGTATCTAAACTTAACACAAATTATTAGTTTCATTTTTAAACTATTATCCATTTAAAAACACTCTTCTACGTAACTAATAATACTTAGATACATCTCTAATCTGTCATATCTTATATTAAGCGGTCTCAAACTCTCGTAGGAAACTCTTACTAAAAGATCAAAAGAAATGTTGAAAACAATCCAAAATTTAGCAAGAATTTAGATTTGTATTTCACTTGTATTGCAAGATCGGATGTGCATTTAAGTTCAATTAATTAAGTGAAGAGGTGCTTAAGAGTAAAATTTTAAACAAGAAAAAAATTTGAAAAAACACGTGTCACTTACTTATTTGATGTGAATAAACACTATGCATAAGCATAACTATATATATTCTCATTTTGTTGGTTCATTATACATTTTTGCTGCGTAACAGACTTACAGTACTTTTTTTTCTCCTATGAATCCTCCATAGCTATAGCACTATTTCTCTGACCTTATAGCTAACTCTATCTTCTTCTTCTCCGCAAAAATTGAAAAACCTAAATTCTGAAAACTCTCAGTTTCAGTTCTGCATTTTCTCGGCGAATCGATCAATAATGGAGTATTTCACCTAAAACTCAAATTCTACGTTAATCGGACAAGTTTTCGTCAAGTATTAGGGTTTAATTTTCCCCAAAACTTTAACCGGAGAATAAATTGATGAATTATAAGAATTAATTGAGTAATTAGAAACAAAATTTGGATTCTCTGTTTGTTGAAATCGATATTGTTGTACTGGAATTATGATGTACGGAGATAATGAATATGTTGATGATAGAGATATGATGCAAGTAGAAGACGAAGGAGGAGAAGGAAGAGGTGATGTTGATGAAGATGAAGATGAGTTGCATGAGATAACTCAGGACGATGCATGGGCTGTTATTAGTTCATATTTTGAAGAAAAAGGACTTGTGAGGCAACAATTGGATTCGTTTGATGAGTTTATACAGAATACAATGCAGGAAATTGTTGATGAAACTGCTGATATTGAAATTCGACCTGAATCTCAGCATAATCCTAGTCGTCAACCTGATTTCGTTGAGGTTTTTTTTTTCCGTTCATTTCTTAATGGTGCTTATTTTGCAGTGTTGTGTGGATTTTCTTATCAGTAGCATTAGCAGTATTCTCGTAGTTTCTTGTTCTTTGATTTCAGCTATCACTTGTGCTTTAGTTATGCATTACACTGAGTACACTGTTGTTATTGGATTTGTAGTATGACTGTGCTTAATGTCGGTTTAGTTGCATCACTATACACAAATGAGAGAGTAATAGAATTGATTAATTTGTTCTAAACAACTGAAATCGAATTGTGAATATTGGTATATGACATTTAGGTTGCATTTATTTTGGTGATACAACAGCAGCCCCTGAATCTCAAGCTAGTTGTGGTAGATTAAGTGATTTTTTAGCTACATTTCATTCCTCGCTACGTCGAGATTATACCTATCATTGCACTATCATACAATGTCTACTAACATAGAAAGCTCGTGTTGATTACTGGATCGAATGCAAGTGTGTTAGCATTAACAATAAGTCCTTGATTAATTGGTATTGCGTATACTTATTGTTTGCTTCCGTTATTAATTTATGCTAGGGCATAATATCTTAAATTGGAAAGGATGGAATGAGGAGAGTAAAGAAACAAATTACGCTTTCACTTTACCTGTATATACTTTTCTTTTCCAAATTTTGATCTGGATGGGCACTCATGAATGGTAATAAATTTTAAAAATTACTTTCTGATTTCTTACCATGTTATAATTCTGTAATTATAGCAGAAGGTCTCGTGTTACTCTTCGATGTTGAAATGATGATTTAAGTGTTTTTGGTTCTAATTTTGCAGACAATCTATAAGATAAAGTTTACTCAGATATACTTGAGTAGACCTATGATGACAGAGTCTGATGGAGAGACTAATACTTTGTTTCCAAAGGCTGCAAGGTTAAGAAACTTAACATACTCTTCCCCGCTATATGTTGATGTGAAGAAGGAAGTAATAAAGAAAGGTCATGACTATGAAGAAGTGACAGAAAATCAGGAATTTACCAAAGTTTTCATTGGAAAGGTAGCAAAATGTGGATGCATCAACGAAAATAGTATTAATACTTTTTTATTTTGCGATCCCTTAATGCTTTGAATTTCAGGTTCCTATAATGCTTCGGTCAAGCTACTGCAGCTTGTATAACCTATCGGAGAAAGATTTAACAGAGTTGGGAGAGTGCCCGTATGATCAAGGTGGATACTTCATAGTCAATGGGAGTGAGAAAGTTCTAATTGCACAGGAAAAAATGAGCAGTAATCATGTCTACGTATTCAAGAAAAGACAACCAAACAAGTATGCTTATGTGGCAGAAGTTCGGTCTATATCCGAGGGCCAAAACAAGGCACCCAGTGGCATGTTTGTTAGGATGCTTTCTAGGTCTAATTCTAAGGTTGTAAAAGTTAACTCATTTCAAGAATAGTTATGTGCTTGTTGCCATAATTCAATTTGCTTTAGTTCTTAAGGAACTTTTCTCTGCTTTGTGACAGGGGGCGTATGGCCAGTATATTCGTGCCACTCTTCCATACATACGGGCTGAAATTCCAATTATAGTAGTCTTCAGGGCATTAGGATTTGTCGCTGACAAGGATATATTGGCGCATATTTGTTATGATTTTGCTGACACTCAGATGATGGAATTACTTCGCCCTTCCTTGGAAGAAGCTTTCGTGATTCAAAATCAGCAGGTGGGTATTCTAGTTTTGTTGAGTTCTTGTCATATTATCTTGTAATTTTAACTAAACTATTTATCTTATAAATTTTGGTAGGTGGCACTTGACTATATTGGCAAAAGAGGATCTACTGTTGGTTTCACAAGAGAAAAGAGAATCAAGTTGGGAAATACTTGATATTCAGTGCTGAAGCTTTTGTGTTTCTCGGTTTCTTAGAAGAACTGTTCATCTGTATTGCAGGTATGCCAAAGAGATTCTCCAAAGAGAAATGCTTCCACATGTTGGTACTAGAGAATATTGTGAAACTAAGAAAGCCTACTATTTTGGGTGAGACTATGATCCTGGATTTGGAATTTGCGAAAATTGTCAAATAATTAATGACAGATAGTTGCATTCTTTTTTACCAGCTACATCATCCATCGTCTTTTACTCTGTGTATTGGGACGGAGGCCTGAAGATGATAGGGATCATTATGCTAACAAAAGACTGGATCTTGCTGGCCCTTTACTTGGTGGCTTATTCCGAATGGTCTGCAGTTTGTTGTAAATGTGTTGGTTTGACAAGCTAAGGAGAAGTTCCTACTTATAATAAATGTTGATATTTATGCAGCTATTCAGGAAGCTAACAAGGGATGTGAGATCCTATGTTCAAAAGGTTACTATCTTAGCTCCTTTTTTGTGCTCTATCTATTTGCATATCTGGACCTTCGGTTAAATAAAACAATCTACTTTTGTGGGCTATCAGTGTGTTGACGGTGGAAAGGATGTGAATTTGCAATTTGCCATTAAAGCAAAAACAATTACAAGTGGACTTAAGTATTCTCTTGCTACTGGGAACTGGGGACAAGCAAATGCTGCTGGTACCAGGGCAGGAGTTTCACAGGTGAGCTAATACTACTTGTATATACTTTAATTTCTTTTTCATCGTTTTCTCTTGTTTCATTATTGTATCCATATGCTTACACAGGTTTTGAATCGTTTGACATTTGCATCTACTCTTTCTCACTTGCGTAGATTGAACTCACCGATAGGGCGGGAGGGTAATTTTCTCCTGCTCTTAGAATTGACTTCATTTGTTCCTTTTGGTAGTTTCTTTGTCATCAATGTCTTATACCTTGGTAACCAGGTAAATTGGCAAAACCTAGACAGCTTCATAATTCTCACTGGGGAATGATGTGTCCAGCAGAAACCCCCGAAGGACAAGTAACATACTACACGACACTCATTATTGATTAAGTTTGCATGATCTTATGAATATTATAACATTTCGTCTGCTGCTGATATGTTAGGCATGTGGACTGGTAAAGAACCTTGCTTTAATGGTGTATATAACAGTAGGATCAGCAGCAAATCCAATTTTGGAGTTTCTTGAAGAGTGGAGTACAGAAAATTTTGAGGTGTGCAATTCATGGAAGATGATCATGGCTCTCAATGTTCTAAATTTTGTGACAAGCTTATGATACTCTTTAACTTTAGGAAATATCTCCCGCGGTTATTCCCCAATCTACCAAGATTTTTGTAAATGGTTGTTGGGTTGGCATTCATCGTAATCCAGATCTGTTGGTTAGGACACTGAGACAGCTGAGGAGACAGGTTATATTACCACATTAATTTCTTCTCTTTCTGATTTCAACATACTCTCGATTGTTTGTTCCTGCAAGTTTTAGATATTTGAGTTATGAGAATTTTGACATTTGTTCTCTTTTAGGTTGATGTTAATACTGAAGTTGGAGTTGTCCGAAATATAAATCTGAAGGAACTGCGGCTGTATACAGATTATGGACGTTGTAGTAGGCCGTTATTCATAGTGGATAAAAAGAGATTGAGGATAAAGAAGAATGATATTATCGCACTGCAAATGAGGGTATATACTGTTTAGCAAGATTGTTACATTCTATAATTATTCAGTCCCATTGATCTTGCTTGTGCTGATTTCAGGAGTCATCTGAAGATTCTGGCTGGCATGATCTTGTGGCGAAAGGATTTATTGAGTATGTTGATACTGAGGAGGAAGAGACTACAATGATCGCAATGACTATAAATGTAAGAACTCATGAACTACACCTAGCTATACAATGTATTATTCCTAGTACTGACCAAATATATGTTGCTGCCCTTCTTCGTTGAAGCTTAATCATCCATATCTTGAGTTTTAGGTTCTTCCAAATCAGGAATAGATAGAGTTAGTGTTCTCAGACTCAGAATTTCTATAAAACAATTTTCATGTTTAATGTTTTAGGATCTTACAACTTCAAGGGTGAACCCAGATGAGGCTTATGCTGAGACCTACACACACTGTGAAATCCATCCATCTTTGATATTGGGAGTGTGCGCTTCAATCATACCATTTCCCGATCATAACCAGGTGAATCAATATGTTTTGTGAGTCCCTTCGGGTACATTTGATAAAAAATAAGTTACTGTATTTTATGGTATGTCTTCGATACATATTTAGTCGAGTCTGTACACCATCTTGATCTAGTATCTGTTTTCCTCTATTAAACCCTTCCATTGGCTTCTGCTTTATTGTCTTTAATTTTGACATGTTGCAGTCCCCTCGTAACACATATCAATCCGCTATGGGAAAGCAAGCAATGGGGATTTATGTCACCAATTACCAATTTCGGATGGTAGGCTAGGTTTTCTCTGTGCTGCGAGCTATCCTTTGTTCTTCAGGCACTTTCCAGTATTAAGCATTCGTATTCTTGATTATGTCTGATTTAAATAACAGGATACATTGGCCTATGTACTGTATTATCCACAAAAGCCTCTTGTGACTACGCGAGCTATGGAGCATTTGCATTTCAGGCAGCTTCCAGCTGGCATTGTAATTAATCACCAGCTTATCGCTTGTTTTCATTCTTAACTTTCTTGCTTTATAGTCATAATAATCTTTTCCTGTTGGATTTGTAAAAGAATGCCATTGTTGCCATTACCTGCTATTCTGGCTATAACCAAGAAGATTCTGTCATCATGAATCAATCTTCCATCGACCGTGGCTTCTTCCGCTCTCTATTTTTCCGTTCATATAGGTATGTAAGTTTCATTTCTACTTCATATTGTCTGCTGTTTCTTCCTCTGATCAAGCTCCTGTCTCTCTTTACCGTCAATAGGGATGAAGAGAAAAAGATGGGAACGCTTGTTAAAGAGGATTTTGGGCGTCCTGATAGAGAACATACCATGGTTGGTTCTTTATTTTGGTCACTCTCTTCCTCCCCATCCCATCCCTTGTTCTAAGGACATTATTTAGGACAAACAAATAAAGAAATAAACAATAAAGATAATAGGTATGTTTTTTGTAAGAGTAAATCTATCCTCTACTTGTATAATGTTGGATTCTGGTTGTTATTTCTTGCAGGGAATGCGACATGGAAATTACGATAAATTAGAAGATGATGGATTTGCACCTCCTGTTAGTATCACGAGCATACACAAATTCATCATTCTGTTTCACTAACATGTGCTTGGAATTTTAATCTCTGGTAAGTTCTTACTGATGCCAGGGAACAAGAGTTTCTGGTGATGATGTCATAATTGGAAAGACCACACCTATTTCTCAAGATGAGGCTCAAGGACAATCTGCAAGATATACGCGCAAAGACCATAGTACCAGTCTACGACATAGTGAAACTGGAATTGTGGATCAGGTCCTCCTGCTAGATATTGTGCTTCAATTTTCCTATGTTCTCCATAATTAGAGGAACTCATCTCTGAAAGAGAATTTTTTTCCCGCATTTCTTGTTGGCCATTTCATTTGTTAACTGTCTTGTTGATAAGTTGTTTCCTTGCTTTCTATAGGTTCTTTTGACAACAAATGCAGATGGATTGAGATTTGTCAAAATAAGGATGAGATCTGTCAGAATTCCACAGATTGGAGACAAATTCAGCAGCCGGCATGGACAAAAAGGAACCATTGGAATGACTTATACACAAGAAGACATGCCATGGTCCGCTGAAGGCATCACCCCAGATATCATTGTGAATCCTCATGCTATCCCTTCTCGTATGACAATAGGTCAGCTAGTTGAGTGCATCATGGGGAAGGTTGCTGCTCACATTGGAAAGGAAGGAGATGCTACCCCTTTTACTGATGTTACTGTAAGTTCACAAAGTCTCTTCTGGAAAACAAAGATTCATATAATTGTAAAAGCAATTGAGACAATACAAGTCGTCAGATTTCTATAATAAAATGAGACAAAAACTGTCTCTGAGTTGATACATTTCAAGATGAAAAAATGTACAAGGAGGTTCCTGAAATACTGGTTTATCAATTGCTATTAAGGGTTAATACTAATTCATGAATATGAAATGCCAATCACTTGGAAGTTTTTTGATTATTTTGTGCAAACTGAATATGAATTAACCATTCAATACTTTCAGGTGGATAGTATCAGCAAAACTCTACACAATTGTGGCTATCAGATGCGTGGTTTTGAGAGAATGTATAATGGCCATACAGGTCGCATACTGACTGCAATGATATTCTTGGGGCCAACTTACTACCAGAGACTGAAGCACATGGTGGATGATAAGATTCATTCTCGTGGCCGTGGTCCTGTGCAGATTCTCACTAGACAGCCTGCTGAAGGGAGATCTCGTGATGGAGGACTACGATTTGGGGAGATGGAACGTGACTGTATGATAGCTCATGGAGCTGCACACTTCCTTAAAGAGAGACTGTTTGATCAAAGTGATGCTTACAGAGTTCACGTATGCCAGCAATGTGGTTTAATGGCTATTGCTAATCTGAAAAAGATGTCATTCGAGTGCAGATCTTGTAGGAATAAAACGGACAATGTTCAGGTACAATCCTCCTCCTCTTCCTGCACCACTTGTTAAACTACAATATCCATATTGTTAAAGATCGTAAAACTTAAAACATTTTGTGAATGTGTAGGTGTACATTCCCTATGCCTGCAAGCTTCTGATTCAAGAGCTCATGTCAATGGCAATTGCCCCAAGAATGCTTACAAAGGAATTGAAACCATCAAAACAAAAGTAAGCATCTTGACAGAATCTCTTTTCAGACTCCGGTTCTGCACTTTGGTCATCACACATCCATCTACTAGACTAAATAAAGATGATTCAGACTCCAAACTCATTCCTATTGTTTGCAAATGGCTTGTGCTTCTACATCTTACGCATACTGGGAAGATATTCTAATCAGCAGTTGCACAAGTCTGTTAAAAATGTCAACATTAGTTAATCTGGATATTTCAATTTTACTTTTATCAGATATTCTTAGCTATTTGGACATGTTTTCCTACTTTTCAAGATACTTTTTGACTATACATTGGACTGGGTTTGAACAGCTTCAAGTGTAAACTCATAGATAAAACAATCCGATTACCTCTAGATTATATTTTTTAGAGACTAATCATTTGATTATCTCCAGATTAGAACCTTTTTTAAACTGTCAGATGCAGAGTTGTTATCTTAAAGTCATACTTAAAATTAAGACCGAAAAAAGAGAAGTATACATTTATACGAAACTCAATGCATTACTGAAAAAAAGTAAACAGAAGGATGACAATGCAAAATAAGAGTATCAAGATAACATCTTTGTTAAGCAAAGACAGACTATTTTCTACTAGAACATAAAAATAACATCTTGATCATCAACTTGCTCAATATGAAATAGAATCCAGCTTATCCAGTGCCTTCTCAAGATCTTCTTTAAGACTACGAATTGCTATCTTAAGCTCCTCCACATGTTCCAACAATTCATCTCTTAACAACTGAGAAAAATTGCATTCAGCATTGCAGTGCTGCAAAATTAACCAAATATTAGTATAACAAGACTATTCTAAAGTACAACTAACAATTCTATCAAAAAGCTGCTACCAAATAAAACATACAAAAAAGGAAATGTACCTTAGGACAAGAAAAATAAACTTGATCCTCAGTTGCTTGAGGAACTGGAACATCTAGTTGTTCGTTGGGGTTGGATAGTGTCTCAGTAACTTTATCCTCCGTAGATGGAGAAACTGTTCCTGTTTCATTGGAGTCCGACAATCCAATGTTTTCAGCAGATGCAGCATTTTCCTCTAGAAGTTCATTTGATGATTGCGGAGACAGACCATTGTTTTCTTCTTCAACTGCATCAGTAGATTGATCATGGATAACGCCATTGTTTTCTTCTTCCTTAGTACTCTCATTGTACAACACGTTCACGGAGACTAATGGAGCAGTGTCTATCGTCATCTCAGGTACAATAACAGATTCACCCAACTCTACACTTTTAACAATGCACCTAGAATTCTGAGACACGATCATTACATCTTTAGACATTTTGTTATCTTGATCATTTGTATTAACATTCAACAAAGACTCTTCATTTCCTTCAATAACATTCTCCATCACAGAATCATCCTTAAACACATCAGCAACAGTATCAACTTCATTTGCTTCCAATACTTCGACATCAGTCACCGCACCAGGTAACAAAACAGGTACATCCCTAAAAAAGAATCCTCCGTCTTTATCATATTCCAAAGTAGTAATATAATTATCAAAAAATAAATGATGATACCTTTCTAGAATTTCATCAGCCGTCATATCATCAGACAAAAGCTCGAACATCTGTTCAGGTGCACTAGCCAATTGTTCTGTTTCCACTCCAGCAGATTCATTTTCTTGAGAAATTCCACTAGATTCAACGTTTTCCATTATGCAACAAGTATTCGTAGACAAAACACGTACATCATTTGACACTAAAATATCCTCATTAGATGTAACATCCAACAAGGGCACATTATCAGACTTGATTTCATTCAAGTCAACTAATTTCATAGAAACTGTTGTTAAGATAGCATGAAAAAAATAAACAGTAATCAGAAAAAGGAAATATGTTGGAAAACTAAATTAATTAAGTTGAAAAATTAGAACAGATAAAGAAAATGTACCATCAGTATCTTTTGTCTGTGCCTTAAATTCATTAGGAACTTCTACTATTATATTCTTGGCTTTGTCCATTTCATTGTCAACAGAAGTTGATTCATGCCAAACAGCCCCTTTGGCCAGTTCTTCAATTGGTACAATCATTTTAACAATAGGAACTGTAGTAAACTCTGCATGAAAAAATAATAAGAATCTCATCAAGTAGAATTTGTTGCAAAGAGTTATTCGAAATCTGTATTGTTTATTTACTTCACGTCTAGTTATGATTCATAATCGTGTTCATATAGAAAGACACATTCTAAATTCATAATGTTATAAATAGGGACGTTACTAACTATTTTTTCATATAGTAAAAAACATAGAGGAGAATTGTAGTGCATATTCAAAAATTTACTAATGTTATGAACAAATTATTGGAAATATTACACTCCATATCACATACAATTTACCTTATACTTATGTATAAACACTTTGTCATATACTATTATACAATTTTATACAAAGTTAATACATTATATATAGTATAACATTATATTTTAGTCCACGTGACATAATATTTTATGTTTAGATTATTTATATTAGAAAAGATAAGAGAATGGAATTTTTAAAAAGAACAAAATTACCTTCATTTTGTTTTGCTTCATTCTTCCTCTTGGCAGCTCTCCTCTTTTTTGGACCAGATGGCATTTTTGTTTCTACTTTTTCTTCACAATTTATTTTAGATTATTATAAAATGAAGAAAACTTACTAGAATAATAATAAAAGGAATTAGAAAGGGTGTTGTGTATATATAGGTATAATATAATTATAATAAGTCTCTTAAAATTCTGTGACTGTTTTAGTTGAACTAATTAAATAAGGACTAGTTCATGAACGGTTGATTGCACTTCCCATTAATCTTAATCGAAGTGTAACTTTCCTTATTCCCTAAAATTGTTGGGAACATAGAAAATGAAATTGGTGATGCAGATGACTTGAATCTACAAAAATATTATTTTTTTAAAATAGTATAATCATAATTTAAATTTTCTTTTAAAACCTAGAGGACTTTGGGTGTGTTTGCAAATCATACATAAGATATAAATTACACTAGACAAGTCTGATACGACAAACTCAACTAAAGAGATGTTGACAAGAGAAATGGATGTCTGACCTCCTTGATATGATATTAAATGGACCAACTCAGTCAACCTTATCGTTTTTATTTAGTTTATGCTAATGAGTTCTATGAGAATTTTTGTTTTTGCTTTACATTTCTAGGATTAAAGTGAGCATTTTTCTTTAAAATTCTAAGACAAAATAAAAATATATTCAAATGTTTATACTTTGTCATCATAATATCTTTTTGAGTGCTTTCCTTGTGTGTGAGTTACATGGACTTTACGTTTTTGGCATTTTAATTTGGTGTCTTTTACTATTATTTACATTTATTTTCCAAGTAAAATTTAATAACGATAATAATTAAGTAACAAGACTATAATAATATGGTCCTCTGTATATTGGGAACTCAAAACATAAACAATTTTGTTTAGTGACAATTTTTTTCATGATAGTTGTAAAAACATATTCATGATAGTTGTATGAGTAGCAATGTTTACATTTTTATGTAGGAAAAATAAACATAAATTATAGTAGGATAAAAATCTGACGTAATAAATATAACCAAACGAAGATAGGTGTCTTTTTCCGATAGTCATTAAAGTAAATTTCCACTAAAAAAAGGCAATAATATTAGCAAAGTTGTGACTTAACATTTTTTTGGTTATACAAGTTAGTATAAATTTGAATTAAATAACTTTAATATATAAAGATTGTTTTGTGAAGGGTTACTTTTGAACTTTACTTTTATCGTAAGGTTATAAGTTTGAGATTATCATCCTCTTGTTTAATTCCATCACTCCTCAAAATAAGAAGGAACGTAGGGTTAAGTCAGTACATCAAATTAATTTTTTTAAGGTTCTCAAATAAAAACGAAAAGAAAAACAAAACAAACACTAAATGAGTTTCGAACATAATGAGGAAAGGTGCAAGGTTTAAATAATTTTAGTGGTCTTATAGTATCAAATGAAATTTGTTTTAACGAAATTCTTACCTTTTTATAAGAGTTTTCGATTTTTTAGAGTCGCCACTTAATTTTGAGAAAATTAAGAAAACTTTTGCTTTCAAAAGACTTTAAACAGAAAAAATCATTTTGAAACATTAAGGAGGTTCGGGGATTCATATTAACGTCTTAGGAAGGTTTTGAGAGCACCTAAGACATCCGCTAACTTGCGGTTATCCGACAACTAATTTATTTGGCTAAACTTAAAATTGCGATAAAATATTTTTTAGAGTTGTTTGAAATTTAACGTCTAACTTTTACCTAAATGAAATACCTAACTTGAATAAAATTATTTTGAAAACTATTCGAACTTGATTTACTTTTAAATTGTTAAAACAAAACGACGTTTGCGGGGATTTGAAAGTTTCTTAACTTTAAACTAACTAACAAATAAAGCAAGTAAAATAAATATAAAAAAAAAAGAGAGGGAGAGAGATTTGGGTTCAAATTCGGGTTTTCTGTCCGCCTTGACCGGTTTCTGGACCCACCTATTTCGGGTTTCTGGCCCATTTGGATTTTTGGGTTTTCGACCCATTTCTTTTGTACCTGTCCTAAACTAAACAATAATAAATACTAAATAAATACAGAAAATAAAAGGCGACAAGGGTTTAGGCCCAACATAGATACAATATTATGAAAATAAATAAAAAAAAGTGGGCCTCTTTGGCCCAAATTCTTCAATTCTTCCTCTTTGGCCTTCTTCACATCCTCCATGATATACATTGTGTGTATATCCTATGTATACATCATGTATATAGGTAATTCTTGAGCTCCCAAACCTATAATTTTATCCAAATCTTCGCGTTTCTGTGTTTTCACGTTTTTGCACCTATATGTTGTATATTCTTACTGTATATCAGTGTATACAGATGGTATATCGACCTGTTCTTCAACTTTGTCCTCATATGCCTATTTTGGATCTGTATATTGATGTATATGGTGTGTATACACTAGTATACAGCCTTCTCAAAGCCTGCAAAAATCAATTTTCAGCAACATTTTTGTTGTGTTTCGGCCTGTACACCAACTTTGAGGGGGTCTACGACTCGAGGAATATATTTCGGAGCCTTTATGGCTCGATGAGAAACCGCAAAGAGATGGATTAAAGTCCGTGAGGACTCGAGGAGAATTTCACATGCAATAAAATAGAAATGAATTAGCCATAAAGTGATGAAATAAGGCCCATCTTAAACACAACATAATTTATGAGTAAATAAAAAAAATATTTTAAGAGATTCGAGTTAAGCCGAAATATATAACTCAAATAAAATTAAAGATCTTACAACCTTCTGATAATAAAGACCTACATCTTGAGAAGTAAATGATGCAAGAAGAAGTGATATTTACCTTTCTGAGTGCAGCGATTCCGGGATAGTACGAGCAGGGATGCAACGACTTCACCTCACAATTCGGATTCGAACTACTATGAATGTTCAATTTTTTTTTTTTTTATATCAAAGTAAAATATATCATGAATAATGAATAATCAATAATGAATAACGAATATTGAATAATTAATATTTAGTATTGAATATTGAATATTGAATTGAAATAAATTGAATTGAATTCTTGAATTGAATCATGAATCCTTCCCCCTTTCTTGAATTCTTTTAATTCTTATATTTTTTCCAAATCATCAATGAGAAAGAAGAAGAAAAGAGAAGGTATTTATAGGAGATTTTTATGGTATATTTAGGGGGAAAATGGAATGGATTGGATGAATTTGAATTTCAAAATTTAAAATTCAAAATTCAAATTCAAATTCAAAAAAATTACTTTTTTTTAGGGGGCAAAAGGAATGGATTTTAGAATGAATTTCAAAATTCAAAATTCAAAATTCAAAATTCAAATTTCAAAATTCAAAATTCAAAAATTCAAAATTCAAAATTCAAAATTCAAAATTCAAAATTCAAAATTCAAAATTCAAAAATTCAAAAATTCAAAATTCAAAATTCAAAATTTCAAATTTCAAAATTCAAAATTCAAAACCTCCCCAAAAGTGTAGTTAAGAATTAGTGGGCTGAGAATTGTATTGGGCTGCAGTAATTTGGAGGAAAGAATTGGGCCTAGGAAAATATGGAATGGACTGCTAAAAATTGAATTGGATCTTGGCCCAAATTTTTATCAAAGTTGAGTTAAGTTGGAAGTCTAAGATGGGTTAAATTTAAGAAATAGCCAAATTGGGTTATATTAATTAATTTGGCTAAACCTTAAATAAGACAAATTAATATTAATTAATCAACGAGCTTCTTAATCTTAACAAAAAATAAAATAATTAATTTAATCGTAAACTAGTGATTCAAAATATAACCATGATTTAAACTAAAATAATTTAAAAGACTACTTACTAAATTTAAAATATTGTTGAGATGGTTTTTTGAATAATCATAAAATATACTAATTATATACATAATTATGTAAAATATATATATTAGCTAAAAACTATAAGAAACGGCAAAACTATTCAAAATAACGCAAACTTTATATTTTTTCTTAAATTTATAAAACTAATTATTTTAAATTGTTTGAGAATTTAAGAAGCTCATTATTTAATTCCTACCGTAGAGGGTCAAAATTGGGTGTCAACAACTGTCCCTCATTTTACTTGGATTGATGCAAGAAATTTGAGGAAAATGAAATTGACCAATCCAATTTTGACCGACCACATATTCATAAGAAAAGGGATCTGGTACGGACTTTAGAAATTATGGTCGAGCCTTGGAACGGGTTTCCTACATATCTCAGGCTATATGAGAATTCAGGCCACTTGTAGTTCGATACGCTAGATTTAATGCACGATTTTGAAAGAAATCAAAAGTCATCTCGATACCGAGTTATGAAGGAATCGAGATGCTTGGGAATAAGATTCGAGTGGAATGTTAGAATACAGCCGAGTTTTCAACATCGAGCCCGCCTACATATCCTTAAACCATAGGAATCAGGCTGTTTGTAGTTCGACTCAATCGATTGAAAAGGAAATCTATTATGTTAGATAACCTTTGATTCTGGACAAGTGACAAAATTAAACGAGTATGAAAAGGAGGCTTGTAACCTCTTAGCCATGAATGTGGTGCACTTTACACCCATAATTAAGAACTCACATGGACATAATTTTCAAAACTCTCGGCGCATTGTCACTCAGATTGGAAACTTACTTCCGGTAGATCAAAATTTCCGGATGCGAGACCGAAACTGACAAAAATCAGAGGAAAACCCACATGCCTTCTGATAGGGGTGTGGTTTGATTGTGGTGGAAGTCGATCCTCTGCTCGCGTCCTAAGAGTTTGATAACCTCTTTGGACTATGTCCCAGTTCGCTGCTAAGAAAAAGTTCCACGTTGTGCTACATCCTTTTTGATGTCGTCCGCACCTGTGGTAAGTTTTGGAGAATTCATCCTTTCGGATGATCTCGACAAAGACTGAGATAAAACTCGTCAGCATAAAAATGCAATTAAAATGGGAGACAGTGTCTTTTACCATGTCGACACTTAATTGTTCTCCTTGACATTTGACGTCAACTCGATCGGTTTGACGTAAAGCAAATAGAGCTTATGTCTTATGTATGTAATGCAATCTTCAATGTATTCTTCATTTGATGTTGAAATAAATAAAAAACAGATGTAGTGCTGATATTTATCTTGATGTCGTCTTTGATGTTCTTCTTGATGTTTACTTTTATCAAAAATAAAATGATGCAGTTGATGCCGATGGGTGAATATTTTCTTCAGATGAATGATTCCCTTTCTGGCAGTGCATGATTCCTTGCGAGGCATGGGTATCTTCCCGCGATGCATAAATTTTTGCGAGGCATAAATATCTTCTCGCGATGTATGAATATTGACTCGCGATGCATGATCTTTCGCGATGCAGGAATATTGACTCTCGATGCATGATCTTCCGCGATGCATGAATATTGACTCTCGATGCATGATCTTCCGCGATGCATGAATATTGACTCGCGATGCATGATCTTCCGCGATGCATGAATATTGACTCGCGATGCATGATCTTCTGCGGGGCATGAATATCTTCCCGCAATGCATAAATTTCGCAAGGTATGAAATCTTCTTGCGATGCATAAATTTCAACGAGGTATGAAATCTTCTCGCGATGTATACTTTTAGTGAGGAATGAAACCTTCTCACGATGTATAATTTTCTGCGAGGCATGAATATCTTCTCGCAATGCATGATTTTCCGCAATGCATAAATATTGACTCGCGATGCATGATCTTCTGCGATGCATCAATATTGACTCGCGATGCATGATCTTCTGCGGGGCATTAATATCTTCCCGCAATGCATAAATTCCGCAAGGTATGAAATCTTCTTGCGATTATAAATTTTAGTGAGGAATGAAACCTTCTCACGATGTATAATTTTCTGCGAGGCATGAATATCTTCTCGCAATTAACTTGTGATGCATAAATATTAACTCACGATGCATGATTTTCCACAATGCATAACTATTGACTCGCGATGCATGATCTTCTGCGGGGCATGAATATTTGCTCTTGATGTATGATCTTCCGCTATGCATGAATATTGACTCTCGATGCATGATCTTCTGCGGGGCATGAATATCTTCCCGCAATGCATAAATTCCGCAAGGTATGAATATCTTCCCGCAATGCATAAATTCCGCAAGGTATGAAATCTTTTTGCGATTATAAATTTTAGTGAGGAATGAAACCTTCTCACGATGTATGACTTTCTTGCGGGGTATAAATATCTTCCCGCGATGCATAAATACCGCAAGGTATGAAATCTTCTTGCGATGTATAAATTTCAGCGAGGTACGAATATCTTCTCGCGGTGTCATCATTGATACCAAACGAAGATGGTGCTTCCATTGAGCAACATAGCGATCTTCTGGGTGTTTTCTAGATAATCATATCGTCTCAATTGAAAATAACGATAAAATAATTCTTTCAGATAGTGTATTGTCCTGGCCGATAATATAGTAAATGACCCCTCCGGATAGTGTAGTGTCTTGATCGACAATAAACTAAATGAGCCCTCCGGGTAGTGTATTGTCTTGATCGACAATAAAATAAATGACCCCTCCGGGTAGCGTAATGTCTTGATCGACAATAAAATAAATGACCCCTCCGGGTAGTGTATTGTCTTGATTGACAATAAAATAAATGACCCCTCCGGGTAGCGTATTGTCTTGATCGACAATAAAATAAATGACCCCTCCGAGTAGTGCATTGTCTTGATGGGCAACAAAATAAATAACCCCTCGGGATAGTGTATTGTCTCGATCGACAAAAATAAATGACCCCTCCGGGTAGTGTACTGTCTTGATCGACAATAAAATAAATGACCCCTCCGGGTAGTGTATAATATCATAAACTCTTCCTTGAGATTTCGTTTGATTCACCTTCGAATCCAGCTGGACATTCCTTGCAAACTTCACGTTGTTGAGAATTGACTGAAATAAACAAATCATATTCCCAAGTTTCCGGTATAAGCAATATAAAATAATTCTTGCATCTACAGAAACATCGCTAAATTCTGGAGAGCTTTTCTCCTCCCTTGACTTCTCCATATTCACCATCGGAGGAATTTGCTGATTTCAGAGCAAAGCTATAAACCTGCATCCACAGAAAAATTATTAGTTTTTAAAACGAACTGATCTATGTCGATTTGTTCAGTAGTCTGCTTCATGTCCTGCTATCTCTGGTTGATTTCCTGATCTCCCGACTCTTGATAGATAAGACAAAATATTTTATGCCAAAACAAATGAAACACAAAGGGAAAACTTAAGAGAAAATAAATTTTGAGAAATAGTATTTTTGAGAAGAAAGAGTCACTGCCAAGTGCCATGTCACGTCAGGATTAGCGAACTTCTTTGAGTCTAATGCTCGGAGGTCTATCTGATTGTTTGCAGGGGAGTATTCAAAGTCACTCTAGACCGTCAATAAACCATGTTGAAATTTTGAGGCTATTCTCAAAATTTCTGTCTCAGTTACAAGTTATGGCTTATCTTCAACTGTCGGTAAGTAAATCATGGAATTTTTGAGATCTTCTCGAAAATTCTGTCCCAGTTGCAAATATTGAAGTATCTCCACCTTGACTCGCTGGGGAAAAATCTTCTTCTCAGGAATTTTTGAGACCCTCTCAAAAATTTTGTCCCAGTTTCTACTGTAAAATAGAAATCTTACGGGAAATATGACCGAACCCTTGTGGCGCCTACGTATCCCATTGAGGCAGGAATCAGGTCAAACGTAGTTCCCCCTCAAAGGTTAACAAAATAAGAAATTTACAAAAAAACCGACCGAGGCCGACATAGGCCGCCTACGTATCTCATTCTTGAGAATTCAGGTCGAACGTAGTTCAAATATACAGAAATATTAAAGGGATAAATAGGATGACCGAAGCCGACATAGGCCGCCTACGTATCTCATTCTTGAGAATTCAGGTCAGACGTAGTTCATTACAAAGAAATATTTAAAGGGGATAAGGGGTGACCGGAACAACATTTGCCAACCAAGTCGGGGATTGCCTCACCTCCACTAATCGAGACTTAATCTGTTTGGTAATCTCTTCTTTAATCTTTAAACTCAACTCAAGTTTGAACTTTCAAACCTTTTGCTTCACCGGATCGAACCCTGGATTAATCGGTAGTTTATGAGATACGACATCGGTACTCAACCCTTGCATGTCACCGACTTCCCAGACGAACACATCAATGTATTCGGTGAGTAAGTGTATTAGATCCTTCTTCTGAGTTTCATTCAAGTGAACGCTGATTTTGGCCTCTTTAACGCACTCTTGGTCTCCCAGATTTACAGTTTCGATTTCCTCTAAATTCGGTTTATGCTGATTTTCAAACTGCAGAAATTCTTCAACAACATATTCCGGTACCTCATTTTCCTCTTCGTAATCATCCACCTGGTCGTCACCTGCCTCACTTCAGCTCATGACATGACATGACATTGGTAGGTTTAAAACTTATATTATTGAACTCATAAATAGACCAAGTTAGACAAGTAAAAATATAGCAAATAAGTAAATAAACCAAATTTTAAATAAAGAGGCTTTCATTCAAAAAGGGAAATAATGCAAACTTTGACTATGGCAAAGGGCCATGTTGCCTTTTTCAAACATTACAAGGAAATTTAAAATGCACGCAATTAAGAAAATGCAAAATGGTGGGTCTCGGGCCTCTTCCGGACTACCACCGATTTAAATATGCATTAAATGATGCCCTTCTACCAAGGAGTTCGGGGAATCAGGATCGGCGTGAAGGTCCAATTCTGCAGCATTTCTCCTGGTTCAGCATCACGGATACCAGCTAGCTCGACCTCTTCCTCAATAACAACATCGATCTCCTCAAAAAGGCCGCAGATTCCTTCCCCAACGTCGTTAGGGACGATCGGAGTTATCACATTTATCACACACCAATCGTCGTCTGTCTCTATCATATTCACATTGCCACCTCCATGATTTGGCAAAGGGTTGGTATTGACATTAGGTGCAACTGGTTGTAGAGAGACCACGTCTTGGTCGATTAAATCCTGAATCTTGTGCTTGAGATTGATACAGTCCTCAGTATCATGCCCAACACTGTTGGAATGATAAGCACATATCTGATCCAGCCTATAGAATTTTGAATTGATATCCACAGGTTTGGGCCCCACAGGGTGGATATATCCGGCCGCAGCCAATCGCTCGTACAGCTTTTTTCGGCTTTCTGCGAGCGCAGTGAAATTTCTCGAAGGTTTCTTCTCGAACCGAGGTCGAGGGGGATCATAACTTCCTTGTGGGGGAGGCATCTGTTGATAACCCCGGGTGTTCGGACGGGGAACTTGATTTCTGGGATATGGATTTGTTTGGTAGTTTGGCAATGGAGCTTGGTAATTTGGAGAGGAATTTTGGTATAGCGGAGCATGGACTTGATAAACGGGAGAGGGTGCTCTGTAACTCGACTGCACGTTAGCACAGTTGGGAGCAACACCTTGATAATGAGGAGACAGAACTTGGTAAAGTGGAGGATGGCTTTGGTATGTGGGAGATGGATTTTGGTAAATTGGAGGTGAACTTTGGTAGACTAGAGGAGGATTTTGGTATACTGGAGGAGGATCTTGGTATATTGGAGGAGAATTATTTTTCTGACCAGCTTGGTAATAGTTTTGAGAAGGTCGAGAACGACCTTGGAAATGGGAGTACAAAGATCTTCTTGGGTTTTTCTCGCCCTCATATAAAACAGCAGCCACGTCTTCTCTCTTCTTTTTCAACAACCCTGAAGATCCGGGCGATGCGGCTACACGGGCTATCTTCCCTGATTTTAAACCGTCCTCGATAGTCTCACCAATTTTGACTATCTCGGCAAACTTCGCTCCAACGAGCAACATGATTCTGTCATAATATTCAGGCTCTTGCACCCGCACGAACACTTCAACGATTTCTTTCTCAGACATGAGCGGTCTCACTCTCGCCGCTTCTTTTCTCCACCTATAAGCGAATTCTCTATAGCTCTCAGTTGATTTCTGCTTCATTTTCTCCAAAGAGTAACGATCAGGAACGATTTCTACATTGTAGGCAAATCGCTCGATGAAATCCTTTGCCAGAGCATTCCAACTGGGCCATTGCCTGATTTCATGCGAGGTGAACCATTCAAGAGCTTCTCCGCACAGGCTTCGGCTGAAAAGCCGCATCAATAGAGCTTCATCCCTACCAACTCCAACGAGTTGGTCGCAGTAGGCTCTCAGATGAGCCATAGGATTCCCCACTCCTCCAAAAGTATCAAATTTCGGGATTTTGAACCCTTCTGGAAGGTCCAGATTTGGATGAATACATAAATCTTCATAACTTAGGCCGGCGGCATCAGGGACGCATTGCAGCTCCTTCATGGCTTTCTTGATCTCCTCTTTTATGTCTACCTTTGCTTCTTCCTTCGCCCTCCACTCTCTTTCCTGTTCCTCATAGTGGTCCAACTCAGAACCGTGCACGTCGTGCTCAGCATGGACAGGGATTTGGAAAGCGGTTCTTTTAGGCAAGGGTGGAGCTATGGAAGGACTCTGGGCGTTTTGAGCAGCTTGGTAATTTTGTGGATAAGTTTGAGGATTAGTATTTTGTTTTAAGTGGTGGTGGGATGTTTGGGGATTAAAAGCGTTTTGATTTGGATTTTGATTTTGGTTTTGCGGTGGTGGAGCGGATTGAGGTTGGGTATTTTGAGGGTGAGAGGGCGTTTGAGAATGATGGTTCTGAGGAAGTGGTGGAGTTTGATAAGAGGCTGAAGCATATTGCGAATTTTGGATAGTTGGGTTTATAGCGGGGGAATTCTGAGCGAGCGGCACGCCTTGAGCTGGATCCATGTTAGAGGAAGGGAAGTAGATAGGAGGCCTTCCATCTGCAGCATTAACAGCAAAAACCGGCGGAGGTAGATCCTGTCTCCTTTGCATTTCTATTCTCATTTCTGCAATTTGCTGCATCAACTGCAGAATCAACTCGTTTTGGTCCGCTATGGTGGGTTGAGCCACCACAACATCAGTAAGACCTACTTTCTCGCTATTATCTCCCATAATCGTCTTTCCTTTGTTAGAATTTTTCCTTGGGAAGGAATCTGCGGGACCTTTTGACCTGGTGAAGTAAGGATGATCTGCCAGCTTAAACAAAACAGATCAGTTCAAAATACCTGACAAAGAAAAACAACTCAAAGGCAAAATGTGTTAGTCTGTGTCGATGATAATTAACACAAAATATCACACACATTATTGTAAACACATAAGGGTCGCTTCATTTGAAGATAAATTAGCCCACGTATATAGAAATATGACTAAATAGACAGAAATTTGTCTATATTATTTTAGGACTAATGAGTCAGAAATGTCAACTTCAGTCGGGACAAAGTAAATTGTCGTACTTCTGATTTTTTATTGAAATGTAACTCTACTTTCTTTATAAGAGTTTGGGAAAGATAAAATTTTCTCAAAATGGGGACCGAACCTTGGAAGGCTGCCTACGTATCTCATAAAAGAGAATTCAGGTCTTACGTAGTTCGACCCATTCTTGAATCTTTTTTTTTCTTTTTTTTCTTTTTTTGAGAGAGTACTTTTTGAAAAATAAAGTTTGAATTTATTGGGAGACTAAAGACTCGAAGAGTATTTGGACGTACTTTTGATAGTGATTTGATATTTATGCTTAAGGAGTTCTAGAAAATATTTTTCGAGAATGAGTAGGCTAGAATATCTCCAAATGAAGCAACATAATCATACAAACAATTATAACACATAAACAGTTATTGCGCGTTCTAAACAGATATGTGACCCTTTTATGCCAAGGGTAGGCCTAACGATTTGAAGGATGTATATGTCATTTGAAATATTCCATTGTCCCAAAACCCAAATTTATACAAATTTATGAATAAAACTTAAATGGAGATACATAATTGGGGAAAACGGGATACAAAATAATCAGTCCCACGCAGGGGTACAACTCTGAACTATGCTTCCATAGAAGGTCCCTCCCTCTTCATTTCTTCTCCTCTCCGGGTTCCCGCGTCTTAGACTAGTAACTTGTGACCTCTATCTTTGACTAGAATAAGCTACAATCTACTCTCAATCCCGAGGACAATGATTTTTTCAGATGATGTATACATCCTTTAAATTTAAACAAATAAATATGATCGCCCGTTCAGGTCGTAGGCCCTTTTGGACTCAAGGTGGTCTATCTAATGGGCCCAACACACCTTGGGTGTTGGGTCATCTTAGTTCAATGCTTAGATTTGGATTAGGTTTTGCTCTATCTTATATTGACTAGAATTGGTTTAGAAGTGACGGTTACCCGAGTCGGACAAACAACGGGGTGAAGCTATCAAACGACGTCGGATGACCGCATATCAACTATTCGTTTGATACTTCCAAATGAACCTCTTGTGTACTTTTGAAAGGAGCCGTGGAAAGCCACGTAACTCCTGTTTTCCTAATGCAAGCTATTTGCCAATTGGCAGAAAGATGCCATGAAAATGCAACAATTCTAAAATAAGATAAAATAAATAAATAAGCAATTAAACCATATAGCCAAATAAAGTTAGTTTTAAGGTTAGAATCCTCCAAGTCCCCAGCAGAGTCGCCATTTCTGTTTTAACGAAATTCTTACCTTTTTATAAGAGTTTTCGATTTTTTAGAGTCGCCACTTAATTTTGAGAAAATTAAGAAAACTTTTGCTTTCAAAAGACTTTAAACAGAAAAAATCATTTTGAAACATTAAGGAGGTTCGGGGATTCATATTAACGTCTTAGGAAGGTTTTGAGAGCACCTAAGACATCCGCTAACTTGCCTTTATCCGACAACTAATTTATTTGGCTAAACTTAAAATTGCGATAAAATATTTTTTAGAGTTGTTTGAAAATTAACGTCTAACTTTTACCTAAATGAAATACCTAACTTGAATAAAATTATTTTGAAAACTATTCGAACTTGATTTACTTTTAAATTGTTAAAACAAAACGATGTTTGCGGGGATTTGAAAGTTTTTTAACTTTAAACTAACTAACAAATAAAGCAAGTAAAATAAATATAAAAAAAAAAAAGAGGGAGAGAGATTTGGGTTCAAATCCGGGTTTTCTGTCCGCCTTGACCGGTTTCTGGACCCACCTGTTTCGGGTTTCTGGCCCATTTGGATTTTTGGATTTTCGACCCATTTCTTTTGTACCTGTCCTAAACTAAACAATAATAAATACTAAATAAATACAGAAAATAAAAGGCGACAAGGGCTTAGGCCCAACATAGATACAATATGATGAAAATAAATAAAAAAAGTGGGCCTCTTTGGCCCAAATTCTTCAATTCTTCCTCTTTGGCCTTCTTCACATCCTCCATGATATACATTGTGTGTATATCCTATGTATACGTCATGTATATAGGTAATTCTTGAGCTCCCAAACCTATAATTTTATCCAAATCTTCGCGTTTCTGTGTTTTCACGTTTTTGCACCTATCTGTTGTATATTCTTACTGTATATCAGTGTATACAGATGGTATATCGACCTGTTCTTCAACTTTGTCCTCATATGCCTATTTTAGATCTGTATATTGATGTATATGGTGTGTATACACTAGTATACAGCCTTCTCAAAGCCTGCAAAAATCAATTTCCAGCAACATTTTTGTTGTGTTTCGACCTGTACACCAACTTTGAGGGGGTCTACGACTCGAGGAATATATTTCGGAGCCTTTATGGCTCGATGAGAAACCGCAAAGAGATGGATTAAAGTCCGTGAGGACTCGAGGAGAATTTCACATGCAATAAAATAGAAATGAATTAGCCATAAAGTGATGAAATAAGGCCCATCTTAAACACAACATAATTTATGAGTAAATAAAAAAAATATTTTAAGAGATTCGAGTTAAGCCGAAATATATAACTCAAATAAAATTAAAGATCTTACAACCTTCTGATAATAAAGACCTACATCTTGAGAAGTAAATGATGCAAGAAGAAGTGATATTTACCTTTCTGAGTGCAGCGATTTCGGGATAGTACGAGCAGGGATGCAACGACTTCACCTCACAATTCGGATTCGAACTACTATGAATGTTCAAATTTTTTTTTTATATCAAAGTAAAATATATCATGAATAATGAATAATCAATAATGAATAACGAATATTGAATAATTAATATTTAGTATTGAATATTGAATATTGAATTAAAATAAATTGAATTGAATTCTTGAATTCTTGAATTGAATCATGAATCCTTCCCCTTTCTTGAATTCTTTTAATTCTTCTATTTTTTCCAAATCATCAATGAGAAAGAAGAAGAAAAGAGAAGGTATTTATAGGAGATTTTTATGGTATATTTAGGGGGGAAATGGACTGGATTGGATGAATTTGAATTTCAAAATTTAAAATTCAAAATTCAAATTCAAATTCAAAAAAATTACTTTTTTTAGGGGGCAAAAGGAATGGATTTTAGAATAAATTTCAAAATTCAAAATTCAAAATTCAAAATTCAAATTTCAAAATTCAAAATTCAAAAATTCAAAAATTCAAAATTCAAAAATTCAAAAATTCAAAATTCAAAATTCAAAAATTCAAAAATTCAAAATTCAAAAATTCAAAAATTCAAAATTCAAAATTCAAAATTCAAAATTCAAAATTTCAAATTTCAAAATTCAAAATTCAAAACCTCCCTAAAAGTGTAGTTAAGAATTAGTGGGCTGAGAATTGTATTGGGCTGCAGTAATTTGGAGGAAAGAATTGGGCCTAGGAAAATATGGAATGGACTGCTAAAAATTGAATTGGATCTTGGCCCAAATTTTTTATCAAAGTTGAGTTAAGTTGGAAGTCTAAGATGGGTTAAATTTAAGAAATAGCCAAATTGGGTTATATTAATTAATTTGGCTAAACCTTAAATAAGACAAATTAATATTAATTAATCAACGAGCTTCTTAATCTTAACAAAAAATAAAATAATTAATTTATCGTAAACTAGTGATTCAAAATATAACCATGATTTAAACTAAAATAATTTAAAAGACTACTTACTAAATTTAAAATATTGTTGAGATGGTTTTTTGAATAATCATAAAATATACTAATTATATACATAATTATGTAATATATATATATTATCTAAAAACTATAAGAAACGGCAAAACTATTCAAAATAACGCAAACTTTATATTTTTTCTTAAATTTATAAAACTAATTATTTTAAATTGTTTGAGAATTTAAGAAGCTCATGAATTAATTCCTACCGTAGAGGATCAAAATTGGGTGTCAACAAAATTCATCTCATTTCTCAATCTCTCTCTCTCTATTTTTTTTTAAAAATTAACGAGTGCACGTGCGATCTCCTATGGAAACATGGTTACACCTCTAATCAGAATCACATAGATTGGAAGTTGAAATCTAAAAGAAAGCCATAAAAATCAAGTAAGCTATTTAGATAAGATAAATTCAATGACTTTAACCAAAAAAAAGAATTAATAAAGAATGTGATATAGTGAAGGCAACTGTTCTTCTATCAACTAAAAGTCTAAAAATTAAGCTCCGAGTAAAAAAAAAAAAAAATCCTTAATAAAAAACGTTACTCACGAATAAGCCCTACTCGATACTAATACATAATTTATATCAATTCATTTAGTATTTTAATTTCATTTTTGTACAATTTTAATTTATTCTAATATATAGTAGGGAAAAAAAATAAGGTGTTAACTTTCCATTTGGCCAGATGGCTTCTCTGTTAATTGCCAAGTGTCTGCCTTCACCTCCATAACCGCCTAAACTTTCACCGGCGATATTACTCCTCCTTGTATACCCCTTTTCCGGCAATTCTCTTTCAAAATTTTCGCACAAATGGGTAAGGAATCGACGTTTCTCTCAGCAGTACACTTGAAGAAGAAACCAATGAAGAAACAGAGTAGTACCAAACGGAAGCACTTTTTCAACAAAGTTTTCGATTATCTCAAATCTGATACTTTCATGTTTGCGCCTTTATGTTCTTCGAGTTTCTCCTCCGGTAAGTTATTATATCTTTTCGTTTGATTAATTGATTTGATTTAATGGATTTTGTTTAGGTTTTTCAGGAATTGAGGAAGATAGTAAACCCTTGGAAGGGAAGGATGAGAAATTGGTTAGTAAAATTGGGGATTATTTGATGGCTGATAACTATATGTATGCTCCTTTGCTTATTTCTCAGCCCTGGGATTTGGTTCATGTATCTAAAGGTATAATTTAAGCTTTAATTTACAAATCTATGATCTATTGTATTGCATTTAGGGGTGTTAACCAGGGGAAGGGGGAATAGTGTGATTTGGCTGCGACATGGGTTCGATTTCGTGCTCATTCCCGGTCAATTCCAGTAACCGTCCTACAATATATAAGTTACTAATATACACGAATTGTATGTAAGATAATATATAAACTTAGCGTACCTACAATTGCTTGCTTTAGCTAGTTACTCTATAGGTAAGACTTTTATGAATGGCATGTTTGTGTGTTGAGCTAGTATGAAAGATTGATACAATAAGAAAGTACCTACTCGCGAGGCCAATACTATGGATGGTTAGGCAAACCTAAGCTCACTTCAAGTGCATAATGAACTTGTGTTACATGAAATGGAATTTTGGTGTAGAAGGAATGCGAGCTATATGCTTTACATATGCAAGTGGAATGTTGCTTTAGGGGAGCTAGGTAGAAGGAAAAGAGGCTCATATCTAAAGGTAGTTTGTCTTGAATAGGAGGTGAGAAGAGTTGAGAACAAAGTGGTGAAAGACCAATGGTTTTCCTTAGATTGGAGATAAATAGGATTCAAGATGATGGCTTTTTCCCGATTCCGCTAGGCAGGGTCAGTGTTCAGGGAAGCGTGAAGCGGGAAAAAAGCGATAAGGCTCCGCTTCACGTTTTAAGCGATGAAACGCTCACATACTCATTCTAGTCTGTGAAGCGTAGAAGGCTCGCATCACTTCGCAAGCTATGAAGCGTTCACTTTCCTTAAACACTGGGCAGGGTACCTAGGCTAGTTGTTTTTTAATTAATAACTAAAGCGAATCTTAAAGAGAAGAGTACAAGCAAGGGGGGCCTAGGCTTTACCTTGGTAATGCTAATGAGGTAACGGAAAAAAAAAAAAATAGGATTCAAGATTTTGAAGGATAAGAAGTATCTGTCATTTTTAAATATAGATATATATTTTATTTGGTTTATAAGTATATGTTTTGAGAAGTTGCAAGTTGAGATGATTGGTATGAAATACAATGCTTGCTGCGAGCAGCACACACACTATGTATTTTTGTGTTTTGTGTTTCTGTGTGGGATTATTTTGTCCACCTAAATCGTATTGCGGCTCCTTTGTTCTTAATTCATGGCTATTCTTTTTTCCTGTACTCTAGGATCAGTTCCTATTCAAGAAGAGGTGGACAAAAAGAGATCTACTGATGTGCTAAAAGGAGCGACTGGAAAAGCGGATGAAGTTGGTAGGGAAACAGTTACTGTGGTTAGCAAAGATCACAACATGGATGGTTTTCCTCATAACAAGAGCCCTATGGTCACCCGTACTCGGGTGCGTAGAGAGACTGTGAAGCACATGATATATCAGAACTGCTGACTTTTATTTGCGCTTGCGTCCTCAGGTCTGTAATTTCTCTCATCCAACTTCCATGCATTATTTGGATTGTAATTAGTGCACCCATAAGAACCCGACACCCCCCCCCTGTGGAGCCACCGTTATTTCATCTGGCATGTACTCTATGCTTTGGTCAGATCAATATCTTTCCCTTGTGCTGATCATCGGGATGAGAATGATGAAAGCCCGTTACAGGAACTCTCAGCAGTTAGCAAGTTTTGTTGTCTAATCTGCAATTCTACTTTTGAGAGTTGAGCATGTCATGTCTTAAAGGACAATGCATCCATTTAGTTACGTAGAATTTACTCGCATAATGCTAACGCCGTCATATATCACTTCCCTCTCCTATATATGTGTGTGTATGATTCCATTTCTTTTTCAGGCTGACGACGATAGAAACATAACCAAGCAACTTGTGAGATGATGATTTTCTTGTCTGATGGTGCGCGGTGCTGCTGCTTAGCTAATCAGACTCGAGCTTGTTTCGTCTTTCTAGGTAGTTAGTTGAGTGTTACGTTTGTAATATGATAAGTAGGTACTATGCTTGTTTCATTTGTCATTTAAATTTGGACAGTTGATGACTATTGTATACAGTATAAGCTGTGATAGGTTAACAGGGTACATATTTTATGTGTCATTTAGGTTATGTTAGTTTTATGTGTAACTTAGGTTAATGTATGCAATGTCTTGCATCTAATCAAAATATTGTACCAAAATCCATTTTGTAGCTTCAACCGCGCAATACATACAGAACTCCAAGAACAGCCACGTTCCTCTTTCGGATACAACTTGCGTTGAAAAGGTTGCCATCAATATATCGATAACATTTGTGTTCAAATGTAGTCTACGAAAAATTGATAATATCATACTACGTTCCTCTTTCGGACCTTTTATATCGAAAAAACTTTGAGTTCAAATAGAGTTGATCACACAACGTTAATTTCTACGAAAAGTTGATAACAATATCATCCTTGATTCTTGTTAGTGACACAAGCTCCACAAAAGCATTGTACATTTCTTGAAAGTAAATATCATTTAAGAGGTTGTCCTCAATGGACCTAAGAAATTTGTGCTCAAACACATTTGAAAAAATTATGAATTTTTATTTCGTAAATTTTGAAAAGATGATGTTCGCTTTTCAAAAAATAATGATTATCACTAATATCGATGTTCATTTTCCTATCAAAAACTCAGCTACATTTAGTAATAGTTCAAATAAAAAACTTACACGGTTGATTTTTGACTAATGTTTAATTTATTTCAAATAATAGACTCTTTTTTTTCATAAAATAATTAGACTATAGTTGACCTTTAACGCATTGAACCAAACATTTCTCTTCTCTTCTTCGCAAAGTTGATAGAAACAGGTAAACGAAATGCTCGTCAGATTCAGAGGCAAATGTGAAGCTCTATCAAGATTTCACTGTTTCAGTTCTCAATATCTCTACTCAACCTCAACCCGGAACAATTTCTTCGTGAAATACCTGATCAATTCACTCGGATTCTCCAAAGAAGAAGCATTATTAGCATCCACAAAGGTAAATTCATGGAAATTTTCAAAGAAAAATCCAGACTTAGTACTCAATTTCTTGAAACAAACTGGTTTAGACAACACCCAAATGAAAATACTGGTTTCAACATCACCCAAGTTTCTATTTTACGATGTTTCCAAAACCCTAAAACCCAAATTTCAATGCTTGATGGATATTGGTTTATCCGGGTCGGATCTTGTGAATGTGATTGCTAAAGATTCAACCATTGTTGAAAGGGGTTTAGTTACTCATTTGAAACCTACTATTAATTGTCTTAGAAGAACATTGGGTAGTGATGAAAATGTTGTTAAAGCTATAAAAAGAACATCTTGGTTGCTTTCATTTGGTGGGCGTAATGTGATGGAAACTAATTTGTTGTTGTTGAAAAACTATGGTGTTTCTGATGATTCAATACAAAAACTTGTGCTTAGAAATCCGAGGTATATTACACAGAAGCCTGAGTGGGTTAAGGATTTGTTGCATAGGGTAGAGAAGGATTTTCGACTTTCGCCTGATTCGTCTATGTTTCCTTATGGATTTCATACGTTAGCCTCGCAAAAGAAGGCGAGGTGTGAAAAAAAGCTTGAGATTTTTAAGAGTTTTGGATGGTCGGATGAGGATATACTCACCATGTTTAGGAAGTTACCTTATTGTATTGCTCTGTCTGAGGTTAAAATTCAGAAAGGATTGAGTCTTTTTATGAAGGAGCTTGGTTTTGAATCTGCTTACTTAGCTTCTCATCCGTCAATTTTGATATATAGTATGGAAAAAAGGGTCGTACCTCGGATGCAAGTGTTGAAAATTTTGGACGAAAAGAAGCTCGAGAGGAGAAAGGTGGCTCTTTATACTGTTGTGAGCTTAAAAGAGAAAAAGTTCATAGAAACTTTCGTGCTGCCCTACAAGGATCAGGTACCTGATCTGTATGAACCACTCCAGAAAACTCTGGCTCCTTAACAGTTTTAGTTTACTTTTTGGTACTATAGGTGCTGAGATCTTTCTAAGTTTTAAATTATTGTCCGAAATTCATTTTTGTCATGCTAAAGCAATAACATTATTGAAGAATTGTTTTCAGTTCAAACTTGTTTTGCTTTCTAGTGACCTTACTTACTTGTTTTCTGGTGTTGCCAAGAATCATTTATATCTTTATGTCTTGTTGCTTTGGATAACTCAATAGCATACCTAGTTCATTAGTTCTGAAAAACGATTACTTGTTTACTCTCTACTAAAAAGCAAGTGAACTAATTACTACACAGACTACTAGTTTACCATGATGATATATATGTAGGTTTCCTTGAGCCGAACGTCTATTGTAAACAGCCTCCCTACCATCAGATGGTAGGGGAAGGTCTGCATACACGCAAGAAGAATACTCGAAATTGAATAAAGGTATAATTCCTGGGATTTTAACCGAACCCCATTTGGCAAAAGTTCATATTAAAAGTCTATTACTGATGGTTGTACTTATTTTACGTGTATGTTTGTTAAGATTGTTGATGAATTGTATGAAAATTCAGCTGATTTGGGTTACTAAAGAGAAGGTGAGTGTATTGACTATAGGATTTGATGAATTGCTCGTCGTGCTTCTAAGGGAAAGTTCAAATGGGGATTTTTGTGAGGGAAAGTTATGCTTGTGTCTGGAGAGCATATTGGGGTTGCTTATTAGAGGAAGAACCAGTGATTTTGACTAAAGCTTTATACATGTTTCTTCATTGATAGAGGAAGAGCCATTGCTTACGTGTATGCTCGTCGTACTTTATATGTGTTTCTTCATTTATTAGCTGATCATAACAGAGTACCAAGTAATTCTATGATATCTGCATTTGAATGGAGGTTGAATTTCGAGGGAGATGATTTTCGTTGTGTTTGAAGATAGAGAGGAACTTAATCAGGCTTTTGCAAGATTTGGTTCATGTGGACCTGAGTTTAAAGCAATCTGGAGAGA
Source organism: Solanum sitiens (assembly GCA_016801875.1). Lineage (NCBI taxonomy): Eukaryota > Viridiplantae > Streptophyta > Magnoliopsida > Solanales > Solanaceae > Solanum > Solanum sitiens. The sequence continues at coordinate 614,633 of JABWTJ010000280.1, read as the reverse complement.
CTTGTTATTGAATCCGAAACAGTTTAGGGTGGATATATTTGCAGATATTTTGCAAAGTTTACGAAACTAAGACTCCAAGTTCCCAGTTGGTATTCTTTGCTCTGAATAGCTACTGAAATGGAAGCCCAAATTGAGGTTTTTGCTTACACGTAACCAAACAAGGTACCAAGTTTGGTTCGCAAAGAAGTTTCTTAGAGTACCTGAAAGAGAAACAGTTTTGATTGACATTGTTAGGTTTATATGTTGTTCTGTTCGTCCATCTGGTGAAATCAGATATCTTATCAAGATGGGTTGTGATTGTTTGGCTATTAACGTCCTGCAAGAAGAGTTATATCGAAGCAACCCTAAACCTTGTGTTGCTTTACGATTGGCTTTTCTTTGATGAACATTGAATCTGCAATTCTATTGCTGGTAGATTCCATATCATCAGTGACATATCCGGGGTATAGATGTCTGTTAGTGCATCTCTTTCGTATTGTTGGGTGAAGGTGTTTCTGGATTCACCGCGATTATGCAAGAACAGTAATTAGAAGTAAAGTGCCTCAATAAAGATTTGAACTTTATTCCTATGCAACCTTATTAGGTTTAGATAGGTGCCTTAGTTCCTGTACTGTTGAATTTAGGGACATGAGTGAAAAGTTAAAACAGTAACTCCTAAATAGTGAAGTATAGTAAAGTAACTTTGCTGCAGATATAATTAGAGATCTAATGATACGATACAATGAAATTTAAGTAACTGTGAGCTGTGACGATGGCTTGATTAAATGTCGAAAGTGCCAGTATATGCATCTGATGAAAGTGGTACTAATACAAGTACGACAGAATGGGCATGTGTTTTTCTTTGCTAGTAATAACCATGACATAATACAAGTCGCGTGAAACCTATGATAGCAAGTAGGAAGAGTCATCGTATCATCATCAACATCAACATTGGCTTGTTTTTCGAATTCTCCTAGACAGATACAACACTCACTATTTGTTCCTGGTGGAGTCACTGCTTTTGTTGCCCAGTAACGAGCTTCTGCATAAAACTGAGCTCGTTCTGCTAATATTTCACAAGCTCTTTCTTCACGAACTCTGTCCTCAGGAGCTCTGTCTTCACGAGCTCTCGATGCTGCTACATAACGAGCTGATGTTTGTTGATAAAACGCGCATATGATCTTTATGAACAGATATAGTAGTGCTAGGGCTAGAATAATGGCTAAAACAATTGCGATTATTACTATGTTTGACATGGGTTTGGAACTAGCAAAGAGTTTTGAAGACAAGAGGCAAGGGTTTATAGTTTTAACTTGTTGATTTCAAAATTTATGTACAAGTCAAAAATATTATTCATACTTTATGTTAAAATATATATTTAGTAGTAATTTTCATAATATGGGAATTACTGGTCGAGTCTAATTTTTCTTCTTCTTCTTTTCCATGTTATGTAATTAATTATGGTAAGTAAACATTCTTTTTTTTTTTTGAAAAAAAAAGTAAACTTTAAAGTATTCTTGCAACAAATTCTTGAATGTCATGTTGGAAATTGAAGGAACACAATATTTTAATGGGCCTTTACGGTGCGATATGTTATATGTATTTTGACCACTCTTTAGCCCAAGTAACTTCAACGGAAAATTTGTATGAAATAACAAACTATTAATTTAAATTAAATGTTATAATCTAATTTATTTTAAGGGAAAATTAGCAAATTAGTCAAAAAATCAAACATATTAAGTAAAAACCCTTCATACTTTAAAATAATTAGTAAAAATATCAAAAATGTCATTATTTTAAAAATTATTGTGCATCCTAATTTACTTCCTATTTTATCTCACCTTAATTACACATTTTCCAATTAATTCTCTCTCGTATGTTTTGAAAAAATAAAATATTTTCTGTCTCTCATATTTTCATCTTCTAATTCTTCTCATGTTCTTCATTTCAAAAAAGCCTCTCTCTTCCTCTTTTTTTTTTTCTTTTTTTTTTTTTGTATCTTTATTCGTTTTTTAAGATTTGTTTTATGATTTTATTTTTGTTTAAATCGTTCAACATTGTTGTTTGTAGTTGAAATCACGTTTATGATTTGATAAACTCTAAATCACTCTCCAATGACAGAATCTAAGATATTCACAAGAATCTCAATGATTAAGGTATGCATCTTTATTCGATTATTAGGGTTGTTAACCGATTTTGTTTTTGTTTAAATCTTTCAAAAAATTTATTTATTTAGTGTTTTGGATAATGAAAACCTCAAGGATCCCCTCTAATGGCCCTCTAAGAGGATTACAAGTGATATCCCACTTAATCATCAATTTTCTAGATCGAAGCATATACATGGCTGATCATTGCTATTAATCAGTGTCGACAGAATGGTGGCGTCATTGGTGTTTCTCACCACCGACCTCACAATCATCGACCACTCAGAACACAAATTAAATGATAAAAAAATTGTATTTTTATTTTGCTCATTTTGTATTTCAGTATCACATTGTAAACATACAAGTTTGTATTTTTGTTTATTTTGTATTCATAGTAATGGTATACCAACAAAGTCACATTTGTATTCCAATTGAAGTGAGTATTATTGTACCCATTTTATATTTCAATCTCACTTTATTTCAAACTCAATTTTCAATGCCAACAAGTCTGTATTTCTTTGTTATTATGTTTTTCATCATTATTGTATGCCAACAACTTTTGTATATTATGTGTTCACTTTACTATTCAAATTAAAATTGAACAAAACTGTATTTTTGTATCCAAGTTATAAATGTATGTATTTACAATGGTACTTGTATCATGTTTTGAACAAAACTGTATTTTCCTATTTCAATTTTAAGCTACGACCGCCAACAAAATCCTAACATAACAAAAATGTATTTTTTTTTCATTTGTACCTAAGTTAAAATAATATTTATTTACAATGGGACTCATATTTCGTGCATCACAATTTTATAATATGTCAGCCAACATATATATATATTAAAGTAATATACAAATTGTATTCAAGTCAAACACTTACAAAATATATTGCATTTATGATATTCTTTTCGATAAGGGATACAAAATAGTTCAAAAAATAGAAAACAAATAACCAAAGAAAAAATGAAAATACAGTACAATTGTCGTAATTTTTACGTTTGGGATACCATTTTGTTCAAAAAACTAAAAAGAATTAGCCAACGAAAAAGTCAGTCCTCAAACAATCCATTATTATCTTCGTATTCAACCAACAAAAAAAGTTCAACGAATCCGTCAAAACTTATTAATACTAACTTGTTCATAATACATACAATTTTGTATGTAAATAGATACGCTGTACAATTATGTAAAAAATTTCATATCAAATTTATAGTCAATTAGAAACACATTAAGAATGAAGCAATTAACTAATAATTGACACAAATTTTATTTCATCAATTTTATCGAATTCCTAGTAAAAAATTACTTTTCGAAAGCTGCTTGTCAACGATTTTTTGACCTATTTCATTTCAAATTTTCTAACCAAAAATAAAAAAAATGATTTTAATCCAAAAAAATTGACCAAAAATCAAGTATTATCAATTGAAAATTCATAATGAGAAATGTAATCAATTATGTGAATGCCTTTGGCAATTATCTTTTATTTTGTAACTAATGAAATTTTTTAGTGATTGTTCCTTTTTTAAATTATTCTCTCTCCTAAATTTCTCCTTTCTATTATTTAATAATTGTATTCTTTCAATAAAAGCAAATAATAAAAACATAAATAAGATACATAACAAATTAAAATTTTGACATTATTAATAAATATTGAAAGTGTTGACAATGGGTCCTATTAAATGTTAAAATAATGACATTTTGAAAATTTTCTCTTATTTTATTGTAATTCGCAACATATATCCTTTTTTTTTTGCCATCTGATTCGGTATACAATTCGTCATTTTCGGTAGTCATTTTTATATATTTTGGTATAAATTGTATAAAATGCTTTTGTGTTTGTATAAACGAGAGAAAAGTGTATATACAAATATAAATATATATATATATTCGTCTTATACACTTATAATTATATTAATACTAATCTTTTATACAAATTACAATGTATAAATGAATTTATACAAAACTGAACAACTTGTATAAAATTGGATGTTTATAGCGAATTATACAAATCAAAAGCTCCATAGCAAATATAAAATTTGTTGTGGAACGCAATTATGTAACTATAGCTATAACATACAAATATGACTTTTTTATGTTTGCTATATGTGAAAGTTGCTCCTTCAACCCGTTTTAATCCGTCTAAATTCAGCCGATTGAATTCTCCAATTTGTCGCCTCTGGACTCAAGCTAATGAAAGGGATTGTATACCATCCAAGTTTCCTTTCATGATACTACATTAGTAGTTTTGTGAGATATTAGGTAATAGCTAAGTTGCTCGGACTCTTTAAAAATATTGGCATATATGTGTTGAATCTTCTAAAAATACATTTCTTTTGAAGGGTTTGGTCCATTTGTACGTGTGCTCGATGACATTTTTGAAAAGTTAAAGCAACATAGGGTGAAAAACATGGAGTGATATTATTGTTAAATATAAAGTGAATTTACCGTGTAATTTCATAACTTGTAATTTGGTTAGAAATTCGATATACTTAGTCATGTAATATTCGAAGGAATGTCAATTAACACCTCTTTAACGTCTGTGCCACTAGTCATGAATACTTCTTAGGAGTGTGGTGGTATGAATGTGATACTTATACTATTATCCGAAATGTATATGTTTGAGTTTTAGAAATGAATGTGATCTCTAGCTATGAGAAAAACTTTCTTCTTAATGATCCTTATGTAACACGAATTTGAATTAGTCAGGTCATAAATTATGATTTATATTAACCCAAATGTGTAGTCAATCTAAAAAATAGTTATTATATAACATGAATTTAAATTAGTTGTCATGAATCTCGATCTAATTTATTGACGTGATCAATGTCATAATCAATGTAGAAACCGGAAGAATGTTGAAGATTCTTAATTTCGTACATGGCAAGGAAAATAATGCACGTAAAGTCATAGCCCCAAAGTCATTACTATATAGTATACACTTTGTAATTTTCTACTATCAAACATAGTAGAAAATTTTCAACTCCTTGTCATAAACTTTGAATAAAATTGAGTGGTTTTCAACTCCTTATCATAAACTTTGAATTTTTTTTAGAATAAGCTCTGGAGATGCTCTAACATTCAACAATATCCTATATTTTATAATGAAAAATTTGAAATTTATAAATTTATGATTTTAATTTTTAAAGTTATATTTGGATTCTAATTAAATTAATGATTTAATTAAATATATTAAATAGATTTCAAGAGACAAAATAAAATATGGACCAATGATAACAGAAATCAAAGAACAAATAACCACAGGAACAATATTACAACTACTATAATAACTTTATTATTATATTTTATTATTTTTTAATATACATTCTTTATTTCTCTAACTACTTGTCCACTTTTTAATTGACATACCTATTAAGAAAACAATAATTGACATAGTGAATTAATCATTTTACTCATATTAATTATGAAGTGGATGAATTAGAAATTTAAGATTTTCAAGAAATTGTACCTTTTTTAAAAATAATCAATTGAGGGTATAATAGGTAAAAAAAATTGTTCTTTTTTGATTTGTCAATATGAACAAGTAATTACGGATAACTAAAAAAGAAAATATGAATAAGTAATTAAGGACGGAGAAAGTACACGCTAAATTTCCTATACGTATAGAAAACATGTATGTATAGGCGTGTTTCATAAATCACTATAGTCTCTCTATATATAGAGCTCAACTCAAACATTTTCTTTCATCTTTCAAGCTCAATTTCACCTCATTTACAGATTAATTTTTGGGTATGTATTTTCTTGATATTTTAAATCTTTATATCTGTTTATTTTTTTGTTAGCTCTATTTGAACATACTTGAAAGCAACCTTCAATTTTCTTGGAAAATAAATCAAATCTTTGTGTTACATAAGATCTATGTTGCTTTGTGTCCGTTTCTAAAAAAATAAAATAATTAATGCACCTGTTGATAATTTTGAAAAGTCTGAATAATAAAAGATAGAAATAGACGGGTTGAACTACTTTTTTTAATTTATAGCTACCTACCTAGTTAGCAAACCTTACATATGTTTAACAGGCATATTGTACATGATCCTGTTGTTACATTATGTGGTCACCTCTATTGTTGGCCTATTATCTACAAATGGATACATTTTAACACCTTATCATCTGAAAACATAGATTACAAACAGCCAAAATGCCCTGTTTGCAAAGCTGAAGTCTCGCAAAAAACATTGATTCCACTCTATGGTCGCGGTCTAGCTACAAAAACATCAACCAAAGCCCTGAATCTTGGTATAGTCATACCACAAAGACCTCCTAGTCCGAGATGCAGGAGTCACGAGCTAATAGATAATAATAATATGCCTCTATTATCTCATCAATCTCATGGTGATCATCGAAATCATACAACTGCAGAACATATGCTAAGTCCTGGTGGCACGACAACAGGGGAAATTGTTTATGCACGAATGTTTGGGAACTCATTGAATACATATTCGAGTTCATATAATCTAGCAGGAAGCAATAGTCCAAGGTTAAGAAGAAAACTATCACACGCGGATCAATTGCAGCAAGGCAGAAATTATGAGAGCTAAAGCAGTCTCAAATTCAAATGAGTATTTCAAGTACATTCTCTTAAAACATGCTTTTCACTTTCTACAAGTTCAAGCAATCCAAGTCATAACGAAACAAAAATAGTCTATAGAAAATTAAAATGAAAGATAACAATTTCAACTTGAGAAAAACAACTTTTATAACTGATCGATAAAACTGGATTATCGACCATGTTGATTATTCATCAGGAAATTTGCACCCTCGGTGTCTCTACCACCTGCATATGTAGAAAGTGACTTTATGAGATAATTGAGTGACCATATCAAAAGTCAACTCTATCGAAGCAAAAACTTACTGTTATCTTCATTAGGTAGGGTAGCACTCGGAGATGTAGAATTTTGGTAGCTGATATCATCCATAGGATTGTAATTGACAAATGCATCCCAATATTTCCACTCATTTGGATCACTTCCTTCAATAGCATTTGCATTTGATGCCGCGATAATATTGCTTGGATCAAACATGTTTTGTTCACCGATATCTTGCTGAAAATTAGCATTTGTTGCTTCCAATCCATTAAGTGTCACATTTCCAACACTTGTATTAGTTATCATTGCGCTACCTGAATATGTTGTTCCATGGGATTGATTGAGATTCGAGCTATAACCATTTTGAGTGTTAGACTCCAGCCAAGACCTATAATTAGGGCTCCCAATAAATGGACTTCTTGGACCCATTGGTCCAAATAACGGGCCGCGTTGTTGTAGTCCACCACCAACATTATTTTGGGCTGGCAAAGATGGATTGAGATATTTGCGTTGAACCTGAAGTTGTGGGTGATGGAGTTGTTGCTGAGTTGAAGTAGCAAAAAAGTTGTAGATATTAATTGGTGGGAACTCTGGGACTATTTGGGTATGATTTGGAACATTTGTTTGAAGACGAGGCATTTTTCCATATTTTTCACAGTTCCTTCTTTTTTTTCTTTCTAATGATGTGTCATAGTTACTTCGTTGTTGAGAATCACTTGAGGATTCGTGATAAATATATTCTCTCTCTTCTTTATGTTTCTCATTTTTGATACGACATTTCTGAAAGAAGAAAAAAAAATCAAAGGAGAGTTAGGACTATGAATATATATAATTATCATCTCAATTCATCGTTTTTTAGATGTAACATGAAATGTATGACACAGTCATTTCTAATAAAAAAACATTTTTGTTGGCAATGGATGAATTAAAAACTGTTGAATTAAAGATTGATAATAATATTATTTCATCGAATTAGTCATTACAATAAAATAAAATTAGCAATAAATAACTTCTATATCTAAGCATGCAATAGAAGTTTTGATTAAAAAAAAATTAGAATTAAGACGAGAATAATTTCCAAATATTTATTAGTGGAAGTGATGTAAAAATCATTATTTTATCTGATAAATGATTTTGATAAAAATTAACATTAAAATCATACATAATTTACTACTTTAATTTTTGTAAGTATAATGTACCTGAAGACGACTTGAAATTTGCTTATTGGTAAGACTTGGCACATTCATTACTTCACGGATGGCTGACGGAAAACATCCTACATATTTTATTAGAATGTAAAATTAATTTAATTAATATTCAATATTCCTTTATCAAGTTGAGATATATATAAATACAATAATCACTACTTCGTAATTTCAAACAGATTGACGTTAGCTATAAGTATAAATTCTTACTCTATATATTAATATGACAACAAATTACCAGTGAGTAAACTTACTTCCTTCACCAAGTTGTTTCACGGCTTCTGTGAATTTGACATGAAGATCATCAGTCCATTTTAAGCCGTCCTTATACATAATAGTCTTATTTCCTTCATTAATTTCTTTTGTGCTTTTTCGACCTCTCTTCCTCCTCAACTTGTGTTTTCCATTTACAACAATATTGCTATTATTGATAGATATATTATTCTCTTGATCTCGTTCTTCATTTCCTACAAGATAATTATTATCACCATCATTGATATGTTTTTCCGTTGATTCTACTCTTTTTATTGACTTCTCTCGTTGCATTTTCTCCCTCCGTACAAATTGCCACAAGAATGTCACAGTCTGCTCGACAAGTGGCTTCTTCGAGCAAATGTAAGCTCCACTGTCCAAAGCTTTCTTTACCAAGAATTCATTGAGTTCATCATAGACAACTGCAAAATTATATCAAGATGCTAACAATTAAAATTAAATAATATTATACATTATGCAAATAGTTAATTTTAGCTACATACTATTTAACAATAGATTAAGATGGATTTTATAGCTAACTTTTTTGTAGTGTATTAATTAAAATAACTTACTTTTACCGACTATAATAATAAGTGAAAGATAGAATTATAAATACTTACTAAGTACGACGATGTTTAAGGCTACAGCTTGTGCCAAGAGCTCAAAGCAATGTGAATCCGGTGAAGTGACATTGATTATCATTGCATCAATTTTTTTCTTTTCTTTGGAGAGCATTGACATTGCCGCAGGAGCCATAACTTCTGTAACTATATATATCCATGCACTTTGAAGTCAGTGAAAATTATGAAAATAATATAAAACACAAACTTATCGTAAGTAATTTGTTTATCATTCAGATTCAACTATTAATTTTCATGTTATATTTGTGCACTTTAATTTTTCAAATAACACATATTAATCAACTTATATTATAAAAATGATGTGTGCAATCTTTACTAGATTCGTTACATAAAAAGCTATATATAATACTTTTTATTTTTTTTGTAATTGAATATTTCTAAAAACTATTCCAATTTATTTATGACTAGTCAAATACAAATAAATATTGAATGTATATATTAGATACTATTAAAGCAAAAGATAATAGGAATAAATGTTTTGAGGTAATTTTATTTCATAGATATGTAATTAGATGATATAACAAAGTATAAGAAAGGAGTTGCCAATTTTTATTTTTTTGTCTACATCCAACCAAAAAAAAAAAAAATACAAATGGAAATATTTTTCTCATGAAAATTAGATCTCCTCATTATTTTATTTTTTTCACTACATCTACTAAAAGACAAAATTATTGTCTTTAGTAATAATGATAGACAGATCATCTCTTATCATCTCTTTTTCGCGCTCTTTCTCTTTCCTCCCGTCATCCTAATTTCTTGTGCATCCATCACTAATGTAGAATTATTTTTCGTTGAGGATAGATAAAATTTTAAAATTAAAAAATGCTACGATAACAAGGAAAAAGTGAAGTTCAAGATCTACTAGATAAATGAAATTTAAAAACGTACGATGCTAAAATCATAAATGAGATAACAAAGATCTATCATTTCTATGTCTATATATATATTAAAAAAAAGTCACACGACAAATAGTTATTATATCAAAGAAATAAAAAGGTTAAAAGATTGTAGAAATGTCACCTTTGTATTTATAATCTTCTAACAATTTAACAGTCTGATTAGTAAGAAATTCTGCATCATGATGTACCAATAATATTGAAACTTCTTCTGGTGTTCCATATAATGGAGCTTCCATTGGATTAGTTTTGCTGTTTTGGACATAAAAAAATGATTTTATTGGTGAAACACTTCAATGTTTTGATGTATTTGTTATTGCAACTCTAATTAATATAGATTTCACTTTAATTATCTCTAGAAGCTTCTTTATATAGTATGTTTAGAGCGGACTAAACAGATAATTTTATCTAAATAATATCTAGATAGTCCCTCAAATTTGTTAAACTTTTTAAATTGGGCAGTTAAACTTATCTAGTAATCAAATAGACACTTTTATTTGGAATATATGCATCTTATGATTTCATCTAAATAATACCTAGATAGTCCCTCAAATTTGGTTGAATTTGTAAATTGGACAGTTAAACTTATCTAGTAATCATATAGACACTTTAAACACCTAATAATGATATAAAATATTTATTGATATTGCACACCGTAAACAGATTAAATTAATCAATTTCTTCTTCTTTTCGCTCAAATTTAGCTAAGTAAATTATCATATTAATTAAAAAGGTGAATTGATCCTAAGTTATAACCCTAGTTATGATTCCACAATGTATCCTTATTTTTAAACTAAATGATCTCAAAGAATGTATAAGTGATTGTTTCGTTTATTATGAGAAATATATATAACTACTAATAAATTATACTATGTTAGCCTATTGTTTATGTCCATAAAAAACATAAATATTGCAAATTCTTGATATATGATAGTGGTTGATACTAATGATAATTGTGATGACAGAGATGTTTGATGACGGTTATGGTGATGGTGATTGTGATAACAAAGATGACTAATAGTGTTGGCCAATGAAAGGAAGAGGTCCATGTAATTGTTGTGTCCACCCCTAGCTTCTTACTACCAAAAAGAGAATCCACTTTAAATAAACATGTCTCTACATAGATAATATTTGGAACGGCCAAAATCATATCTTTTTGGATATATTATCCAAGTCGAGAGTAGAGCTACTAGAAAAGTTGCCTATTGGAAAACTACTTTCACGTTTGGTTTTGTTGGGACTGAAATAATTAGGTATCATGCAAAAGTTAGCAAAGTAAACTTCGAAAGATCATGAGTAATAAGACTAAAAAAAATATATCAAAAAATATAAATAGTTAACGTAGTTTGAACAACCGACCTACATCCACAAGAGGATATGAACAATTCACTAGATAAAAGAAAGTACAAACTATATAGAGAAATAACCTCACAAAATTCAATCGAAAAACAAAGAGGTTTACACAAGTGTTAAAGTAACACTTGTGTCTCAAACACATTCTCCCCCCTATAACACAATACACAAAACTCCGTAAGTTCCGTAGGACTACATTGTGAATGTTATTAGGCTAAAAGGAATACACATATAATTATCAAGTCATAAACATTTTCTTACAAGTGAAAACTAGTCAATTATGCAAACTGTGTTTTCCTTTTCCTAAAAGGAAAAACTCAATTATGATAAGAAACTCATGACAACTTCGAAACAAATCTCTCTATTGACCTAAATTTCTGATAAAATAAATTTGTTCCAAGCTCATCTACATAATCTTCAATAACTTGCATCTCCTCTGCAATATATATATATATATATATATATATATATATATATATATATATATATATATATATATATATATATATATATATATATATATATATATATATATATATATAGAAAACATCTTTGAAAATATTTTTCTCACATAAATCTTCATCACTATCAAATATGTTATACGTATAGAAAACATGTATGTACAGGCGTGTCTTCATAAATCACTATAATCTCTCTATATATAGAGCTCAACTCAAACATTTTCTTTCATCTTTTAAGCTTCCAATTTCACCTCATTTACAAATTAATTTTTGGGTATGTATTTTCTTGATATTTTAAATCTTTATATCTATTTTTTTTTTTAACTCTATTTTGAACATACTTGAAAGCAACCTTCAATTTTCTTGGAAAATAAATCAAATCTTTGTGTTACATCAGATCTATGTTGCTTTGTGTCCGTTTCTCCAAAAAATAATAATTAATGCACCTGTTGATATTTTTAAAATGTCTGAATAATAAAAGATAGAAATAGACGGGTTGAACTACTTTTTTAATTTATAGCTACCTACCTAGCTATCAAACCTTATATATGTTTAACAGGCATATTGTACATGATCCTGTTGTTACATTATGTGATCACCTCTATTGTTGGCCTTGTATCTACAAATGGATACATTTTAACACCTTATCATCTGAAAACATATATAGCGAACAGCCAAAATGCCCTGTTTGCAAAGCTGAAGTCTCACAAGAAAACATTGATTCCACTCTATGGTCGCGGTCTAGCTACAAAAACATCAACCAAAGCCCATTATCTCCATTATCTCATCAATCTCATGATGATCATCGAAATCATACAACTTCAGAACATATTCTAAGTCCTGGTGGCACGACAATAGGGGAAATTGTTATGCACAAATGTTTGGGAATTCATTGAATACATATTCGAGTTCATATAATCTAGCAGGAAGCAATAGTCCAAGGTTAAGAAGAAAACTATCACATGCGGATCAATTGCAGCAAGGCAGAAATTATGAGAGCTAAAGCAGTCTCAAATTCAAATGAGTATTTCCAGTACATTCTCTTAAAACATGCTTTTCACTTTCTATAAGTTCAAGCAATCCAAGTCATAACGAAACAAAAATAGTCTATAGAAAATTAAAATGAAAGACAACAATTTCTAACTTTGAGAAAAACAACTTTTTGACTGATTGATAGAACTGGATTATCGACCATGTTGATCATTCATCATGAAATTTGCACCCTCGGTGTTTCTACCACCTGCATATGTAGAAAGTAACTTTATGAGATAATTGAGTGACCATATCAAAAGTCAACTCTATCGCAAAAACTTACTTCCATGTTCATTAGGTAGGGTAGCACTCGGAGATGTAGAATTTTGGTAGCTGATATCATCCATAGGATTGTAATTGACAAATGCATCCCAATATTTCCACTCATTTGGATCACTTCCTTCAATAGCATTTGCATTTGATGCCGCGATGACATTGCTTGGATCAAACATGTTTTGTTCACCGATATCTTGCTGAAAATTAGCATTTGTTGCTTCCAATCCATTAAGTGTCACATTTCCAACACTTGTATTAGTTATCATTGCGCTACCTGAATATGTTGTTCCATGGGATTGATTGAGATTCGAGCTATAACCATTTTGAGTGTTAGACTCCAGCAAAGACCTATAATTAGGGCTCCCAATAAAAGGACTTCTTGGACCCATTGGTCCAAATAACGGGCCGCGTTGTTGTAGTCCACCACCAACATTATTTTGGGCCGGCGAAGATGGATTGAGATAGTTCCGTTGATCCTGAAGTTGTGGGTGATGGAGTTGTTGCTGAATTGAACTAGCAAAAAAGTTGTACATATTAATTGGTGGGAACTCTGGGACTATTTGGGTATGATTCGGAACATTTGTTTGAAGACGAGGCATTTTTCCATATTTTTCACAGTTCCTTCTTTTTCTTTCTAATGATGTGTCATAGCTACTTCTTTGTTGACAATCACTTGAAGATTCGTGATAAATATATTCTCTCTCTTTTTTATGTTTCTCATCTTTGATACGACATTTCTGAAAGAAGAAAAAAAAATCAAAGGAGAGTTAGGACTATGAATATATATAATTATCATCTAAACTCATCGTTTTTTAGATATAACATGAAACTTATGACACAAAGTCATTTTTAATTAAAAAAAACATTTTTGTTGGTAATGGATGAACAATTTAAAAACTTTTGAATTAAAGATTGATAATAATATTATTCATCGAATTAGTCATTACAATAAAATAAAATTAGCAATAAATAACTTCTATATCTAAGCATGCAATAGAAGTTTTGATTAAAAAAATAATTAGAATTAAGACGAGAATAATTATCAAATATTTATTAGTGGAAGTGATGTAAAATCATTATTTTATCTGAAAAATGATTGTGATAAAAATTAACATAAAAATCATACATAATTTACTACTTTAATTTTTAAAAGTATAATTTACCTGAAGACGACTTGAAATTTGCTTATTGGTAAGATTTGGCACATTCATTACTTCACGAATGGTTGACGGAAAACATCCTACATGTTTTATTAGAATGTAAAATTAATTTAATTAATATTTCAGTATCCCTTTATCAAACTGAGATATATATAAATACAATAATCACTTCCTAATTCCAAACAGATTGACGTTAGCTATAAGTATAAATTCTTACTCTATATATGACAATAAATTACTAGTGAGTAAAACTTACTTCCTTCACCAAGTTGTTTCACGGCTTCTGTGAATTTGGCATGAAGATCATCAGTCCATCTTAAGCCGTCCTTATACATAATAGTCTTATCTCCTTCATTAATTTCTTTTGTGCTTTTTCGACCTCTCTTCCTCCTCAACTTGTGTTTTCCATTTACAACAATATTGCTATTATTGATAGATATATTATTCTCTTGATCTCGTTCTTCATTTCCTACAAGATAATTATTATCACCATCATTGATATGTTTTTCCGTTGATTCTACTCTTTTTATTGACTTCTCTCGTTGCATTTTCTCCCTCCATACAAATTGCCACAAGAATGTCACAGTCTGCTCGACAAGTGGCTTCTTCGAGCAAATGTAAGCTCCACTGTCCAAAGCTTTCTTTACCAAGAATTCATTGAGTTCATCGTAGACAACTGCAAAATTATATCAAGATGCTAACAATTAAAATTAAATAATATTAAACATTATGCAAATAGTTAATTTTAGCTACATACTATTTAACAATAGATTAAGATGGATTTTATAGCTAATTTTTTTATAGTGTATTACCGACTATAATAATAAGTGAAAGATAGAATTATAAATACTTACTAAGTACGACGATGTTTAAGGCTACAGCTTGTGCCAAGAGCTCAAAGCAATGTGAATCTGGTGAAGTGACATTGATTATCATTGAATCAATTTTTTTCTTTTCTTTGGAAAGCATTGACATTGCCGCAGGAGCCATAACTTCCGTAACTATATATATCCATGCACTTTGAAGTCAGTGAAAATTATGAAAATAATATAAAACACAAACTTATCGTAAGTAATTTGTTTATCATT
This sequence comes from Solanum sitiens, assembly GCA_016801875.1. Taxonomy (NCBI): domain Eukaryota; kingdom Viridiplantae; phylum Streptophyta; class Magnoliopsida; order Solanales; family Solanaceae; genus Solanum; species Solanum sitiens. The sequence goes on along the minus strand of JABWTJ010000280.1, from coordinate 599,319 downwards.
CAAATTCAACTATTAATTTTCATGTTAGATTTCTGCACTTTAATTTTTCAAATAACACATATTAATCAACTTATATTATAAAAATGATGTGTGCAATCTTTACTAGATTCGTTACATAAAAAGCTATATATAATATTTTTTTTATTTTTTTTGTAATTGACTATTCCAATTTATTTATGACTAGTCAAATACAAATAAATATTGAATATATATATTAGATACTATTAAAGCAAAAGATAATAGGAATAAATGTTTTCAGGTAATTTTATTTCATAGATATGTAATTAGATGATATAACAAAGTATAAATACAAATGGAAATATTTTTTTCATGATTAGATCTCCTCATTATATTATTTTTTTGACTACATCCAATAAAAGACAAAATTATTATCTCTAGTAATAATGATAGACAGATCATCTCTTATCATTTTTTTTCACGCTCTTTCTCTTTCCTCCCGTCATCCTAATTTCTTGTGCATCCATCACTAATATAGAATTATTTTTCTTTGATGATAGATAAACTTTTAAAATTAAAAAATGCTACGATAACAAGGAAAAAGTGAAGTTCAAGATCTACTAGATAAATGAAATTCAAAAACGTACGATGCTAAAATCATAAATGAGATAACAAAGATCTATCATTTCTATGTCTATATATATAAAAAAAAAAGTCACACGACATATAGTTATTATATCAAAAAAACAAAAGGTTAAAAGATTGTAGAAATGTCACCTTTGTATTTATAATCTTCTAACAATTTAACAGTCTGATTAGTAAGAAATTGTGCTTCATGATGTACCAATAATATTGAAACTTCTTCTGGTGTTCCATATAATGGAGCTTCCATTGGATTAGTTTTGGACATAAAAAAATGATTTTATTGGTGAAACACTTCAATGTTTTGATGTATTTGTTATTGCAACTCTAATTAATATAGATTTCACTTTAGTTATCTCTAGAAGCTTCTTTGAATAGTATGTTTAAAGCAGATTATACAGATAATTTTATCGAAATAATATCTAGATAGTCCCTCAAATTTGTTAGAATTTGTAAATTGGGCAGTTAAACTCATCTAGTAATCAAATAGACACTTTTATTTGGAATATATGCATCTTATGATTTTATCTAAATAATACCTAGATAGTCCCTCAAATTTTTGAATTAGTAAATTGGACAGTTAAACTTATCTAGTAATCATATAGACATTTTTACTTGAAATATATGCATCTTATGAACACCTAATAACGATATAAAATATTTATTGATATTGCACACCGTAAATAGATTAAATTAATCAATTTCTTCTTCTTTTCGCTCAAGTTTAGCTAAAATAAATTATCATATTAATTAAGAAGGTGAATTGATCCTAAGTTATAACCCTAGTTATGATTCCACAATGTATCCTGATTTTTAAACTAAATGATCTCAAAGAATGTATAAGTGATTGTTTCGTTTATTATGAGAAATATATATTACTAATAAATTATACTATGTTAGCCTATTGTTTATGTCCATAAAAAACATAAATATTGCAAATTCTTGATATATAGCAGTGGTTGATAATGATGGTAATTGTGATGACAGAGATGTTTAATGACGGTAATGGTGATGGTGATGGTGATAACAAAGATGACTAATAGCGTTGGCGGATGAAAGGAAGAGGTTCATGTAATTGTTGTGTCCACCCCTAGCTTCTTAGTCAATGGGCATAACTGGTACGACTACAAAAAAGAGAATCCACTTTAGATAAACATGTCTCTACATACATAATATCTGGAATGGCTGAAATCATATCTTTTTGGATATATTATCCAAGTCGAGAGTAGAGCTACTAGAAAAGTTTCCTATTGGAAAACTACTTTCACGTTTGGTTTTGTTGGGACTGAAATAATTAGGTATCATGCAAAAGTTAGCAAAGTAAATTTCGAAAGATCATGAGTAATAATACTAACAAAAAATATATCAAAAGATATAAATATTTAACGTAGTTTGAACAACCGACCTACATCCACAAGAGGATATGAACAATTCACTAGATAAAAGAAAGTACAAAATATATAGAGAAATAACCTCACACAATTCAATCAAAAAACAAAGAGGTTTACACAAGTGTTAAAGTAACACTTGTGTCTCACACACATTCTCCCCCTATAACACAATACACAAAACTCCGTAAGTCCCTTAGGACTAAATTGTGAATGTTATTAGGCTTAAAGGAATACACATATAATTATCAAGTCATAAACATTTTCCTACAAGTGAAAAACTAGTCAAATATGCAAATTTTGTGTTTTCCTTTTCCTAAAAGAAAAAACTCAATTATGGTAAGAAACTCATGACAAATACGAAACAAATCTCTCTATTGACCTAAATTTCTGATAAAATAAATTTGTTCCAAGCTCATCCACATAATCTTCAATAACTTGCATCTCCTCTGCAATATATATATATATATATATATATATATATATATATATATATATATATATATATATATATATATATACTATATATATATATATATATCTATTACGCCTCCACACAAAACATCTTTGAAAATATTTCCCACATAAATCTTCATTACTATCAAATATGTTATGGCTAGAACTAAACCCATCAAGGTGAACACTTATTTTTGACGTGGTTCAACCATTGGATCATTAAACCATTGAACCTGACTCTGATAACACTTGTTGGGACTAAAACAAACGAAGAAATATACCAAAAAATACAAATATTTATCGTGGTTCGATCAACCGATATATATCCACAAAAAGAGATGAAAAAATCACTATATAAAAGAAAGTACAAAATCTTGATCACTCGAAATACAAAAAGGTCCACATAAGTGTTAAAGTAATACTTGTGTCTCACACATTCTCCCCCCTAGCTAGCTTCACACAATACACAAAACTCTCAAAGCCTCCTAGGACTACATTATGTGCAACCTAGCTAGAATGAATAAACATCTATTTATGGAGTCATAATTTTTTTCCTACAAGAAAAAGAACTAGACAAATATGGAGATTGTGTTTACCTTTTCCTAAAAGAAAATCCAATTATGGTAAGAACCACGTCATGGCAAATACAAAACAAATTTAGAGAGCGCTCTTTTAATTGAGAATTCCTCCTCTTCGTGTAAATTTCCCTAACGGCAAATATCAACTTTTAGTTCTTATCTATTCCATTTCTCGAGCCTCAAAAAAAAACTATTTTCACAAAAATACCTCTTACTAATATTAAGACTTTATTCTAAATCTTAATAATTAAAACCTATTCAGACCAAACAAGTTCTTGAATCTCAAAGATGAGATTATTTTTATCAAAGTATTAAATACACTTCTTGAGACTCAGCAAAAACTTAACACTAGTCTTTGTTAGCTAATATTATTGTTTCAATTGTTCAGATGATGAATCCATGTTCAAGTAACAATTAATGGTCTTAGATTAATTAATATCATAAGCATAGCTCCTTATTGATCAAATTCCACCTAAAATATATATAAAATTGTGGTTTTGTCAATTTTTTTTTTTTCAAAAAGTCGTACAGGAAGAAGAGAATAATTACTTTCTTCCAAATCTACTATTATTTTAATAATTTATTCTAGGGATACATAATAATTATTATCCTCTAAAGGAAAATAATAAGAAAGGAGGATTCCTGGTTAGAAGCAAATCTTACATTTAGGCTATTTTTTTTGTCACATATTAATTGATTATCTTGTATTATTAAAACACATCTCAACTATTAGTTATTTTATTTTTCTACCTAAACGATGATGATGGTTAATAACGTCCAAATTCATGTCAATTATGAGTCAGAGTCAAATTTCACACAGAACAACACATATGCGATCAAGTAAAGATATGTCAATTAACACCCCAATTATGTTGGATTTTATTTACCCTGACTTTCTTATCATAAATAGATTTTTCGCAGGACACTTAATTATTTCGATCCTAACAAATTAGTACCCCAATTTTTTGTTAATTAATCTTTTCCAACCTCTTTTTAGAAATATTAAAACACAAGAATAATTAAAGAAACAATTTGACTCACTTCATTATTAAGAATAAAAATCATTCAATACATAAGCAAAACAAGATATTTAATCCAAACATTAATCATAAAAAAATTTCATAAACAAGATTTTATGAATGAAATAATATACTACAATCTTAAACATTCAATACATAACAAGGAAACAAAGAAATGAGTAAAGGTTACAAAATTTCTCATCAAAAGATGAAAAAATATTTCCCCAATTATAGATTTTGCAATATAGGAAGATACATAAATGCATTCGATAAGTTATGATTATCATAAATTAACAATATAGGTATAGACTAATCTGTGTTAATAATAAAAGGATCGACAAATCATGACATAATATCAACCTTGTGAATCAGTAAAATGACATAACTCGTAAATTAGTTCATCAACTACCAAAAATGGTGATAGAGCTGATTGTTGAGTTAGAACTACCAAAAATGTTGTTGGTATTAACTGATGGGAACTCTCGGATTCTTTGAGTTTGATTTGGTACATTTGTTTGAAGACGAGACATTTTCCCTAATTTTTTGTAGCTCCTTTTTTTTTTCTATTGAGAATCAATTGAGGATCCGTGATGAATATTATTTCTCTCTTTTTGAGGTCTCCAATTGTTCTCACGACATCTCTGAGAAAAGAAAAAAATTAAAGGAGAGTTGGACTACGGAATATGATTTCATACAAGTCATTTTTAATAGAAAACTTTTTTATAGATATTCGATGAACGATAAAAATCTTTTTAACTAAAGATTGGGCAATATTATTATTTCATTGAATAAACATAACAAAAGACTGGATATTTGCTTCCTTGTAAGACCGGACACATTCATTACTTTACAATGTCTGTTGAATAACATTCTACATGTTCCATGATAACGTAACTTTGAGTTAATCACTACTTCAATATTTATATATAAAGTCAAGGTATATGTAAATACAATAATCACTATTTCATAATCTCAAATAAATAACGTTAGCTATAAATATGAATTCTCATTATTTATATAGCTACATATATATAGAAACAAATTGTAACAAAATTAATTACTAGTGAAAATAGTTTATTTCACACATATATTTATTGAATTTTATCTGTTATAACAATAATTTTGTTACAAAACAATCATTTATCGTATAACTTTAACTAACAACTGTTAGGATCTAGTTTACACACACACACTTTTCGGATGAAGAACACAAGAACTTTAGAGAGAAGAAGATGAGAGATCTAGAGAGAGAGAGAGAGAGAATTTCGTGGTAAAACCCCGTGAGTAAACTTCCACGGCGGTGCGATATATATATATTAATAAATCAGAGTATTTTTCGTTACAGAGAATAAATCAGGCTCCACAACCTAACAACAACAAGATCAACAATGGATAGCTGTCGTCTCTTGACAATAGATTAACGATAAATTTTATAGCTAATTATCTTATCTTTTTGTGGTGTATTAATTGAAACAACTGACTTTACCCTATATTTATAACAAGAAGTGAAAAATACAATTATAAATACTTACCAAGTGAGATTATATTTAAGGTTACAACTTGTGTCAAGAGTTCAAAATAACGTGAATCTGATGAATTGACATCGATTATCATGTTAATTTTCTTCTTTTCTTTCATTTTAAAGTTAGTGAAGAACATGAAAAAGAATATTATACACAAAGTTATCATTTGGATATGTGTATTTCTCATTAAAATCCAATCATGACAATTCATATTGTGTAGCTACAATTTAATTTATGAAATAACACATATTGATCAACTTATATATATCATTAACGGTGTATCAATCCTACTAATATATAATATTATTTAGAGTGAATAAATGGATTAATATATAATAGAGAAGATTCTTATAGGAATATGATTCTAAAGAATCTATTCTGATTTATTTTTTGACTTGCCGAAAACAAATAAACATTGAATATTTATTTGATTAAATAGTCCGTCAGTTTCAATTTTATGTGACACATTTCGAATTTCGAGATTCAAATAAAACTATTTTTTACTGTAATTTTTTCGTATATCTTTTAATTATTTTGAACCATCAATTATTGAGACTTATAGTACTTTTTATGTAGTTTACAAATATATAAATTTCATTTTTTTTTTTTTTTTGAAGATTTCATGAGAAAATCTCTATCAAATTTAAACTGTTTGACTCTCGAAAGCGAAATGTGTCATTAAAGCAAGATATAATAGGACCAAAAGTTTTAAGGTAAATTTGTTTTCATAAATAATTAGTAGTGAGAGTTTAGAAGATTTAACAAATTATTAAAAAGGAGTTACCAAAAAACGAAACAAAAAATAAATGAGGAAAAAGTCATATGAAAAGGTTTTTCTTTTTTTCTCATGAAAAACAAGTCTTTCCTTTTTTCTTGTCTACATTTAATAAAAGACAAAAAAAAAATAGAAGAAAAAATCATGGAAATCACATGTCCCTATTTAATTGTTTGTACATCGAATAAAAGAAAAAAAAAGTCATCTCACATAATAATGATAGTCAAATCATCTATCATGTCTTTATCTCGCTCTTTTCTTCGCTCTCTTACTCTTATTTTGTGTCTCCATCAGCCAAGTGAATTTTTTTTTCTTTCTAAAACGATATATAAAATTGTAAAAATCAAAGATCTATGCTTTCCAAATCATTTATGAAGGACCTAATTAATTTTCTCCTCCAACACGATGTCACTCTAGGCGGATTAGCAAAGAATAAGTTTCCCTTTTATTTTTTGTACAAAAAAGTCAAAGTGTATAACATATGTACAAGTTGATATAATTAAAATTAACATGAAACTATATCTCTTATGGTAAAAAAAAAAATTCGATAAAATCAGAATAACATATACGTTAACATAAAATTATTGACCCCCTTTGAAAAATCATACAATTCTTACGGAGAAAGCCGATCGAGTGTGTGACATGATCACATCAAAAACAAAAATGAAGAATCTAATTTTATTCCTTATAATCATATAAAATTAGTTTATTAACCTGTGAGCTTATGAGCTTGTTTATATAGTATTTATATAGTATCATTTACTAGCTTATGAGCTTGTTTAGAGATGATTATATATAAATAATTTTATCTAAATATCTAGATAATTCCTCAAATTTGATACATTGTAATTTAGATACTTAATTTATTTAAAAGACCAAATAGATACTTTTACTATTGTCATATACGCACTTATGAACACCTTATGCTGACATGACAAATATATATGTATTGTATATGCTTATATTATTACATTATAAAATCACAATAAAAAGATATTTCTAAAAAATTAAATTTTTGATTGACTTTTGTCCCAACAATCAAACTATACAACTTGGGGTTCATTAACTATTTCTATTAATATAGTCAAAATTTAACATTGATTATTGGATATTATTTGATATTATTGAGGATGACATTATATTTATTAAGTAGTAATTACACTTCTTTAATAGTTGGAAAATTGTTTGACTCGTGTTCATAATTCAATAGTTCAAAAAGCCTCACACATTATGGGAAAATTAGGCGAGTTCGTAAATATTAAATGAGGCTATAATTTAATCTAGTTATTGTCAGTAAATATAGTTTTAATTTTTTTTGCCATTAGTAATTTGATTCACCACCTCTTCGTATACAGAACCAACAAAGCCTTCATCGGCCTTTGTATATGATTTTATACAAAATCAAATTTATCTCTCTCCTCGCTAACTATTTTTCTCTTAAATTCACTCTTCCACTTTCAACTTGAAATTCGAATTTCAATTGTGTTATTAATTTTTGCGAGTAACCACCTAAATTCTGGGTGAACCTCTTCTTCTTCTTTATTTCATTTTTTTAATTGTATATGTATTATGCTTGTTAATTTTCGAATAATATTTTTTCAAAATTCCCTCATTACTTATCAGATTATCAGTGTTTTTTCATAAACAAAAATGGATGATTCAACTCTATCTAAGGGGACTACGAGAGGTATGTCATTGCATGTCAAAGTTGTTGATAATCAACATTCCTTTAACTTGATTTAACTCAAGATTTTGGAGTCAATGAAAGGTCTATGACAGAATCCAAACAAATTCTAGAGGAAAATCTTTTTTTTGGGGGGTTAAGAGGATATTTTATATATAATTAAGTAGTTACAACATCACAAGTACTAGTAATTACAGATAGATTGCCAAAACAAGCTAACTTTTACAAGCACACCAAGTAATTAGCTTAGTAGTAGAGACTCCTGCTTGATCTGCCTGTACTATAGCTATAACAGAGCCTGGAGGAGTTGATATATTAGCATCAGGTATGGACGATGTCAGCTTGGCACCCATCTTAGTCAAAAAGTCTGCTACTTTGTTGGCTTGTCGGAAATTATGAATTGAGATTCAAGAAACAAATTACTCAATTGCGCTACAGAATGTCATCAACAATGTCAAGGCAAGCGATATTAAAATGGTTGAAGGAGGAAGCAAGAGGAAAGCCAAAGACAATGATTCTGAGAAGGTTCGCTTAAACACAAATGTATTGAGATATTTGTATATTTTGTTAGTTATATACAAAATTTCATGAAGTACTTAAATCACAATTATATATAGATATTTTGTGTATTTTGTTAGTTATATACAAAATTGCTTGAAGTATATGTATATTTTCTGCTTCAATCACAATTGTATATAGATATTTGTATATTTTGTTAATTATATACAATAGCATGAATTAAACAATATACAAACCTTACACTATCATATATACGGTTAGATTACACCAAAAAAATTATAAAATTAAAGCACACCCTCTTTATCGAATCATACGCAATTCATATATACAATTGACATAGTACTTTTATACAATTACTTACATATATACAATATTATCAGTTAAACAATATACAAACCGTATAACTTATATATACAATAAATTACAAAAAAATATCAAATTAAGGCACACCGTTGTTGTCGAATCATATACACTTCACCAATACAAATCGTGCCATTCAATTTTTCAAACCAAAAATTAGAATAGAATTGTTATTATACAATTTCCCTAATCTTATATAAATGAAAACAAATTATTGCGAACCTTAGAATGAACAACATAAAAATAATTAGTTTTCCAAAATTTCAGTTATATACTACACAAATCAATTGTATATTTTCTTGTCCTGACATTGAATATACAAGAATATTGATTAATTGTATGCTTTAGTTGTTTGAGAAAATCAGTTGTTGTGTTTTTATTGATATAGAACTTTTTTTGGAAAAATATTTGATTTTGGACGATTAGCTTGAATCATGGAATTATGTAATTTTCTGTTAGCGTATTTAGGCTCATGTATCCATTTATTAAAAAAAATATTGTATAAATTATTAAAAGAAACGTCATATACAAAACTAATGTTTCATATCAAACTAAACTATACCTATGAAATGAAATTATATAAATATACTTATAAAACGTTATTCTTTAAATTTGTTTGTCATATATAAAATTTTCCCTTTACACCTTATATGTAGCTTCTCAAATGTGAAAATCAATCTTACACCCAACAATTTTCCCCTCAGACTAAGTTTCATAGGCCAATATCACCATGATCCACGAGTCAATTCATGAGATTCACTAAATGTGTCATCCACATTGTCTGAGTATTTTATGGCAATAAAGCCCAACAATTAGCTTCTTTTTTTTTATTTATGTGTGCATCTCTATTAATCTCGTAAATGGATTAAATTGTCAATTTAAAAAAATTAGACGATTTTTTCAATTTTTCGTGTATTTTTGCTCATAAATATTTTGGTAATATGATTTTCGGGCGATTTCTTTAAGAAATTTTTATGAACCCTTCGTAGGGAGTTAAGAGAGTAACACATACAATCTGAGAATTTTTAGAGTCCATTTTGGACATTCAGGGGCCAATTTATAGGAAATAGGTGATCTTCTAAGTTCGTCCGTATTAACCCATGATATGAATTTCAAATGATTTCTTTGTGAAATCTTAAAGGAACCTACTACAGGGAGTTAAGGGAGCAACACATATAGTCTAACAATTTTCGAGTTCATTTTGGGCATTTAGGGGCCAATTTACAGGAACTAGGCGACTTTCGCAGTGTTCTGTGTGCGCATATTAGCCCATTGATATTTTAGTGATATGACTTCTGCGAAATATTTATGGAACCCTCTATATGGAGTCGGGGGAGAAAGTACGTACAATCTCACAACTTTTAGAATCCATTTTTGGCATTAAGGACCAATTTAACGAAATTAGACAATTTTATCAGTTTTTCATGTGTTAGCCCATGAATATTTATGTGATATGACTTATAAACGATTTCTAATCGAAATCTTTACGGAATCCTCATAGGGAGTTGGGGGGGAAACGTACGTACACTCTGGCAATTTATCGAGTCCATTTTGGACATTTAAGGGCCAACATACATAAATTAGATGATTTTCTCCGTTTTTTCACGTGTTAGCCTTAGCTACTTTGAATATATTTAGAGATATTTAGATTCCTACTTTGATCTTAATATTTCTCTCTTTGATTTGGAAAAATTCTACTTAGTAGCTTTCATTGAAATTAAAAACATCACTCTTTTGCATGTAATTAAGCAATGAATAAATATGTAATATTCAGGTTACAACTCTAGTTCCCTTACAAGATTTATAATAAAAAAAACAAGTTATATTTTCTTGCACTCTACATGTTTGATTAAATTACTAGCTTACAAAAGTTATACCACTTGAACTCCTTTATTTTAACTTTTTTTTTTTTTAATATTTCTAAAGAGATTATAGGGTCTAATAATGTATGATCACAAATTTTTCTACTTTCTTTTTAACTTTGGTATCTGCTTTTGTCTATATGATGATAAGGTTAGTGGAAATGTGATGGAAATAGTTAGTTAAAGAAAGAACTTTGCTTTTTCTGTTTTCTTAAGAACTGAAAAATTTCATAATTTGTCCATTTTCATACTGAGAGTGAGAGGTATTCCTAATTTTTTTTTGATATACATGGCTTATGCTGCTGTTATATCTCTTATGAGAACCGTTTTATGTAAAGCTCGAATCTTTGAGAGCTTTCTTGGAGAAATTGTGTAATATAACGAGGGATCACGAGGGGTTAAGAGTTGGAAGTTGAAATGATAGAGGTAGCATACACAACAGAAGATATGGTTGACTTGGAATCAAGAAATGTTTTTTTAGCACAGAATTCAGAGGAAAGAAGCAGGGCTATGTGGGAGATTTTTTTCGTCTTCGAACAAGCACTGGAATACATTGATTCCACCTTGAAACAGTGGATGGCAACATCGAATAGCATGAATGATCTAAAACCACAAACATGTTCAATTGTCAGTTTATCTGAACATGCTGTTGAGCAGCCTGAGAATATAATGGTTGGCCGTGAAAATGAATTTGAGATGATGCTGGATCAACTTGCTAGAGGAGGAAGGGAACTAGAAGTTGTCTCAATCGTAGGGATGGGAGGCATCGGGAAAACAACTTTGGCTACAAAACTCTATAGTGATCCGTGCATCATGTCTCGATTTGATATTCGTGCAAAAGCAACTGTTTCACAGGAGTATTGTGTGAGAAATGTACTCCTAAGTCTTCTTTCTTCGATAAGTGATGAACCTGATGATCAACTAGCGGACCGACTGCAAAAGCATCTGAAAAGCAGGAGATACTTGGTAGTCATTGATGACATATGGACTACACAAGCTTGGGATGATATAAGACTATGTTTCCCAGACTGTAACAATGGAAGCCGAATACTCCTGACAAATCGGAACGTGGAAGTGACTGAATATGCTAGTTCAGGTAAGCCTCCTCATCACATGTGCCTCATGAATTTTAACGAAAGTTGGAATTTACTACACAAAAAGATCTTTGAAAAAGAAGGTTCTTATTCTCCTGAATTTGAAAATATTGGGAAACAAATTGCATTAAAATGTGGAGGATTACCTCTAGCAATTACTGTGATTGCTGGACTTCTCTCCAAAATCAGTAAAACATTGGATGAGTGGCAAAATGTTGCGGAGAATGTAAGTTTGGTGGTAAGCACAGATCTTGAAGCACAATGCATGAGAGTGTTGGCTTTGAGTTACCATCACTTGCCTTCTCACCTAAAACCATGTTTTCTATATTTTGCAATTTTCGCAGAGGATGAACGGATTTCTGTAAATAAACTTGTTGAGTTATGGGCCGTAGAGGGGTTTTTGAATGAAGAAGAGGGAAAAAGCATAGAAGAGGTGGCAAAAACATGTATAAATGAACTTATAGATAGAAGCTTAATTTTCATCCACAATTTTAGTTTTCGTGGGAAAATAAAGAGATGTGGAATGCATGATGTGACCCGTGAACTCTGTTTGAGGGAAGCTCGAAACATGAATTTTGTGAATGTTATCAGAGGAAAAAGTGATCAAAATTCATGTGCACAATCCATGCAGTTTTCCTTTAAGAGTCGAAGTCGGATCAGTGTCCATAATGAGGAAGAATTGGATCGATGTCGTAACAGTGAGGCTCATTCTATTATCATGTTGAGTAGATTCAGATGCTTCACACTGGAATTGTCCTTCAAGCTAGTACGAGTACTAGATCTTTCTTTGACTAGACGTCCAATTTTTCCCAGTGGAGTACTTCTTTTGATTCATTTGAGATACCTAGCTTTGCGTTTTTATCCTCGCTTACAGCAGTATACAGGATTGAAAAAAGATGTTCCCTCATCAATAATAGACATTCCTCTATCCATAACAAGCCTATGCTATCTGCAAACTTTTAAACTTTACTGTCCATTATCCAGTGATTGTGCTTATCCTTTCATATTACCATCGGAAATTTTGAAGATGCCACAATTGAGGAAGCTGAGTATGGGCTGGAATTACTTGCGGAGTCATGAGCTTAGAAAGAACAGATTGGTTTTGAAAAATTTGCAATACCTCAATCAATTGAATCCTCGGTATTGTACAAGGTCTTTTTTTAGACTATTTCCCAATTTAAAGAAGTTGCAAGTATTTGGCGTCCCAGAAGACTTTCGCCATCGCAAGGACCTGTATGATTTTCGCTACTTACATCAGCTTGAGAAATTGGCATTTGGTATTTACTATCCATTTGCTGCTTGCTTTCTAGAAAGCACTGGACCTTCAGGTTCTACTCCGAAAGGTCCTCTATGTTTTCAGACGGAAACATTGCACGAAGAGACATATTTTGGGGTAACTGCACCTCCAGCTGATGTTCCAACTTTATTCTTACCTCCTCCAGATGCTTTTCCGCAAAACCTCAAGAGTTTAACTTTTAGGGGAGATTTCTTTTTGGCATGGAAGGAGTTGAGCATTGTCGGAAAACTACCCAAACTCGAGGTCCTTAAACTATCAGACAATGCCTTCACAGGCGATGAGTGGGAAGTAGTTGAGGAAGGGTTTCCTCGCTTGAAGTTCTTGTTTCTGGATGACATATACCTTCGGTACTGGAGAGCTAGTAGTGATCACTTTCCGTACCTTGAACGACTTTTTCTTAGATATTGCTGTTATTTGGATTCAATCCCTCGAGATTTTGCAGATATAACCACTCTTGCTCTTATTGATATATGTAACTGTCAACAATCTGTTGGAAATTCCGCAAAGCAAATTCAACAGGACATTCAAGACAACTATGGAAGCTCTATCGAGGTCCATACTCGCGAGCTTTTTGTAAGACGTCTTCTTCCTGGATTTACAATAACATTTAACTTATCATCATAGTAAACTCGATACAGTAATATGGATAATAGCTTTAGTAAGTCAATCGCACCAATGGAACAAAAGTTCTTAAGGCTGTCTTTGTGTTTGCTTTGAAACCTTCCAATATTGTGTAACTTTTAATACCTGCATGCTCATTCTTGATTTCAGGAAGTGTAACATTTCATTTTTCATCTTTTGTGGCTAGCATTTTCGATAGTGTGACAACAGATGAAGATCATGATGATGATGACGACTTTGAGAAAGAAGTTCCTTCTTGCCGCAATAATGTGTAAGTTCTTATACCTGCATGCTCATTCTTGCTATAATGTTCTCTTGTTCCTTAATTATGGGACATCTAACATATCATTTTCTTTTGCGCCTTTTTTTCTCTGCAGCAAGTAGTTAAGGTGTTCTGAGGACTAGCCAGTTCTCCGAAATAAATGTCAAATCAGAAGCCAAATGTGTGAGTGTTTGTTTTGTTCGTTTTCATTTTCTTCGAAAAGATTCTGCATAAGTAGTTAAGGTGTTCTGAGGACTAGCCAGTTCTCTGAAATAAATGTACATACATACTGTATAGGCCAGAACAGGCTCCAGTAACTTGTGTTTCCTTTCTTGGGAGTCCTCTATCTACCTCGCAAAGGAAGACAGAAGGCTAAATCCAGTGGCACCAGCAACGTTAAGAAAAACTAGGCCACCAGTAGAAAGGTGTAATATTTAAGAGACACTCGTGTCACGATAGGTGTACGAACCAGCAATGTTATCCTCTCTTGCTTTTTCTACTCGAATATTAAGGAATTCACTGTGCTTATTCCACAGGATCATTTTTTAAAACTTTTACCAGAATTATCTTACAAAAGTCATACACCAATGAAGCAAATCTTAAAAAAGTACCCATTCACTGTTATACTGAGAGATTCTTCTTTGTTTATGCACAAAACTCTCCGTATTCTAGAGAAAATGTTTCCTCCATACCAAACATACCCTTAAACTTGAGCTGGTTAGAGAGTAGAGACCACTACAAGAATGACCTTTTGTTTGAAGATAAGCTTAGGAAATTCGCACTCTCTGTCACCTTGACACAAGCATACTCTGCGACCCCAACTTTTGTTGAGTTTATTATAGCTAGACCGTACTACACTTGTATTTGAATTGGATATTATCAATATACAGCTTAAACTCCCTTGTTTAAACTAAAATTTTGTTTTATTTTTCTAAAGAGTAATAGTGTAGGGTCTGATAATGAATGATCACAAATTTTTCTACTTTTTCCTGTTAGAATCCTGTCTTATTTTTGTTAACTTTGGTCTCTGCTTTTGTCTACATGATGATTAACAGTGAGGCTCATTCTGTTATCATAATTTGGTAGATTTCGATGTTGCATGAGGGAGTACTTTTCATTCAAGCTAGTAATAGTTCTAAATCTTGCTGATAATAGCTGTCCGTGCCTTGAACGACTATTTCTTGATAGTTGCAGGTTTTTGGACTCAATCTCTCAAGATTTTGCAGATATAAACACACTTGCTCTAATCATATAAGAAACTGCCCACAATCTGTTGGGAATTCCGCCAAGCAGATTCAACAGGACATTCAAGACAACTATGGAGGTTCTATCGAGGTCCATATCCGTCAAGCTTTGTAAGACATCTTCTTCCTTGATTTACTTCATTTTTCTTACCTAAACGATGGTGATACTTCAGGTAGGAAGAACCTTTTGATAATCATTAAGTTGGTTTGAATTAACCCTTTAACACTTGTTTTGGCTTTAAGAGATTAAAGTGAGTTACGACCATGTTGCCTAATCTATTTTTTATCCATAATAATCCAATCCATTTTCAATCCGTCCAAATCTGTCACTTGTCACCAATAGAAAAAAGGAACAACTCATAGTTGATATATGTTTTGATAATAGTTCAGGTAAGGACCTCGCTCACCTAATAGTTCACTAGTTATAAAGTAATTTTCTGATGGACGACATCCATGTACAAAGTACAATGAGGAAAAAGGTCCATACAACTTTGCTCTTTGAATGAACTGGTGTGCACCCTATTACAATCGTGACTAAACGTGTAATATACACATGCAAAACACGTGTCCAGAACTAGTAATAAAATGATTATAAGTTGCTTTAATAAGTTAAATGGCACCTATCGTGTAAAAGTTCTTACGTTGTCATTGTATATGATCTTAAATCCTTCCAATATTGTGTAACTTGCTATACTTGCATAATATTTCATTTTTCATCTTTTGTTTCAACAGTGAGGAATCAAATGACGATGACGATGACCACGATGATGATGATGATGATGATGATGATGATGATGATGATGAAGATGATGATGACCTCTAAAAGATGGTTTGTAAATTAGCCTACTCAAATTTTATATCTTGTTTAAGAATCCAGCAATAAAATATTATTTTATTTTGTCAAAATGAACAAGTAAAATTGAATACTTATTTTTAGCCGTAAAAAGAAGTATAATGGGAATGAAAGGGGTACTTCTTAAAAGATATGTCAAATCAAATGAACAAATAAAAATAAACACCGGCCTCAAGGAGTATTTGATAATTATGGAGCAACATATTCTGTGTTTCCTTGTCAAAATAGTGTGTGAATATTATTGATCATAAGATTTTCTTTGTCCAATAAATATTTTTTTTGGTTATCAGGTTTATATTTATTGAATTTAAAAAATATTTTTAAGATTGAATTTTTAATTCCTAAAATGTCAAGTGATTTTTAAAAAAAAATCTTACCAATACTAAAAAAAACACTCAATATATTCCTCTTTTATTTAGATAGCAAAGGAATACAAGTGGGATTATTTAAATAAAGGTACATCAATTAATACTAAATCGCAAAATTGAGAGGTATATTTTTTTTTCCTATTAATTACTCCCTTCATCTCATAAGTGTCACTTTAATAAAAAAAATTATCCAAAATATGTTTGACTTTAAAAATTCAATCCAAAAACTATACTCTTGTATTAAAGAGCTATTTCTTTTTAATAGTGTTCAGTTCTGAAAAAAATCAGACAAATAAAGATAACTTAGTAAACTATATTACCTTAGCTATTTGTTATTTTCCTTAATGAGTTTTTAAATGAGTTATAACACACATATTTTGAAATGACGAAAGTATTTTTTTTAAATAACTTTTTTTTTTTGTATATTATAACTTAAATCGTATCACTTGTATACATTTATCTTGTGCATTCAGCATTACCACTATTTTTTGCATGTCCAAATTAGTATCAACCAACCTATGAGTAATCATATATAAGAAATCTATTTTATTTGGAAAAGAAGGAAGAAAAGAGTAAATTTTTTTGTGTGTGGACATCAATTTAGTTGGTACTCTATAAAAAGTGAATTGAAGTTTAATTTGTTACATCACTTAAAGAATTCTATATACTTTAAGAAAATATTAATTTTATTCATCGCAATCATGTTCATATACCATAACGATAGTATTTTATATTTGAACTAGTGATTTACTTTTTCTAAATACTAGAAATCGAAAAGGATTAAAATGTCATTGAAAGACTTTACAAAAACAAAATTCATGAGTTGTGAAGAGTGTAGAGGAGGTGGGATGAGCAATCGGTTGAGATCTAGTATGAATCGTATATATATAATAATTATAGTTTCAGTGGCTCACTCGAGATTTCCTTATTTGAGATTGATCTATGAATTCGGTCTTAAACATATGCGATAAGGTAATCAAAATAAAAAGAAAATAGGTTCTTCTATTTTTTATCACTTATTATTTATATGATAAATGTTAAAATCACTTTTCGATTAATTTATGTGTTTACTTATTTAGAAAATTCAAAGTAAGCCACGGATTGATTTACTATGTATAATTTAGTAAAGATTTTTTATGCTATCTTATTTATAATTATTCAAATTTACTTTATTATCTTTAGCATAATTTATGATTATATTACTTTGATATAATATATTATCTTTAGCATAATAATATCCGATTGAATAGGATATGATAGAATTGCTTCCAAGTAAACACAAAAATAACAAGTTGACAAAAGGTGCTATTTTCGAGACACATGTAGTATTTTAATTATACAATACATGTGCAGACTCGTACTTTTTTCATTTTATTTTATGTGATATTTATTTGTTAATCTGTTTTAGAAAGTATATTATTTTGTTATAATTAAAAAAATTAAATTCAATTTTTTAATTAATTTAATAAAATGGTTTATAATTACAAATATTTAAACTATAATTTTTATATGTTCTTTTTTCCTCTTAAGTATCGTGTCAATTCATATAATACTAAAATCAAATGGAACGAATTAATTATTTCTTTTATTTTTTTGGTCACACCGTCCATGTGTATAATGTATTCTCTTATCCTCCACTATGTCTATTCACTCTTTAGTTGAATCTAAAATTTAGGGTTTAGAAGCTTCTATAATAATTTTAAATTAATATATAATAATAATTAAATTTACGTGTACCTATACATATATATTGTATTGTAAGTTTTATAATTCTAATCAAATCAATATAGATATTTAGATTTTCTTAAAGAAAAAATTGTGTTTTAACAACAATATCATACATCAGTGTCATTCTGAATTTTTACGCGTAGTATCCTAAAACTTTGTAAGTGGCTATTTCAATATTTCAATGAAAATTTATTTTTCATTATGTATTTTCTCAGTAAGTTGGTTCACTAAAATTAAAATAAAAAAAAATCATATTTTATAACATTAATTTTTCATTCATTCACGATGAAAAAAACTTTTATTTTCTTTATAGTGTGAAACTATAGAACTTGGATGTGGCTATGTTTGTGAAGGCCATCAAGTGGTAGCTCCTTGTACGCAACTAGTGCTACTTTTTATTGACTAAAAGTTATTTTCTAGATTAAGATTCCTTATCATGGGCCCTAGTTTGTTATTAAAACTAATATAAGGTCCTAATAACAATCATATTTCTAATATGATAATTGATAAACTTATACTTGTTTAAATTAAATAGATAGATAAAATATGTGTTTTGCACAAAACTCCCCTCACTTAAACATGATCCATTAATATATATTTTTCGACTTTATTAACTCACTTAATTATGATGTATGTGATAGTTCATCTGTCCTAATTTATATAATACATTTGTTTCAGTCTGATATAAAAAGAATATCATATTTCGATAACTGAAAACATTTTAAATTCATCTATTATTCTTAAGGACATGATTTATAACAACACAAATGATTAAAGATTTGTTTTACACTAAATACTTTAAAAATCTTTTAAATATTATATCAAATCAGGCGTAAATTAAGATAAAGTGAGTAATATGATGTAGTGTTGTTTAATAATGTGTAGGGCCTTTTCTTTTTGGCCATGATGTTGATAAGTGACAACCTTAAGAATCTATTTTGCAAACTACTATTCTTGCCCTTATAAATTCTCACTTCTAATTGTATTCTATCCATTCTTCAATCTTGCCAATCAACAAAATAAATCAATACCAAGAGAGACAAATATGGCCTTAGAACAATTTTTTCATGACCAAATAGTAGAAACTACTTTTGATCAACGCGATATTTCCTTTGAAAAATGGAAGACAAATGATCTCGATAAACTTGAAGAAAATTCACATGAAGGTTTCGAATGCAACATTTGCCTGGATCTTGTACATGATCCTGTTGTTACATTATGTGGTCACCTCTATTGTTGGCCTTGTATCTACAAATGGATACATTTTAACACCTTATCATCTGAAAACATAGATAACAAACAGCCAAAATGCCCTGTTTGCAAGGGTGAAGTCTCACAAAAAACATTGATTCCACTCTATGGTCGCGGTCTAGCTACAAAAACATCAACCAAGGCCCTAAATCTTGGTATAGTCATACCACAAAGACCTCCTAGTCCGAGATGCAGGAGTCACGAGCTAATAGACAATAATAATATGCCTCCATTATCTCATCAATCTCATGGTGATCATCGAAATCATACAACTGCAGAACATATGCTAAGTCCTGGTGGCACGACAACAGGGGAAATTGTTTATTCACGAATGTTTGGGAACTCATTGAATACATATTCGAGTTCATATAATCTAGCAGGAAGCAATAGTCCAAGGTTAAGAAGGCAACTATCACACGCGGATGAATCACTAAGTAGAATCTGTTTGTTCCTATGTTGTTGTTTAGTAACATGTCTTCTCTTGTTTTGATCATGTTCTTCGTGTGTTTATACAATGTAATTATATTTAGTAACGCGATATATGATATGAATATACATCTTTGATCAATGTAACATATGATCACCTGGATTTGTATAGTTAACAATATGAATTTTGAGATAGACTCAATCGAAATTGAAAGGATGAATCGAATCCTTTCAATCATAAAGGGTCTAAGAAGGATTATGATTTATTTATTTTACTTTTAAGGAAAATTTAAGGAAAACTGGACTCAATGTACAAGTACAATAATAATAATAATATTTAAAAAAAAAAAAAAAAGAAGTAGTTTTGATCACTTAACCAAGGTTTTGATTTGCGATATCTATTTTAATAAGTAAAAATTTAAATAATCAATCTTATAATATCGAGAATGATTTCTAAAACTTTCCTCTGTAGAAATATGGAAGGTTCTATTAAGAAAAAATCCCACTTAAGAGACCAATACCATTTTATAGCACATCTTAGTCCACACTCTTTTCGTTTTTATTTATTTATTTGATTTTAACTTAACACAAAGTAAATAAAAACACAAATAAACTTTTAATTTATATGATATTACATTAAAAATATGTAAATATAAAAAATATTTTTTATGATCTGAATATTCAAATTGAAACAGAAATAGTAGTTTTCACATCTAGAGAAAGTAATGAATTTTCAAAGATATAAGCACGAGGATTGAAAAACAAGACATTCAAAATCAAGGCTATCAACATGTCAAAGAGAACTAGGCATAGGCCACCTCTTCTTTTTCGAAATTTGCATTAGAGCCTCAATTAAATCTGAATTACATAATACATGGTTCATTTGAGAGTGACGTTCTCAATAGAATTTTCTTCATACACAAAATTCAAACCTGAAATTTCTAAAAATTGAACAGTTTCACCACTGCAGCCACAACGTTGATAGGCGTATGCCACCTCTATCTCATAAGCCAACTTGTCATTATCTTTTTGGCTAGGTTAACAACAGCAAGTGCTGGTGGGTGGTGATTGACATGATGGCTGCCGTCTGTGGAGGGTGATGGCATAGAACTTTTTGGCTAGGTTAACAACAGCAAGTGCTGGTGGGTGGTGATTGACATGATGGCTGCCGTCTGTGGAGGGTGATGGCATAGAACATTCCAAATATGGGTATGTTTGATGTGAGAGAATTGAAAATTGCTTATGGTGAGAAAATGTAGAATTAGGTCTTAGGCCTAACTCATACCCTAAAAGCTAGCTCAAAGGGAGGATTGTCCAAGCCTTATAAGGAGTCCACCCATCTCATTAACCACCGATATGGGACTTTTGTCATTCTTTAACACCCCACCTCACGCCCAGTGCTTAGCATCTAGTGCGTGGGCAATTTTGATTTTGGGGGTCCCAACATTGGGTGAGACGGGCCCTGCTCTGATACCATGTAGAATTAGGTCTTAGGCCTAACTTATCTTATTTTAATAAATTATCTATTTTTAATACTTTGAAATTATTTGTTATCATGTGACACTTATGATAATTGTTGTATAGGTATGAACACCTAAACTTGGTTTCACATTCGATGTTAATGTAACGAATAAATTTTAAAGGATGATTATTTTACATATATGTTAGAGAGTTTAGCATATAGAGTGGAAATGAGTTGAGTTAAAGTGTCTACATGTGCATATACATAATGATAGAATTGAAATATTTAATTATAAACGGAGGCCAAATTTGAATCAGTTTAAGAAATTATACCCTTCGAACTAGTGGTATACAAGTTGATAACAATATCCAATTTCAATTTATCTTTTTTATTTGAAAAATAATAATAATTCAAATTTCACAATAAAACATGACCAAACGTCCAAGTAAACTTAAAAGGTATATATCTAATTGTATGACTGATAACTTATGTTTTATTTGGTAAAAAATGATAGATATCTTCAACAATTGTCTATAGATTTCCACTTATTAAAGTTAGTGTAACACTAGGGAAGCATTTTAAAAAATTTGTTGTCCACTTTGATAAGTTGATATGCACCTAATCCAACATCACATATACTACATAGAAATGATTGTAATTAGCACTAAATCTTATATAGGTAATAATAGGTTTACACTTTGTTTCGATAATTGTTATTCATTATTTCATAATGTATTGTATTATATTGTAGATACAATATTTGGTTAGATTGTATTGTTGTTGTATGGAAACATACCAAATCAGTTGTTTTATAAAATGAAAGTTTTCACTTTTTATTATTACGTAACAATGAAATTTAACAATATAATATATTTTGAATAATAATCAAAACAAATATTATATATATGGTAACAATATAATAGGTAATAATGATCGAAACAGAGTGTTAATAATTTAATGGTCTATCAATTTTCACACTAATAAATAACATTGAACTTTAATTTTTCAATATGATCAACTAAAGCATCTAGATGTAATATATGCCTTGTTACTATCATTTTGAACCACACATTATAGGTATACCAATTATTGTAAATGTGCAACTTTCTTTTCTTCAAATATAAAAATGACTTTTGTTCCATCGATAATGTCATAAAGCATCATATTCTTCTTATCAAAGTTAGTGTTTCACCATTCCCATGCTCTTTTTACCAATCACAAAAATATTGTCATGTTCCACTATCATGGCATAATGGCCCCAAAGAATCTTTTACCACGTATAATTCATTATTGAAGTTTGACGGATTCAAATGTTATTTTTACGTGTTTTAATTTGGATGAATATAAAAATGATAGATATCTCACGTAATTAATCAAGCTAAGGCATAAAAGTTATTCTGAACATTATTATTATATAAAAATAAAAGAATAAAGATGCAGCAAGATAAGTCTATGCTTCAAAAGGCAGACTTATTTGAACAAACGCAAGAAAATTCCACTTAGCTACAACCCATCTTAAGAAAAAAAGAATCAATATATTTTAATTATATTGATAAAATAATTTGGCCGGATAATATGTATCGATAAGTTTTACTTTAGATTAACTGAAATATAAATATGTCATCATATACATGCTTACTTCAATTGTAAAATATATTTTATTTCAAGTGTTTTTGATCAGAAATGCTTATTTAAACTTATCAATCTAGATATGTTATCCTGTTTTTGGGGCTAACAAAACAACGTATCTAGATTGAATTGCGTTATCCTATTAGAAAAAGTAGAAAGTTATTTTTGATTAAAGTAGAAAGAAAATAATATCAAAACGGTCTCACTAACCTTAAGTAGAACATGTCCAAAATAAACCAATCCCTTGGATTACTAACAAAAATAACACCATTCAGATTGATAAGTTAATTAATACATGAATACAAATATATATATATATATATATATAATAAACCATGTAAAATAAAAACATATGTACATAAAATAGTTTCTAGTAATAATTAAAAATATGAAAACTTTATAGTAAAAATAAAATAAAGTAAAACTTTTAAAATAACAGAGGCACTAATTTTCTTTCCAATAATGACCCTAGTAGATTCTTGTTTAACCTAAAATACAGCAGCAAAAACAGAGAAATATGAAATCGAAGAAATGGCAGAGATAGTTGAATTGCAGAGAAATTCAGCAAATTGGGTTAAGATAGTTGACGATATAGTGAGAATAGAGAAGAAAATTTTCCCCAAACATGAATCTTTAGCTCGATCTTTTGATGAAGAACTGAAAAAAAAGAATTCTGGGTTACTCTACATTCAATTTGGTGAAGAAATTGCTGGTTATGTTATGTATTCTTGGCCTTCTTCACTCTCTGCTTGTATCACGAAATTAGCAGGTTTGAACAAAAAAAAAACTTTTCATTTTGTTTAATTTTAGGGTTTGGTTCGATTTTTCGGTTATTTCATGGGTTTGAGATACTATCGTGATGCAATTACCAATTAGGATTTGATTCATTGTTATTTAAGTGTGTTTATTGGAATTTGCAGTGAAATTGTTGTAGATTACTTGTAAAAAACTTATCTTGAGCCGAGTGTCTATTGGAAACAGTGTCTCTTTAACTTGTTTTGAGTCGAGGACCTATTGAAAATAACGAGCTAGAGGTCAGGTCATATATAAAAGAAACTACAACAACATAGCTAGTCGAGTTTTCTAATAGGGAACTTTCACATATAGCTAATTAATCTTTCATAAATATAGTTTGATAATTATATGGATGAGAGAGGAAAGCGAGACTGAGAGAGAGAGGCGAGAGAGGGGGAGAAAGGTGAATTGTATATGTATATTGGTTAAATAATTGTATATTATATATATGTATTTGTATATATGGCAAGAGATATTGGGAGAGGGAGGAGAGAGACGAGCGAGATCGAGAGAGGGAAGAAAGAGGCGAGCGAGATAGGGCAGAGAGTGGGAGAGAGGTGAATTATATACATATACGATTATAATAGCTAGTGGAGTTTTCTAATATGTGTAACTTGTGTGCTGGGGCTAAGCATGTCAATGTTTGTGAATCGTTAGAATTTCAGATACTTTGTTGCGAGAAGCATTATTGTGCTTGGAATTGTTGTTGATACTAGTTTATGAAGTTCGGATCAATGTAACTTACAGTTAGGTCGGGATGATGAACTTTTGCGTGATGAGGTAGAATTCGTAGGATTGGATAGGACCAATGTGATTTATGATAGGAAGTTATGATCATGCGGAACTCGAATGTGACTCTTTGTTAATGTTTACTCGTATGAGAAAGAACAATCGGGAGTGTGAATGTGACTATAGTTTGAGCATTCAAAAGATAAAAATATCTTTTCGGGTGCAGTTCATCTACAAAAAAGTTGGCTTTATGCCTGAATTCATTTGCCGAACAAGTTCTGATCTCTATGAATAGAGAGGTAGGAATAATTGTTTCTGCTGTTTCAACGTTTTTTCCTGTATCTCGATAGGATGAAAGTGCAGCATTTCTAAATTAGAGAGGTGTTGCGTAGTTTTCCCCTCCGAGCTAGCTGATATGTTACTATTGAGGAAACAACAGACCTTGAAATAGCTAGCTGTTACTTTTAAGGAATTTTGCAGGAGAGTTTAGTTATATCTTTCTTTGATCGTCATCATATTGAATCGCTATAGGGAAAGGCAGAACGTGAATTGATATTCTTAGTAAATATCCCCGATAAGTCAAGTGAAGCATTGTCCGTCATTGCATAGAAGAGAGAACCATCTTTCATGTGATGTTTATTTTTCAAAAGAATTGCTTTCGTTCTCTCTGTTGTTATAAACTTTTTATCGTGATGTTTATGCCCGTCTCTCTTGTTGTTCACTGGCCTGAATGAATCAACACAAGTCAAAAACGAGATTCATATTCCTTCTGTTTTGGTATTTTTCGTTTTGTTTACTGATGCATCGTTCCTGTGGAATACATCAGTGAAAGAGAACTGCAGGGGACAAGGCCTCGGAGAAAAATTACTGAAGGCGGCAATGCAGAAATGCAGAACAAGAAACGTTCATCGGATATCTCTTCATGTAGATCCTACAAGAACTGCAGCCATGCAGCTATACAAGAAACTCAGTTTCCAAGTGGATACTCTTGTGGAGGGCTATTACTCTTCAGATAGAAATGCCTATAGAATGTATTTGGATTTTGACATGGAATAATAGCAATAATGATATAAAGAGAAAATTTTATCTTTCCATGATATCCTGCAACTGTCTCATATATTTTTTTTAATGTAAACATCAACAACGTTAGGGCTGTTCAAAATCGAATCAAAATTGATAACCAGAATCGAAAATGAGTTATTGGTTTACCAGTATTGGATTATTGGTTTAGCGGTTTTGATAATGGTTTTGAGGTTTTTTTTTTGTTATCGGGTTATTGATTCTTAATGGTTTGAGGTTTTTACTTAATGGGTTAACAGATAACCCGGTAGTAAATTAAACAATTATATTTATACTATTTTGTATATAAAGCCCTTGATTTAGAATTTGATTTCCTACTTTTATTTTTTGTTGTCTCAAAAATTTGTTTATTGTACAATATAAAAGTGTTTGCTTTTGAGCAAGATATAACTTGTGAACTTATGTGCATGGTTTATTTGGTTTGTCTCATTGTTTCTAAGGCCTCATTTGTTTTCATTAAAATTAAGAGGTCTGAATCTGAATACACATCTGAATATTAAGATTTGGATTAAGACCTGAGTGTTTTAATCTGAAAACACATCTGAATATTAAGATATGGTTTCTAAGTCTGAACACTAAATAATTAATGTTGTTTGTTTTTAATATATAAATGTAGAAGTGAAATTAAGCATTATATTAATAAAATATTATAAATTTTTCATTTCAACAAAATATGTAACTTTTAATTTTAAAAAAAAAAGTCTTAAAAGTTTAAATAATCATGATTTGGAGTACTATTTTTTCATTCAAAAACCTTGATAAACAACAAATACATCAAAAATATTATTGCAACCAGTGTTCTTGACACACATCAATACAAGAAAACTATTAATATAAAAAAAGTTACTTGAAAGGATTTATGAAAACTTATCAGTTGGGAAAAAATGGTGTTTGATTGAGAAAAATAAGAAAGAGAGTTTTTAGTTATGAGATAAAAAGGCACATCCAAAGAAGAGAAGTTATAATTGATTATTTTATAACTTATCAAATGATTCTGAATGTTGTTAAGAGTCTCCTACAGATCCAATTCATTCAGACCTCTTCAGACCCATTAAGAGTTTTTTTAAAAAATAAAACAAATGAACTTAAAGGGCTGAATGTGTATCATTCAGATTCAAACCTAAAAATCAAACATACTTAATGGACTGAATCTGAATGATTAAGATTCAGACCTCCATTAAGTGCAAACAAATGAGGCCTAAGTGATTTTCATTTATTATTTTTTTGCAGTCAAATCTTAATGGTTAAACCAATAATGATCAAAAATCGATAAACCAATAACTGATAAGTCAATATCTTAATGATTCTATAATGATTTAACATCTCTACAAATCGATAACAATAAGCCAAACTGATAAATTTTAAAATCGAACCAAACCGATCGATACGCAGTCCTAAACAATGTACTGGGGAGAAAGGCGTGTATGCAATCTACCCTATCTTATGAAGATAGAGTTGTTTCCGGTAGACACTCGGCTTAAGTAAAGTATATAAAGAACAGGCATGTAATGTAAATATAGTAGTGAAGATAGAAATTCAGCTTAAGTAAAGTATATAAAAGCACAAGTATGTAATATAAATATAGTAATAAAGAAGTCATGGTGAAATTTGAAAACAATAAAGAGGAGATCATGTTTTTGATAGACAATCGGCTTAAGTAAAATATATAAAAGAACAAGCATGTAAGTATAATAGTGAAGAAGTCACGTTGAAAACATTTCAATAAAGAGGAGCAACACGTTTTCGTCGACAAATCAAAAATAAAAAATAGCAATAAATATTATATGTTGCTGCCCAGGATCGAACTGGGGACCTTTAGTGTGTAAGACTAACGTGATAACCACTACACCACAGCAACTTGTTGTTCCTTTAAACGCATAGTTTGATTAATATACTTATTATTATCACTACACAATTTTATATAAATATTTATTTTGGTTTTGGTTGGTTCAATTTTATATTGATCGATGATTGGAAAATGAAATGTAAGAGATATTTAATGTACCCTCTAAATTTGGATTTTTTCTTTTTCTTGAATCATCTTTCAGCTATATGGTCACATAGGATCATTGCATCCACAAAGATCAATAATTTCACTAGTTCAACAAATCGGATATCATTTTATTATCGTTATTTTTCTTTCAATTATTATTTTTAATAAAGGGTTAGTATATATATTTTTTCTTCTCAAACATCAATTATGAAATTATATTAAATATATTATTTTTATTATGTTTTAAATAATAAATTTGACCCAGTAAATGTCATATGTATCATAATAAATCCAGACAGTAGAACTTGAATTTAATAATTATTTTATTTTAGGATAGTTGAATGTATATACAAGATTGCCATAAGCTAACCTCAATTTGTATGTCCTACTAAGTAAAAAGTAATGAAAGAGTGCTAATTAAGTAAGAAAATGGTTTACAATGAAAATCTCTTTGATTCAAAAAAACTAAAAACAATTATTTACCGTGTATACGATATCATTAATCAACCATATTCCACCTTTATAATCTGGGATCATTTGGTAGCTAGACTGTATTAGAAAAATAATGCATGCATTAAATATATGTATTAGTAATATCGGAGGGGGGGGGGGGGAGTTGTTGAGAGGGGATACATAGATCAACAACAATTTTTTGAGAATTATAAATTTTCACAACCCATAAGAGTTAGATCTTTATGTCCTCATTTCCTTTCTCAAAATGGCAAGACATATAATATTTCTGTATATTTAAGTTTAAATATTTCAAAATATTATAGGTTCTTGCTATTTTGAGAAGGGGGACGAAGATAAAAGAGGCAAATGAAAGAATTTGTTTTTAGATATATACTTTATGTATGATCTCTTGTCTTTTTTATTTTTATCATGATGATTCATATAGAGAGAGCAATGAAAATTTATAGTGATAGGAGAAAATGTGAAGATCTAGAGGACATTAATTACAATTAATCTATTTTAAATATTTTTTATTAAATATGAGATATTTTGCTAATAATTTGACCGTGAGATAGATGGATAAAGAAAATTAATTTCGGTGGAAGTAAATAAATAGAGACATGACTAGAATAAACATATTATATGTACACATACATAAAGCAATTAAATATGTATTTATAATAAAATATTTAGTATAATTTTACAATTAAGATAACGAGATAGACTATATGTACATACTTTATTTCTATCTCTTAAAAAAAATTTGTTCTATGTAATGATGTGAATCATTACTTAAATAGAATTTGGACTAGGAAGTAATTTGATAGAATTGAAGCAACATGAAATGGTTATTTAACGTGTAACGTCGTGAGTTTAAAGCCTTGACAAATTATTTATGCGAGATGATAAAATTACACAATAATTTTTTATCATTATATGTTTGATTAAATAAATGATTGTGTTGAACAAAAACATAGGCATATACCTGAAACTGGTGAGCATTACTATAGTATGCTAAAGTTTCCTTTGGACTAATGCTTTTTGAAACTACAGTCTACACCATTAAGACCACAAAATCAATTCTTTTTGTTGATACTATTCAAATTACACCAGATTATACTCTATTACGTGTGATTGGTTGATCTTTATTTTTTTTGGCTTTATTCTTATATGAAGGATAAATTATTACCTCGCTCTAAACCTTATGTCTTGAGTAAAACGCATAACGGATATAAATATTGATGCTTTTGAACTTTAAAGAGAAGAGACGAGAAGTAGAAATTCTCACCGGATATACCAACATTTGTAAACAATAAAATCTACATTAGATAATAATACTAAAAAAAACTTGTAATTGAAGTTAAGGTGCACACCATGTTTGAAGTTAAGATATCAATTTCTGGAATTTCAATATATTTGAAGTTAAGTCTTGACCAGTCAAATTTTAAATTTGTATATTTACTTTATCACCACCAACTTATTTGCAAGAGTAAGTGCAAAGAGATCATTTGAACCCCTTCAGGAAAAAATCACACTCTATAGACAAAGTTAAAATTATAAATAATATATATTTTAGTGAAATTCATATATAGAATTTTTTTTCTAAAAATGAAAAAAGCAAGGAGAAAGATGTCCAAACACAATAAAAATATGTATTTTTGTGCGATCCACCATTTCTTGATGATGATCTCATAGCATATATATTATTAGGTAGTTTGACAAGAATATTTTATTAGAGTCGATGTTCATTTTTGAAAGAAGAAAAAACTAAACTTATAGACTCAAAAATGAATATACGAAATAATCAAATTGATTAACTCAAAATCAAACTAAAGAGTATAATCCAATTCTAATTACTTATTTGAATTGATTTGGATTTTAATTTCTTGAAATCCAAAAAAATGTAAATTGAATTTAGCACAACTAGTAATATGAACTGCCTAAATGTTCATTCTTAATTGAACACATGATAAAATATTTTTGATAGACATTTTTAATTCATTTATATTTTGTAAAAGCTTTTATATTATATTGTACAAACATCCATTACGTTAATTATAAAAAACTATATCTTATTGATCTTTAATTTATACACATTAACGTCAATTGAAATACGAATAACATACAAGTTTAAAAAATCCACATCATGCCAAAAGAGGAGTGTTAAAATTGGAAAGAAAAAAGAAAAGAAAAGAGCAAATTTTTAGATCACAATGCATATAAAAAGGCAAAGTACATTAAAGTATTACGCAAAAGTATAGCTTTGATAATAATGGAAAAACATTCAATGAGAATATATTATTACAAATCAATATGCTCCTCCATTCATTTTATTGGTTTACTATATAAAAATAAATATTTATTCTCACTTATTTAATTAAACTAGTTCTCGAAACGTGCATCGCACGTTTGTCCCCTAATTGATATTAGAAAAGTTAATTTATATAGCTAAGTTCAAATCAAAGTCCTTTCTTATGTAAATTTAACATAAAAATATAACTCTGCAAAATATATAACATGAAAATCTTGTGTTACATGTTGGAGGTTTGATATTTTAAATACTTCATGAAAAACAAAATTTTTATTATATCAGAGGAATTAATATATTTAATTACTAAACATAAGTTTTAATAATAAAAAAATAAATTATCTTTTAAAAAAAATACATGTAAAGAAAAATATTACAAAATGTTTGGGCGGTATACCATCAAATTTATAGAAAAAATTACAATTTCAAACGGAAAAAAAAAAGAAAGTGAATAAAGACATGACATCCATAATAAAAAACACCACATTAAAATATATAGACAAAAGTAACTTCATACTAATTGAATTACATTTTGTTAGAAATCGACTTACCGTTAGACAAAACATATCATATGTATAAAAAACTATAATCATATAAAAATAATAAATAAGATAAAAATAATAAATAAGATATCATATATATAATTAAATATGAATTCTAAAACAATATTATTCAATGTATCATTTAATCATTATTTTACTATACATTATTTTTTATTTTATTTTTACTTTTGCACTTATTTTGTAACTGTAACAGTTAAGTACATGAATTTTTTAAACAATTGAGATTACATATAAAAAGGATAGTACAAATATGTTGTTTTAAAAAGATAAATAAACAATGAAGAAGGCACAATTATTATTCTATGGATTTCACATGTTTACCCTCAAAGTAATTGATAATAAATACAAAATGTGATTAGCTTTACTATATATATCCTAAAGATAGAAGAAAGGATAAATACAAAAATACAGTAATCAATTACGAAGTTATATTTAAAAACTCAAAATGATAGAGATATGAAAAATAAAAATTCACTTACAACTTCATATTGGAGTATATTCATCTTGTAAGTATCATATTACATATTTCTCGACAAAAAGAAGATGAATATGCATAAAATTTTAAAGAATACGAATAAATAAAATAGTAAGAATTCTTATAATTACAAATTGGTAATGAAAAATTTTCAACTGATGTAGACTAACCTACTATAGAATACAAGATGATCACAAACATAAATAAAAGAAGGAATATAAATAATGTGGTGTGAGTGTGTTTGATAGACTCTTCATTATCCCCACTTATCTTAAAAATTAAAATTGAAAGGTTATTAGACTCTTCATTACCCATATTTAATTAGTGCATGAATATATGATGCATTGGCATCTTGTTTGATGCATGAATTTAAATATAACTATTACTTAATATTTAATTAATTAAATAGAGATTAATATTAATTTATTTTAGGGGTAAGATAAGGGCAAAATGATAATTCAACTTTGAGTTTAGGAGCTTTTCACTTATAATAATATATCATGATAAAATATAAGAGAATATTTATTATTTTATATGTATTTTATTCTTTTCATTAAGTATTATTATTCATTTCCTAATAAATGAAATGACTTATGATAATTAATAGTTATATAATAATAGTAAAAATATATTATTTCATTTATTACTTTTTTCATTTTTATTTATATGATGACATTATTTGAATTGATAAAATTTAAGGGAGCAAAAATATTAAAAAAATTATAATTTATGATCTAAAATATTTCTCGACCCAAACTTAAGTCATAGTTATTTATTAAAAATCATGTTTATGTAGTATATCTTTTTATATCACGTCAAACATAAATAAGTAAATATGTCTAGACTCTAGATGATAATAGCTTCTAAGAAACTTCCATTGATTTACCAACCTGAAATGTGCACAAAATTTGCCAAGTCTTACGCTGTATTGTATCATTGAAAGTTCTAATTTTTAAAAGTTAGATGGTCATTGGTCAAGGCATTGTCCCACTTGTCTTGTTTCCTTTTTTTTTTCTTCTAGATCTTGATTTTGTAACTGAAACCCAACTCCCAAAATCCAATCTTGATGTTAAAGATTGGATTTTTAGGGTCAAAATATCTGTTAAACCTTCAAAGTTGCTGTTTTTTCAGTTAAAGATTGGATATTTGGGTCAAAATATCTGTTAATACCTTCAAAGTTTCTGTTTTTATCAGTTAAAGATTGGATTTTTGGGTCAAAACATCTGTTAATACCTTCAAAGTTGCTGTTTTTTTTTCCAGTTAAAGATTGGATTTTTTTGGGTAGATGGGTATGACAGGTGTCCAAGAAAATGGACATGGGGAAATGGGTATGTCAGATTTTCCATTGGGGAGCAAGAATAAGTATAAGAGAATGGATTCTGTGTTTACAGATGATGATGATGATGATCAGTATCAGTTGGAAAGGAGGAAGAAGAGTACTAGAAAATATGTTTTTGGTTGTGCTGTTTTTGCTTCACTTAACAATGTCCTCCTTGGTTATGGTAAATCTTATTTTAGTTTTTACATGTCTGTTGCTCTTTGCTTCATAAAATGTGAAATCAAATTATTAGGAGTGTATATGTATTGATACTTGCTGTGAGATGTTCTTATTCCTAGAAGTTGACTTTTTTTCAAGATTTGTGTTTTGAGCTTTGACTTGTGATGGACTAGTTTGTACTAGATTTTGAAACTAAAAAGGAAAGTGTGTTATGTAAATTGGGACAGAATGAGTATTAATCTAGAGTAGTAGTGATTATAGAAGCAGTAAATTTAGCAAGTGTGAATGCTTGTCTCTGGAGAAAATGTATGTGATTCAAGATTGAAGCCAAACAATCCTTTGGGCAGAGAGAGAACTGATCATTTTTATATGTAATCACATATTGGAGTTGATCTTTTTCTGACTTTTAGTTGAGTGACCATCTGAGAAATCAATCCTTACGTATAGAGGACGCTTAGAACCTTACACCAAAACTTGTCATAGGAAGGAAGGGACTCCCTTCATTACGAGTCGATAAAATGAACTCTAGAGCAAAAGCAAGTGACTTCCCTCAATGAATACATGGATCATAAGAAATTCTTAGACTAGGCATTGAAGACCTGTCATGTTTAAATAAAGTCCGCAATTTGCTAGACAGATTAACTAAAGTAGATAGTTGAAGATCCTATACACTTTGAGAAGCACGGTGAGCAATTCGTTAGTAAGTAGAACCAATGTCGTTATCTTCTCTAGCGCAATGCAGCAAGGAGAAGTACAAATGGATGGAGCTTAATTGCATTAATAATGTATTCTTTACTTTTATGCATTCAATCAAGGAAATGTTTAACTAATAGTCCAGTTTCTGCAAGTTCTAGTTCGTTATTAGTGGGGAAATAACCTGCTTTATCTACTGGAATTCAAGAAAAAGAGTGACAATTGTCATCTAACTTTTACAAATTATGTATACTACTAAGTGATATACATTATAATTCATTTTGAATACGTACTTCCTGGTTTTAGAGTAGCCGAAAATAAATCCAGGGTGCGGATTGTGGGATACAAAGAAATGTTTTCGAATGTATTCATCAATTCATGTAGCTGCATGCTGGTTGCTGTGTGCTTCTTTATAAAGTTTATTAACAAGCCGAGGTTTGATTTCGATGCTTATGTTTTCAATTTGCAGATGTAGGTGTCATGAGTGGAGCAATCTTATTCATTCAACAAGATTTGAAAATAACAGAAGTTCAACAAGAAGTTCTTGTTGGTGTTTTGAGCATAATTTCACTTATAGGTAGCTTAGCTGGTGGAAGAACATCAGATGCGATTGGTAGAAAGTGGACGATGGGGTTCGCTGCTGTTATTTTTCAAATAGGTGCAGCTGTAATGACTATTGCTCCTTCGTTCGAAATACTAATGGTAGGAAGGATTTTAGCTGGTGTTGGCATAGGCTTTGGCGTTATGATTGCACCCGTCTATATTGCTGAGATATCACCAACTATTGCTAGAGGCTCCCTCACATCATTTCCTGAGATCTTCATAAATCTAGGAATTTTACTCGGTTATGTATCTAATTATGCATTCTCCGGTCTTTCAGCACATATAAGCTGGCGGGTAATGCTTGCTGTTGGAGTTCTTCCCTCAGTCTTTATTGGAGTAGCTCTCTTCATCATCCCGGAGTCACCAAGGTGGTTGGTTTTGCAGAACCGAGTAGAAGAAGCAAGGTTGGTTCTTATGAAAACCAATGAAAATGATTCGGAAGTTGAGGAGAGACTAGCCGAGATACAACAAGCTGCTGGAACCGCAGACACAGACAAACCTGTCTGGCGTGAATTGTTGAGCCCCTCTCCTGCTCTAC
Organism: Solanum sitiens; assembly: GCA_016801875.1. Classification (NCBI taxonomy): domain Eukaryota; kingdom Viridiplantae; phylum Streptophyta; class Magnoliopsida; order Solanales; family Solanaceae; genus Solanum; species Solanum sitiens. The sequence goes on along the minus strand of JABWTJ010000280.1, from coordinate 564,592 downwards.
GTAGGATGTTGATCACAGGTATTGGAATTCAATGTTTCCAACAGATTACCGGAATTGATGCAACTGTTTACTACAGTCCCGCAATTTTTAAAGCAGCTGGTATTGAGGATGAATCAAAACTCCTGGCTGCTACGGTTGCTGTGGGAGTCAGCAAAACAGCATTTATACTAATAGCCATCATTCTCATTGATAAAGTCGGACGAAAGCCATTGCTCTATGTGAGCACAATTGGTATGACTACATGTTTGTTAGGCGTGGGGATCACTCTACTTTTAATGAAAGAAGGATCAATCAGCATCGCGCTAGCCATACTATTCGTTTGTGGGAACGTAGCATTCTTCTCAGTGGGGATTGGTCCTGTCTGTTGGGTTTTAACATCAGAAATCTTTCCCTTACGACTTCGTGCTCAATCATCAGGGCTCGGAGCAGTAGGAAATAGAATGTGCAGTGGGCTGATCGCGATGTCTTTTCTCTCTGTTTCCCGTGCAATAACAGTTGGTGGAACCTTCCTAATATTCTCAGTTATCTCTGCATTATCTGTTGCATTCGTCTATAAACACGTTCCAGAAACGAAAGGCAAATCGTTGGAGCAGATAGAGTTGTTGTTCCAGGATGAATACACATTTCAAGGAGGTGAAGTGCAACTTGGAGATGTTGAACATCTAGTGCAGAAGTGATACAAAAGTCCTTGTTGATTACATGTTAGATACACTGATTGAATTGAATCATTATTCATTTGAGTGGTGAGGTTTTGGAGTGGCTATCTGCAAATGCCACTACAAGAGAAGCCACGAAGATCACACCATACATCGATTACTTATAGTGAAACAGAGATAAATATCGAAGGTTGAGGCAGGATATGTAAATCTTATTTATCGAAAGAATCCCATGTTGAACATTTTTCGAAATATATATTGTTTTATTGGCTAAATGAAATGAAGAGGATTACTTCTTTGGCTGTAAATGATTTATCTTTGTAGTAACAAACAGATGATATCATTTTCTGTTCAATCCCTACAAAATAAAACAGGGGATCCTCTGTTCATGTCCCATAAGGCCTTCTGTATGGAATTAAACGAGAAAGTTCGCTCTAGTGTGATAGCCCACAAACTACATAGGAAAGATATTTCAAATAAAATTTCATGGTCAAACGCTAGCTTATTTCACTCGGAGAATTCGGGAATGTTTTACAGTTGGGAAATGTAATGTAATGCATAAATGTAATGAATTTTGTATAACAAGTAAAAGGAAAGACACACTCAACAAACAAACACACACACACACATTCCTTTCTGCTAGCATTTTTTCTTTTGCAGTTTTTCTTTCTTGAGAGCCTTGAACATAGCTGCAATTTCATCGTAATCCGGAAGCTTAGGATGGACATAGCTTTTCAATGACGATTCTTCACTAGGCTCGTGAATTACTGGAAATGAATTTGATCGAAGAAAGTTGTCCGCGAGGTTATCTTTAACTGGCATAGTCCTTGTCCTCATATAAAGCTGTCCGCGAGTCATTGCTGCTGCTGCTGCAGATGAGAATGTAAACGAACAACTCTCCAAATCATCCGTCATGAATGATCCATCCTTCATAGCGATAAGTCTCGTCTTTTGCAGAGGGGAAATACTCACATTGATATGATCAGTATGATCAGGATCCATCTTTAACATTAAGGGAAAAAGAGGTCCTTTGAACATGAAAAGCCTCTGATCTTGAAAGTTTAAATCTTTGCTTAAAATAGACTCAAACTCCTCAACGTCGTCCTTATAAGCTAATTGATCTGTCGTTGGCCCAGATATAAAGCCATTGGTTCTCCAAAACTCTCTTTTCATTACAAGCTCAGGACTAGAAATTGTAGATTGAGACGAATAATCACTACATCGAACATGATTTAATACTCTTTCATGCTCATTGTTCCTCGAACAATGAACTGAATCTATAGAAGTTTGCTCGATTGCTGATAAATAATCAGTTGAAGTTTCATCAGTTGCAGATGAACAATCAATCGATACAATATTTGCTTCTGTCGCGATGTTTGAATTCTTCAATCTCATTTCTCCATCTCTCTTGTTACCAATCACCTGCAATGCAATAAGATCGGAGTTAGGATTTTGAGTTTATAAATTCTGATGTATTATGATAAACAGTTAGTGAAAGTTTAGGTAGAAAACGTACAGATACAGAGTTTGAACCACAATTACTAGGTTTTACCGAATTCGTAAACAGCATAACAAAATTACCTGTTGTTGTTGTTGTGATTCATTTCTGTATTCAAGAAGTAAAGGTCCTTGTTGAAAGCAAATCCTTGCTATTTCATCCACCAATTTATATTTCACTTCATTTGAAACAGATTTTATACACAAGTTTTCTTTTATCTGGGTATATTAAAAGAACAACAAAACTTATAAAAATTTACAACCTCAACTAACTCATTATAGTAAAATGTGGACAAACCTGATAGTTCACAAGATTTCCAGGAAGTAATTCAAGTGCAGATGTTTCGAATTTCTTCCCATAACGTTGTACGAAGAGCTTCCTTATCGTAGGAAGCTCTGGTAAATTGCCAAGTCTCGTAGATGCAAATACGAGACTTGACACTGCTTCATTGATGTCATTTGGACAATCTCTGTATCGAAACAGAGATCGACAAGTATCAGATCACCTAAAAGATAACTACACGTAACTAAATGTACATATATTAATTCCTTACTTGTGTCTACGGATATATGGAAGGTTAATGAGAATAAATTCACAAAAATTCTCCAATAAATCATATACTACCAACATATTGTCATCCATAAATAGTTGATCAACCTGAAAATACAAAAAAAAAATTATTACAAGTTGTTACATTGACTAAAAATCTATATATCTACTAAAAACACGTGAATTTTATGTTAAATTTGACAAGATTCAAAAATGGATTAGTGAGAAGATATGGTAGTTATGAGGATAATTCTTCATTGGTAGAAAGGTCAAAGATAACACCTTTTGTAGGTGAAATTTAGGTGAACAATAAATTTGTTTCACAAGGTAAATCTTGACATTTTGACATATTGTGATGTCATGGATGACATCAATAGGAAGAATTTACTCCTATAAATAGGTAGCTCCTAATTCATTTGTAACACAACTCTCACTTGCCTTCTCATCTCCTAAGGCGTTTGTTCTTCTTTCTCTCTTGTAGTATTTCACTTGTACTCTTTTGGAGTGAAATAAATATTGGTTGGTTGTGTCTGAGGACTAGGCAAAAGAAAACAAAAGTTTGCCGAACCTCGTTAATTCTTGGTGTTCTTTTTGTTGTTGTCTCATTTACTATTTATTAGCTACATTTAGATATAGCAGTTGTGATTCTATCACTCTCTATATATTTGGCTTCCGCAACAATTGGTATCAGAGCCAAGGTATTATCTGAGTATGCTCTGTGGTTGCAGCATAGTCTGAACTTCCACATCAGAAAAAGATTTACTTTGGTCTTTGCATTGTTAGCTAGTAAATAGTATTTGTAGTAAAATGGGAGACAAGAAAAATGATGAGTCCACATCAAGTGTCAATAATACGTCATCATTGGCATCTTCGCTTATGACAAGAATTGTGTCAAATGCGAAATTTGCAGTTGAAATTTTTGACGGGTCAGGACATTTCGGAATGTGGCAAGGCGAGGTCCTTGATGTTCTTTTTCAACAAGGGCTAGATATTGCCATTGAAGAAAAGAAACCAGACGGTGTAGGAGAAGAAGATTGGAAGATTATCAACCGTGTTGCTTGCGGTACCATTCGATCTTACCTTGCAAGAGAACAAAAGTATCCATACACGAAGGAAACATCTGCAAATAAATTATGGAATTCATTGGAGGAGAAATTCTTGAAGAAAAACAGTCAAAATAAACTTTACATGAAAAGAAGACTGTTACGCTTCACTTATATTCCTGGTAGCACAATGAATGATCATATCACCAGCTTTAATAAGTTGGCGACAGATTTGCTGAATATGGACGTGACTTTTACGGATGGAGATATGGCCTTAATGTTGTTAAGTTCACTTCCCGATGAGTTCGAGCATCTTGAAACGACTCTACTGCATGGGAATGATGAAGTATCTCTTAAAGAAGTTTGTTCTGCTTTATACAGTTATGAACAAAGAAAGAGAGAAAAACAAAAAGGCGGAGAAGCAGAAGCACTGGTTGCGAGAGGTCGTTCTCAAAATCATATGAGAACGAAGAAAGGGAGATCCAAGTCAAGATCCAGACTCAGCAAAGATAAATGTGCCTTTTGCCGAGAAAAAGGGCATTGGAAGAAAGACTGCCCAAAGTTGAATAGCAAAGCCAAACCAAATACTGGGAAGGCTGTCATGAATTCAAATGTGGCTGATTGTGATGACTCCGATTACTCACTAGTTACAACAGATCCATCCAAATCATTTGATGTATGGTTGATGGACTCAGCTTGTAGTTATCATATGTGTCCTAATCGGGACTGGTTTATTGATTTACAAGAAGGAGAATGTGGAGTTATTCACACTGCAAACAATAATACTCTTACCGCATATGGTGTTGGTTCAATCCGATTAAGGAACCATGATGGGTTAAGTAGAACATTAACAGATGTTCGATATGTACCAGATTTAAAGAAAAATCTCATTTCTGTAGGAGCCCTAGAATCAAAGGGGTTCAAAGTCATTGCAGATAATGGCGTGATGAGAATATGCTCTGGTGCACTGGTGGTAATGAAAGCAATTCGAAGAAATAATAACATGTACCACTATCAAGGTAGTACAGTTATTGGGACAGCGGCAACAACATCCAATGACGAGAAGGAGGCAGAAATGACCAAGCTGTGGCATATGCGCTTGGGACATGCTGGAGGGAACTTTATCAGATCAAGGATTGCTAAAAGGAGTTAAAACTTGCAACTTGGAGTTTTGTGAACATTGTATCAAGGGAAAACAAACAAGGGTTAAATTTGGAACAGCTATCCATAATACTAAAGGTATTTTGGATTATGTTCATTCAGATGTTTGGGGTGCTTCCAAAACACCTTCATTAGGTGGGAAACACTATTTTGTAACCTTTGTTGATGACTTTTCTCGAAGATTGTGGGTGTATACGATGAAAACAAAAGATGAAGTATTAGGAATTTTTCTCAAATGGAAGGCGATGATAGAAACTCAAAGTGGCAGAAAGATCAAGTGTCTTCGCACAGACAATGGTGGAGAATACAAAAATGATCTTTTTCAGAAAATTTGTGAGGAAAATGGCATCGTCAGACATTTCACCGTCAGAAATACACCACAACAAAATGGAGTGGCAGAACGCATGAACCGAACTTTGCTGGAGAAAGTTCGGTGTATGTTGTCCAATGCTGGCTTGGGCAAAGAATTTTGGGCTGAGGCAATAACATATGCGTGCCACCTCATTAATCGTCTACCATCTGCTGCTATTGGTGGGAAGACACCATTTGAAAAATGGTATGGAAAACCTGCTGAAGATTATGGTTCTTTACATGTATTTGGCTCAATTGCATATTATCATGTAAGAGAGTCAAAATTGGACCCAAGAGCAAAGAAAGCTTTATTTATGGGAATTACTTGTGGAGTCAAAGGATACCGTTTATGGTGTCCAGAGACAAGAAAAGTTATTTTCAGCAGGGATGTTACCTTTGATGAATCTGCCTTGACAAATAAGGTAACACTTGAAGAAGCCAAACAAATTGATGGTGCTTCAAAGCAGGTGGAGTTTGAAGGAAAGATAATTTTCCCAACACAGGGATCAAACGAGGAAATAACAGAAGATTTTCCTCTTGAAGGAGAGCCAGTCGAAGAGGAGGTTCCATCTCAAGAACCTCAACCACAACTTGAATCAATAGCAACGAGCAAGCCAAAAAGGACAATAATAAAACCTGCTCGACTCACAGATATGGTGGCTTGTGCTAACTCAATTGCAGCCGATGACATTCCTACCACTTATAAAGACGCAGTCCAAAGTTCACAAGAAGATAAGTGGAGGAATGCCATGGATGAAGAAATGCAATCCCTTCATCAGAATCATACATGGAGATTGGCCAATCTACCAGAGGGCAAAGCAATTGGGTGCAAATGGGTATTTGCAAAGAAAGAGGGATTTCCTAACCAAGAAGATCTTCGCTACAAAGCAAGATTGGTGGCCAAAGGATATGCTCAAAAGGAGGGAATTGATTATAATGAGGTATTTTCTCCAGTTGTGAAACACTCCTCCATTAGAGTTTTGTTGGCTTTGGTAGCACAGTTGAATTTGGAACTAGTTCAGTTGGATGTAAAAACTGCTTTTTTACATGGAGACTTGGAAGAGGAAATCTATATGACTCAGCCAGAAGGATTCAAAGTTGATGGAAAAGAAAATATGGTGTGCAAACTTGAAAAATCATTGTACGGATTGAAACAATCTTCTAGACAATGGTACAAACGATTTGACAAGTTTATGTTGCAGCAAAGGTACATAAGAAGCAAATACGATCATTGTGTGTATTTGTGCAAGCTTGAAGATAATTCCTTTATATATCTTCTCCTATATGTTGATGATATGTTGATAGCTTCTAAAAGTCAAGAGGAAATTGAGAAGCTAAAGATTCAACTAAGAAAGGAGTTTGAGATGAAGGATTTGGGTGAGGCAAAGAAGATTCTTGGCATGGAGATAAAAAGAGATAGACATTCAAAGAAACTCTATTTATCTCAGAAAGAATATTTGAAGAGAGTACTAAACCGATTCGGTATGAATGAAAAAACAAAGTCGGTTAGCACTCCGCTTGCTCCTCATTTTAAGCTTAGTGATGTTATGTTACCTAAGAATGAAGTTGAACGAGAATATATGTCAAGAGTACCATACGCTAATGCTATTGGTAGCTTGATGTATGCAATGGTTTGCACAAGGCCAGATATTTCACACGCTGTTGGAGTTGTAAGCAGGTACATGCACAATCCTGGAAAGGATCATTGGCAGGCTGTAAAATGGATTCTACGGTATATTCATAATACTGTAGATGTTGGTTTGGTTTTCGAGCAGAAAGATAGTCAATATCTTGTTGGATATTGTGACTCAGATTATGCAGGAGATTTGGACAAACGAAGATCAACTACTGGTTATGTTTTCACTATTGCAAATGCACCAGTTAATTGGAAGTCTACTTTGCAGTCAATAGTTGCTTTGTCTACCACTGAGGCAGAGTACATGGCAATTACAGAGGCTGCGAAGGAAGAAATTTGGCTTCAAGGATTGCTTAGAGAACTTGGTATTGGACAAGAAGGAATCACAATATTTTGTGATAGTCATAGTGCTATTCAATTAGAAAAGAACCAAGTTTATCATGCAAGGACGAAGCACATTGACGTCCGATATCATTTCATACGAGAGATCATAGAAGATGGTGGAGTCATAATGCAGAAAATTCATACTACGGATAATCCTGCCGATATGTTGACAAAAGTGGTGACTGCGGTCAAGTTTCAACATTGTTTGAACTTGATTAACATTGTTGAACATTGAAGATTATGGTTGAAGACACAATCAAAATTGTTGTTGAGAGAAAGTTGAAAATGGAGAATCTTGCCAAGGTGGAGATTTGTTAAATTTGACAAGATTCAAAAATGGATTAGTGAGAAGATATGGTAGTTATGAGGATAATTCTTCATTGGTAGAAAGGTCAAAGATAACACCTTTTGTAGGTGAAATTTAGGTGAACAATAAATTTGTTTCACAAGGTAAATCTTGACATTTTGACATATTGTGATGTCATGGATGACATCAATAGGAAGAATTCACTCCTATAAATAGGTAGCTCCTAATTCATTTGTAACACAACTCTCACTTGCCTTCTCATCTCCTAAGGCGTTTGTTCTTCTTTCTCTCTTGTAGTATTTCACTTGTACTCTTTTGGAGTGAAATAAATATTGGTTGGTTGTGTCTGAGGACTAGGCAAAAGAAAACAAAAGTTTGCCGAACCTCGTTAATTCTTGGTGTTCTTTTTGTTGTTGTCTCATTTACTATTTATTAGCTACATTTAGATATAGCAGTTGTGATTCTATCACTCTCTATATATTTGGCTTCCGCAACATTTTAGACGTACATTTCTATCAGAACGTTGTTAAAAATATGAAATTTTCGACATACGTACCCTATCAAAGACAATTTGGTAATGTCCATGTCTAAGTAGTTGCCCTAAATCATCTTTCAATTGCTTAACAATGCAACTTCTCTTGTTCTTCAATAGCTTAAGCCGGCATTTAACTCTTTTAATCAAATTCTTACTGCAAAAAATAATAATTTAGTAATTACGTTAGACAGACGCTCTGTCTAGTAGTATAAATTCGTCAAAAAAAAAATTATAATGAAGGAAGGGAAATTGAAATTGTAATTTGTACTTACCATTTAGTAGCTTTTCTCCACCCAAAAATTATATCAAACATATCAATAGGAACGTGTATGATACACAATAATCTGAATGAATAGCGATAAATTGATCAACGAGAGTGAACTATGTTTAGAGAATTATTGTGGCAATTAAATGATGAAAATGGAAAAAATGAAAGAGCATGTGTGTTTTCACTTTTTAGCTAAAAGAGAAAGTAAATATTTTTGGTTGAAGAATATATGAACTGAACCACCAGTAATAAAGTTTGTATTTTTTTTTTATATAAAGTTTAGTTTAAGGGGAAAAAAAGGTAAAAAGATAAAATTAACGAAAAATATTAAAAGCAGCTTTTTTAACTGCTTCTCCACTATGCTCATAAGTCATAACCATTATCCCATTAATTTTTTATCACGTTCGTTAATCCCCACAACTCATTCCACTTATTCAAAATAATAATAATAACAATAATAATAATAATAATAATAATAATAAAAGGTGTGTTTGTTAAGCTTACATGACGGAGATAAAAATATTAGGTTAATTTTTAATTTGTCAAAAGTCCTAACTCTAAATCGATGATGAATCAAATTATTTAATATATACTTATTGACACCACGATTTGAAAAAAAAAGGTACTATATGTAATATGAGTACTTATCTAAGTTATCCTCGATTTTGCCTAAAATATCATATTTTCAGTAATTAAAAATAATAAGAGTCAATTTGGATGAAAGTGGCAATAATAATATTTTTTATTTTCTATAAGATGAACATATATTAAAACAATCTCAAGTTTTAGAAAAGTAGAAAACGACTAATATTTTGAACCAATCAAAAGAATAATAATTTGATTAAAAAAAATTTAAGATAGTGATTGACATTTGGCTAAGACAAAAGAATAATAATTTGATAATTTAAGTTTAGAAAAGGCATATGATCCTTAACTTGGCGGAGTCCGTAATTATGACTTTTAATTGTTGATTTACATAAGTCAATACTTAAACTTGTATAAAATTGAAAAAATGGATATACTCGTCCTACATGACAATTTTATGTACTATGTGAGGTCATACATATATTATGTCAGGTAGAACATGACGTGTGTTTACTTATTTATTTTGAACTAATACATGTATATTGGATATTCAGAGATTGAAAAATAAATTTAACAGAGAGGGATCGTCTGGATATCAACATTAAGATTTAGAAGTAACATCTTAATCGTACGTTTAGATTCAGATATCTTAATCAACTAACTCAAATCGATTCTAAATATATAATGCATTGGCATGATCATAGCATTATCATTTGCTCATGTCCTAGTTAAACGCACGCTCTGATTTCTTGTCTATTTTGGTGGTCCTGTTGGGGGTCAAAGAAACAGTTCATCACCATTTAATAAATCCTTTTTGGTAAGAAAGAAAAAAAAAAGGCCAAAATTTATTTTTAAAAAATAATTTTTTTTTTATTTCCCATCTTTTCTTCGATATTTACAGTGGAGTTCGACAAAATTCGGATTTGCGCATTAGAGGTAAAGCGCTCCCTAACAAAGGTCCGTATCAGGGAATTCGAAGTCAAAACTGCTTGATTAAAAATGAATGAGTACTTACCACTCTATCACAACCCTTTTTGGTAAATAAAAAAAAAATGAATAGCATGCCTTTACATTTTTACTTTTAATATCGTCAAAATTTCTTACTTATTTTATCATGTTTCGATTAGTAAAGAGAGTATTTTAAAAAATATATATAACACAAAGTGGATTATATCACATTATTTTGTAGGCAGGCAACTGATAACGAACTTAATATTGTGGGGAAGTGAGATAAGAAAGCTAGGCATAATGATGTCAACCAGTGGCACCAAAAAGTCATATTCTTATAACCTTTTATACTTTTATACATTTCTTTTGCAGATAACTATAAGATAGTAATCATAATTATCCTTAATTATATGCTCCAACACAATTTGATTCCCATTTGATACTTTTCGAATTGAGAACCTATCAAAAACAACTTTTTAATCTAAAAATAAGGATAAGAATTGTGTGTATATATATATTTTCTTCATCAAATGATTCTATTTATAGAGTTACACATAACAACTTATTGTTGTTATGTTTCAATACGCCACCACACTATATCAAAAATGATTATTAGCGGCAATCAACACTTTTTATATATGTTCCTAAAGTCTTTAGTGACATTGATTTTAATGACACTTAACTAATGTCGATAAAAACTTAACACTCTTTATTAATGTCTATATTTATTACCGCCAAAAGTTATTTTTGTTATAGTGCACTAGCTTTCATCACATATTTTGTGACGGTTATTTAGTGGTAATTAATATAATTGTCGCTATATTTTTATATTTATAAGTGAAAATAATAAATACGAATATTTATATTCAATACCTTATTAGTCTATTCTCCGTCAGAAATGTTACAATTAATCTAAAAAATTATATTGTTCAAATTCTGAATCTACCTCTTTAAAATGTCAAGGCATAAATTCCCCAAAATTAAAGAATGAGAAGAGAAAAGGGAAAATGGAAAATAGAGCCAAAGAGAAGATCAAACTTCTCTTGTTAAGATTGTTGACATAGAAATCTCTCTTTTTTCCCCTATATATCTAGAACCATAACTATGAAACACGTATTAAATGAATTTTATTTTTTAAAAAGAAAATAAGGATCAAAAATTAAAGTCTCACCGACAAGATAAAAGTTCAAATAATTAACTAACTGAACTGTTAAAATTCTCGAGATGAACAACATTGGATGTTTGTTTGCCTTAAAGTTTTCATTCATCATTCACAAATAATATATCTTGACAAAAATAAATGTTCTACTACATAATATAAAGATTTGCTATTAATTCCAATAACCAATCATAAAAATAAAAAATCAACAACATTTTATGACTCTAGCAGGAGAAACACCACCAATACCAGAACTAGAATTAGTACAAGATTTTATAGTATGAGCCCTCATAAAAGAAAAAATAGAAATCATAGCAAATTTCACTTTTAAAACAATTTTCTTCAATTTCTTCTTCTTTAAATTCTTTGAAGATTCCAATTTATAGCTTTGCAAAAATATATTTCTTTTTCTTGCCCTTTCCCTTCTATAACTAATTGAACTCAACATAATTGGACTACTTCTTTGTTTTACACTCCTTTTTAATTTCATAATTGTTCTTCGAACACTATGACTATGATCTTCATCATTTTGCATCGAACCTTCCATGCTTTGTGGTTGATCCAACGGCTCGTATCGATCCATCCGTCTGCTAAAACTTAACGGGGTGTTTCGTACGAGACTTGTCATAGCTAGTGCTCTGATTCCACGTTTGTCCTGCTTTTAACTTTGGAAAATATTTGGTATATGGAGAGATTTTGGTGGTAGAGTAAAGTTTTAGCTATGAATATATTTATATATATATATATATATCAATTGGTATTTGATGGATTGTGTATTTATTTAGTTAAATTATTGATGACATTTTAATAAACGTGTTCATTTGACTCTACTTGCCAATTTTTAGTCTAGGTAGGCGGCTTGGTTGTTTAAATAAATTAAATGATTTTAGTATTAAAAAAATGACAAAAATGGTACGTTATCTTTAAAGTAGGTTCAAAATAGTCCATATAAGTATCACTTGAATAAATTTTGACCCTTTAAATTTACAAAATAATGTAGTTTTGATCTTCAACAAATATTTATCAAATATTAATTATTACTCCGTCTTAATTGATATGATATAATCTGAATTTTGAAAGTCAAACTTTTTAATTTTGACTGTCTATTCGAACATATGATTTTTTACCTCGTTGATAAATTTGAAAGATTAAAACTATTCAATTTTTTTAACATACACTCAAATATAAGGGATCATTTTTGTTATTATGTCGATATAGTATTGCAATATTAAAATTGGTAGTCAAAGTCAAGAAGGTCATATTCAAAACATTTATTGGATTAGTTAGAATTTAAGAAAAATGTAATTAAATGTCAATTGTTTTCACTTCATATAAGTCAATATAAAGAATGGGTTCTAAGTAATACTTAATAAGAAAAGAAATAAAGAAGAAACTTCTTTCAAGCACAAAATATTTGACTACATATGGAGGCTTTTTTTGTTTTCATTTGGTCATCTTGAAATTAATATTCCTTTGGGGAATTTGTTTGTTAAAAAGAAATATTAGTAGAAATGATTGATGGGTTGTTGGTCGGATTTAATTGAGAATTCATTTGTAATGAGTAATTTTGATTGAAATTGGATAATTTTGGTTAATTTGGACGAAATTGTAAACGGAGAGATATACACAGCAAGATAATAGTCTGACAATATATGATCCTTTTTCTAGTTTATAATGTTCGGTGGCTATTTTTATATATATTTTGATTAAATCAATAAACAGAAAAAATTATAAAGTTTCCTAAAATTTTAATAATAATATATTTATCAGTTATCGTATTAAAAAGTGTTTGGTCCTAGTCATGTATGTTGTCAATGTTGTCATAAGAATCATCGATAGGGTCGCTATTAAATTAAATCTCGTTGACATTCCATTAGTGAAGAAACAAGACTATACTATATACTAAAATATATTAATATATTGTAAAATGAAGCAATTTTATTTAACTTTAACTTTTAATATATCTAGAAGTTGAGACTAATGGATGTAATTAATTAAATCCTAAAACATTGAATTTATGTTTTCAAAAATGACCATCGGACAACATTGGATCCTAAGTATTATTTTTATTCCACTAGATTAATAAAAATTTGATTAATATACAATATAGTAAGAAAAATAATATATAAACTAAATCATAGCATAGTTTTGGAAGAATTTAAGCACGTGTTTTAATATTTTTGAAAGTGAATAATAAGTGTATACACTGAACATCAACCAAATATTACGGCCCATTATATATAGATTGGGCTTCTCCATCACCATGAAGCCCCATAGGAAATTAAAAGGGCAAATGACATAAATCACATACTTTTAACGTAAAATTACCATTTATTTCTTATAAGTTTATAATTATAAAAATCTCTCAAACTGATACAATAATATAAGCGCTGATACATTAATCGGATGCGCCAGATACAATAATCGTTAAGTAAGATACATTATATTTTATACATGATACATTAATATGATGTACATTTTATACATGATATACTAATCTGATGCGCGATACATTAATCTAATGCGCGAGATACATTAATTTGTTGCGCTGATACATTAATCTGATGTGTGAAAATGAGGAATTTTGGGAATTTGTAAAACTAATAGGGGACATTGGTAATCAGCGAATTTTAAAGGTGAGATTTCTGTCATTTATTCAAATTAAAAAAAAAGCAATATTTAATTGGATTGAATTTTGTGGTGTTGTTAAAAGAGATTTTTTTGTTAATAACGTTATTTGCATCTAGATTTATGAAAAATAATGAGATTTTATTTCATTATAAAATCGTAAAAGTATTTTGATTTTGAAAACTTAGCAGAATATATTGTATTCATGTACATAATAATAGTGAAATACATTCGCGCAAATAATAAGTGTATTCACACGCATACAATATACAAAATGCATCATATATATGCTAGTAACAATAGTGAAATACATTTTATATGTGCACTTAGTAAGTGTACGTAGCTTTTCATATAAAACATATTTGTTTAATTATATCCATTCAGATAATAAATATATTCGTATAATTTATATCTTTTACATGCTTTTTAAAAAAAATCATAAATAAAATGAGAAGTTAAAATAATTTACCATTTATCAACTACTCTGAAAGAAACTTTTTAAAACTTATTAACTTATTTGGACTCTCAAAACAATTAAAAGTCGATAAAAGATAGTACTCCCTCTGTTTAAAAAAGATTGGCCTAGTTTGACTTGAAACGGAGTTTAAGAAAAGAGAAAAGACTTTTTAATCTTGTGGTTCTAATTTAAAGTTATGTCAAATGTACCAAAATACCCTTTAATCTTGTGGTCTTAAACATGCCACGTGAAAAGTTAAAGTTAAAGTGTTGCCAAAAAAGAAAGGGGTCATTCTTTTTTAAACAGACTAAAAAGGAAATAGAATCATTCTTTTTTAAACGGAGGGAATAATATTTTTTTCTAAAACATCAAGTAAATATTTATATATAATCAAGTGAACAACTTATATAAACCGAATGTGTGTATATATATATATATATATATATATATATATAAACTCCAAACTATCGTTAAATAGATAAATATAGAACCTCAGTTTGATGTGTCAAAGCAATTCAATTAACTTGTTAAAACATGTGAAAATATTCACATGGGATATGAACATTTTATCAATTTAAGTAATCATAAAAGAAGAATACTCTAATATTTAATAAAAGTAATAAATACATCACGTGCAATAGAAATCACAATTTGGAATTTTTCTTTAATTTTGTGTGAGTAAAAATAACATTTATAGCAGTCACATTAGAGTACACTAAGCTCATAAATTTACTATATTTACTTTTCATCTTTGAGATCATGTTACCATAATTTTACCAATATAATATTTATTATTATAATATATGCTTTCTTCATTTAAAGCTGGTCCATGAAAATTGACAAACCTACTTCAATTCACCATTCAAATTTTCACGTTAAAACAACATATTGCTTTGTCATAGTAACTTTTTGTACCATAAAATAATCACCATACTTCACAAAAAAATAATTAAATAATATTCTCTTTGTCTAATCAATTTATAAAATTAAGATAAAATTAACTAATATTTCTCATTCTTCCTTTAGAATTAATTGAAAAGATATGAATTAATCGCATAATATTTACACGATCAAATCATTTAAAATATAATTACAATTATATTTGTTTAATAGAAGCATTGCCGGGTAATCAAGTGAAATTAATAAGCTTATAACATATTAAATTACGTTCATAATGTAAAAAGTTCATTACACTATCAATTACTATAATTTAAATCAGTCGAATAATAAAAAGTTTCCTTCTAAATTATGTTATTAGTAATCTGATTGAGTAAATATATAGCTCTTAGACTGTATCCTTTTGGCAAAAATAAATATACATATTTATAAAAAGTGTAAAAATCTTTATCGATATTAGTTAATTTCCATTGGATTCAGTGTCACTATTGACTTTAAGGACATTTACAAAGAGTACTAATTGGCGCTGAAAATACATATTTAGCGACAATTAAGCTATTACCGTTAAAGATAGTTTTTGATATAGTATTATCATTACAAGGTAAGTGACATGATTGACGTAAAATAAAATATTTTTTACATTGTCAATGCACGGAACGAAAAAAAAAAGTGTGGCAAAGTGTGATTCACAGGGTTCTCAAGCCCTATGAGTGTAAATGTGCCTATTTCATGTGACATAGCTTATTGTTATATCATCTCTCACTCTTGCCTGTGACTTGCTTCAATTCTCACCTCTTTTAAATATCCATGCATTTCTTTCTTTTTTCCTTCAACAAAACATTATAATATCAAACAACAAATTAGGTGATCAAAGAGCTTAAGAGGAAGAAGAAGAAGAAAAAAAAAACAAATTAAGGATGTATACAATGAGGAGTTTCAAGTATATTGCAATTATGATCATTGTTCTTCTTGTTTTCCTTCCAATTGTCATGAATGCAAGGCAAATTCCCAAGATTAACTCATGTATGATCAACTTCTTTTCTTCCAACCATTTTATTTTGTCGGTTACTCAACTGATAGTTATTATTTCAGAAAGTCGTGATATTTTTTTCGATAATAACTACTTATTAGTTGAGTGAATATTTGATGAATCAACTCTTTAGTTTTCTTTATCAACAAATAATTTTATAAATTTTACCTTTGATGAATTTTTTTATAGTCACACAAATATTATAACATGTTTAAGACCACAAATTATAAGTCTGTGTTTTCATTCAATTGGTGCCCCATAAAATAAAATTCAATTCTTCTCATACAAACTACTATAAGTTAACAATTTTTCTCATATTAATATGATTTAATAAAGTATTAAATCTTTAAATAGACAAATATTTTTAAACTGAATGGAGAGTTTGTTTTTAAGATTTTTACTCAACCTTTATAAGTAAGACATTTATCAGTCTTCAAATATTTTGGTACAAAACTACTATGTCCATAATTAAAAACTACTAATAAAATCTGCATATACTCTATCCATTTTATATTCCATAATCTCTATTTATGTGATCACACTGAATATATTATTGCTATCGTAATATTTTGCTCTCTCTTGATTACCACATAAACTTTGTGCTAATGATGCTCATTTTTTTTAATTTTTTTTTTAGATGAAAGACATAGGGTCATGTCATCAACTAAAAAGTCAAAATTGTCAAAAAGAGCAGATACATTGCAAGTAGCAGGATCAAGATTACCAGATTGTTCTCATGCATGTGGATCATGTAAACCTTGTAGATTAGTGATGGTTAGTTTTGTTTGTTCATCATTAGAAGAAGCTGAGACTTGTCCTGTTGCTTACAAATGTATGTGTCATAACAAATCATACACTGTACCTTAATTAATCATTAGTTTTTTTTAAAAAAAATAAAATAACTATATGTTATGTTATCAATTTTCCAATTAATATCATATGTAACATATAGTACTTATTAATTTCCTTTAGTTCCCTAGTGTAGGGTCTAATTTGTAGGATCAATATTTCTCATATGTATTCAATGAGAGTTTCTTCTTTCATTTTTTTTAATTGCAAGATACATCGATAATCTATTAAATTTGTTTGTAACTTTCATTAGTTCTGATTAAACATCTAAACACGTGATAAAATATTTCTAATACGGAATCTTGGAAAAGCGATCTCCACAATATATATTCTCAAGCACATGTTGCATAAATAAGTTGATTACTTAACAAGTCGTAAAAACTCAGGTTTGTTTCAATTGATGTGTATATCATGTACAATTAAAGGAGGAGTTTATGTGATTAAATTAATATATCAAGTATCGCTTTCTCTCTCTCTCGCGCTTTATACAAACATAAATTATACATTGTATTTTGTATAATTCGTGTTTGTATAAAGCGAAAAAGAGAGAAAAACAAAAGAGAACTAGGCAGGGGAATATTTGCATTGTATAATTATAAATGTATAGAATGAAGATATATGTATTTGCATGTGTATATACAATTTTCTCTCTCTTTATACAAACAAAAACGCAATTTATACATTTCTGATTGTATAAAGCGAGAGAGGCGAGCGAGCAAGAAAGGGAGAGTGTCGAGCGAGAGTTTGAGGGAGAGAGGCGACTGACAAATACTTTGCTACAGGACACAATTAAATCAAAGTGTGATTATAGCATTTAATTTGAATTATTAGTTTGTCATTATATACAATTTTCCCAATATTTATGTATCATAAAAAAATTGATTCGGATTGTATATCTGTGCATTATTAAGGTGTGATACACGGTATATATTTGTATCTATATATGTTTCAGTTTCAAAGCTAATATGTGTATTTGTGTGTGAAATTGAAAGAGAGAGAGAGTGAGGAGATTATGTGTTTGTATATATGTGATTTGTATATCTCAGTTATTGAGATATAACTTGCTCGCCTCTCTCCTCTATTTCTCAAAGTCTATTTTCTTGCCTAAAGCATAAAAAGTTACATGTCAAAAGATTAAAACTTTGTACCAATTTAGGAAATTGTAAACCAAATAGGAAAATGATTATTCACTATATTAAAAATGATCATAGCGGTAATTAATTCTTACTTGTCACTAAATATATATTTTAAACGGTAATTAATATTTTTTGTATATGTCCCTAAAGCCTTTAGCGACATTGATTCTAATGACACTTAACTAATGCCGATAAAGACTTT
This sequence comes from Solanum sitiens, assembly GCA_016801875.1. Taxonomy (NCBI): domain Eukaryota; kingdom Viridiplantae; phylum Streptophyta; class Magnoliopsida; order Solanales; family Solanaceae; genus Solanum; species Solanum sitiens. Next base: position 546,313 of record JABWTJ010000280.1, on the reverse strand, counting down.
AGCACTCTTTATTAATATCAGTATTTATTGCCGCTAAAAATTATTTTTATTATATTGATTTTCGAAATTGTCTCAGCCAAATTTCATACTTCATAGTTTCTGGCCATGTTTATGTAAAATTTACCACGGAGTTCTATCGATTTTCTTTTTAAAAAATAATTTTATTTTCGATAGGCTCTATCGATTATATAGTTATTTTTTCGATAGGCTAGGCTCTATCAATTATCTCAACAAAATACATGATCAACTGTCTTTCTCTAAGCATAACACGTTTAGTAGTGCTTCTAATTTGATTCCCATAGTGGATCACATAATTTATTTATCGTGCATACATGTTAGTTGTTACATGGCCTAAAATTGAATTTTAGCTAGGTTCAAAGAATCTACGATCGCAACGTTGTAGGTGAAGGATGTATACTATTTGAACAACCCTCTCTTCTCAGTTATTTGTCGATGCGATTGCTCTCGAATATTTATTATGGTTAGTGGTTACACTTTAGAGGTTAATGTTATGTTCTTTATCTCAATAATTTAGTGAAATCATATGTTCTCAAATAAAAATTTTGGCATTTTCAATAAGGAAAAAAATAATATCAAACACCTAAGTCAATTTCATCCACTACCATATAAGTGTGTTCATCATCAATAGTGGCTCTTTAGGTAAGAAATGAAATATAGCAAGTGGAATACAACAAATGTAAGCATGCCTTATAGACTTAATTATTTACTTGCAAGAAACCAAAATGTTCCATGTGTATCTAAGAGTTGTTTGTGGTAGGTTGTGGGTGCGGATCTAGGAGGGAGCGAGGGTGTTTATTCGAGTTCAATCAAATAAAAAGTTTATATTGTATATATAAGGTACTTTGTTTATTTATTGTGATTTAGGGAATTCAAAATTCACGTTGAGTTTTCAAGTCTAAATCTTAGGGACTATATTTTTATTTTTATTTTTGAATTTCTTAATGAAAATCCTGAATCCGACTTTGTTATTGATCATTGGTTTGAGTTGTTTTTTATGGTTAGTGATTGTACTTTTGGTTTTCTATGGTTAGTGGTTGTACTTTTCCGTATTTAAGTTGGAATTCGATTAAATTTGAATTTGTGTCAAGCGAAGTTGTACATTAAAAATAAAATGCATCTTGATAAACACAATTATATACACTAACACATATAGTTCAAATCTGACATCTATAATTAAGAAAATAAATTCATTATTATGTGATTTAATGAAGTAAAACACATGTTAATTAATTATGGTCAAGTAAAATGAACTATAAATTTAAACACATGATATGCGTGTATCGGTTTGGTGTAAACACTCAGTGCGGATAAGTTTTACTCCTTAAATGATCAATATAATGTTCTTTGTCACAATAATTTAGTGAAGTCGTATCTTTTTTTTTTCATCATCAATCCGGCACTGAATTATTCCATAGCAAATAAGTTTTTTCGATAATTCATGGCTAATTCATTACTATATAAAATTAGCAATAAATTTTATCGTTTAGCTACAAAAATTTTCGATAACTAGTATAATTCATGAGTTTTTTAGCTGTGAATATGATGTGATACTGTGTGAACTCCCAACTACAAAAGTATCATTGGCTGTTTATTCAATAAAAAATGGACCCATATGTCTTCATATTTTAGACTTCATGTGAAATGCAAAAGCAATCAATTAAGTAAGTCAACATCATCCACTAACATTAGTCCATTACTCAAGTCATCATCATCAACACATGTACTTTCTTTGGAGATAACGCGGTGTTAATTTCACATGGTATCAGAGCAGGGCCTGTCTCACCCGATGTTGAGATCCTCGAAATCAAAATTGCCCACGCATCAGATGCTAAGCACTGGGCGTGAGGTGGGTGGTAAAGAATGACTAAAGTCCCACATCGGTGGTTAATGAGATGGGTGGACTCCTTATAAGGCTTGGGCAATCCTCCTCCTTTTGAGCTAGCTTTTGGGGTGTGAGTTAGGCCTAAGTCCTAATTTCTACAGATACATCTCGATTATTTTAGATTAATTTACACAAATATGAAAATACTATGTAACTCTATTTATCATGACTTTAAATAAGTGGCGGAGCTAACTTATGGCTAGATGGTTCAATTAAATTTTATTCACCAAAAAGTTAGGTAAAAGCTAATTTTTATCACCTTAATATATGAAACAATTCTAGTTTGGTGGGAAAAGGAGTTCAAAAAATTGCTTATAAACATTAAATTAAATCATATTAGCTGTTTCTTCACTTTTAAATGGAATGTAATATCTAAACACATTTACATAATATGTACAAAAAAAAGAGTTGAACTTGAACAAAATCATACAATATAAGGAGCTTTTTTTTGCAAAAGCTTGCAAGAACTGCTCACAATATGAAGGTCTTAATCATAGTCATTTTATGATCATTAATCCACAATTATACGACGCGTCCACGCTAATCTCTCACTTCACCTCAAAATTTATCTGTTCAAAACTAAGCTAATCCCTATACATAATACAGAAATCACATAAGTCTGAAAGTTTAAGAGATCACTGCATTACTACAATCCTCATTTTGGTAATCAAGGTGAGGGGATCACAAAAAAAAAAGCCTAACGCTTTTGCAACGAAGACATTACTATGATCCTCTTTCGAGCTAAAAAAAAACATGACCTCAGTGCCGAGAAAGGGCAACTCCAGTATCGGTCCATTGGAAGGGTATAAAGAGTATGTCATCATTGGAGTTTTTAGCCATGACGAATGCCCAAGAAGTAGTTAAAGTCATGGTGCTGGACCCCTAATTGCTTTAGCCAAGAGTCGGCCACGCTTAATAGTGACACCATCCTCTCTTGGTCCCTCCCACTTCTGTCTGAAATCCAAACATTACCCTGCATCTTGTAAGTTCCCAAACCGAAAGGTGGAAGAGGGATTGCTTCCCCTTTGTTACGTTTCCTAATAGCTTTCTCTGTGTTATCTTCAAGGTCCATATCTGCACAATCCCAATGGATATATAGTGTAAGAATCTTCTGCATATTATCGATCAAGTAAAATTGTCGACAAAATGAATAGTACCTTGAAAAGAAGAAGAAAGGGTGTGGAATGTGAGAAAGCATGTCGACAAGTCCTTAATGGTTCTTCCCATGGGAATGTGATATATCGGATACCTGTATTTTTCATATCAATAAAGTTAGTGATACAAATCTTGACTTGATTCCATCTTTCGTTGTTTTTTGGTTGCAAATAAAGAAGCTATAACAAATAAGAAACTAAAGCATCGACATAAATGATACGATCAAATAAGATCCACCACATGGAAAACAAGATCCCCTCAAACACCAACAAAGGTGAAAGTATAATAATGTCACCAAATACAAGAACGTTGATCGGGAAAGTTTTTATACAATTAAAGCACCTGATAATCATCACTTCCATGATCGTAAGAGAGAGAGAGAGAGAGTAATTTTACCAAGCAACTGACATCCAACTAGCCGGTGAAAGATCTACGCTTCTCAATGACATTAATCCAGGGTGTCTTTCAGCTAAGCTACTAATCTGAAAGCAAAATGAATAGTTAGAGTCACATAAAACTTACAAATAATGCATCATATTTTTAAGAAATTCAAATTATATTTGCTTGGAATAGTATAATCTGTTCTAGTAAGAAAGCATTGGATAATTCTAATGCAGAAAGGAAGAATAAATGCTAATGATACCAGAGGCGCATACATAAAGAGGGAAAAGTAACTACTATAATACCAGACAGAATCGAATCAAGAAGATACGTTATTTATACCATCAAATGGTAATAGTAGTAATAGATAAGAAATGCAAAAAAAGGAGTGGTCATTTGTAGAATTCTGTCATTAACGGTTAACCATTACCATTTTTTCATTCTATCAGAAATCGTGTTAGGCATAATGCAAGGGCTCAAAGAAGAAACAAGAAAACAGCGGAAACTGGACTCAAAAGCACAAGTTGGAAAGAATACAACTAAGCTTTATACTTCTATCACGCATACACGAATTACTCGCTAATACCACAAATTTTGGGTTAAAAAGATTGTCGGAAGCAGAGGAATATGAATTAGCGGAATCAATGTCATATTGAACAATCACAAATAGTTTTTGTTCGTACAAAAGAATGACATAAATTTGAGCATACAAGATACCTTATCCACCAGAGGTACTCTTCCATATGGAGAAGATCTCTCAAAGTATTGATAATAAAGGTAACCCAATCTATTATTCATTTGCAACTGATTATCTTGCTCAAATAAACCTTCCTCCGATGAACCCCCATCCGATCTCGAAAGCTTTTCACTCTCACTCTCTTCACTGAATGAATCACTGAAAGAATCCCTTAATTCCCACGCAGACTCAGTCTCCTCCCTATAACAAATTATCAACATTTCACCAGTTTAACTTGAAGAAAAGAACCATCATCACAAACTTTGACTATCCAAAAGTTGTTGCACAAGAAATATACTTATCAGTAAGAAAAATTAGATCTTTTTAAGTAAAGAAAAGAGCCCAATTAGTTTGAGATACAACATAGTAGACACAAACCTTACCCCTAACTCGTAGAGATAGAGAGGTTGTTCCAATAGACCATCAGCTTAAACAGCAGTAACAACAACGAAAGAATGTGAAATTTTAAAAAAGTAAACAACATATCAATGTAACATACAAAATGGTACCTTAAAATGCTTACAGCTGAACTGCTGGTGAAAATTTGAATTGCTGAAAGATAAGGCACATAATATTGAACTAAAGTTTCACCAGAATCTAATCTGATTGGAACTCCAGCACCATAAGCACTCCATTCATCAAAACAGTTCCAAAGATCAGACAATGTGAAGTATTCAATTTCCTCTCTTTCTTTAGGATGCCAAAGCTTATTAAGGTTTCTAATTTCACTCTGCAAATAAACAATCACATCATACAAAATTACAAAAATGATCATTTCATTGAAAAGGGGGTTTAAAAAAGCAAACCTTGGCAAGGAACTGGGATGCTACTAATGGTGTTGTGGAATCCAAAAAAGACTCAAGATTTGATTGCATTGAGCCTTTCTCCATTGTTTTCAAAGGGGAAAATGAACAAACACAAAGAGTGCAAGAGAGAAAGAGAAATGAAACTGATTGCTTCTCTCTCTCTTTCTAACTATATGATGATATAAAAAGATACCCCACAAAGAAAAACAAACACAAAACAGATGAAAAAAAGGCAAATGTAGAGAGGGGAAGAGACAATAACAGGATTTTATTACCCTTTTATTAAAAGACTTTCAAAAAGAAAATTTTACCTAACAAGAAAACTTTAAAAAAAGAAATAAAAGGAAACAGAAATCTTTTCGATTTCTTTTTTCTAAAATAACCCCTCAATCAAGAACACAAACCAGCCAAAAATGTCAAACCCCCAAAACTCAAAAACTCAAGAAAATCAAAGACCCTTTTTTGAATTCAATAAAGCTACAAACTTTTCAACACAAATGTGTTCATTTTTGGAAAATAACACACCCCTTGACCAAAAAAAAAAAAAAAAAAAAACTATCCGCAGGAAGAGGGGTTGTTTTTTGGTTGGCGGGGGGGGGGGGGTTAAGAAAGATGAAGAATCAAGAAAACGATGAGAAAAAGTTTGGACTTTTTGAGAGAGAAGAAGTTAGTGTCACGTCAAGAAAGAGCTAAAAGATGATAAATTCCCTTTTCACTAAAAAAAATTCCATGAAAAGGAATCAACTTTAAAGGAAAAAAAACCATTATTTGTTTTGTTTGATATGATCGATCACTAGATTTTTTGTAAGCTGTTGAAGAGGCTGAGAATGTGGATAGAGACACACAAGACAGAGGGAGGGAGGGAGTGGCGGGGCTATAGTTAAGGCACGAGGATAGAAGATATTAATATTTACACAAGGTCTTTTTTTTTTTCTCGCTAGTGTTTGTTGTCCGTTTTAAGGGTTTAATTAATTTAAATTCACGTTAAATGATCTTACGTCAAATTCACGTTAGATAAGACCCATCAAAAGAAAAAGCGCTTCTTAGCAAAATTACTTTAACCTCTTTGAGCATTTGAATTCGGAAAGTAATATTTATTTTACCTATCGAATGAATAGTGAACTCCAATACCAGCACCAACATAAAGTGGAGTTTGGAAGAGTAGAGTTTATATCGACCCTATTCTTATTTTAGAGGTAGAGGGATTATTTCATATAGATCCTCGACTCATTTCTGCTTCTTGATCTATAAAATATAATCAATCTAACTATCATCCTATAAAAATTATCTTTAAATTTTAGTGGCACTTTCTAATCATACAAAACTCTAGATGTGATCATCTACTTCATTCACTATGCACCAATAAGTGAGTGGCATCCCTATCAGTCTCACCATATTCTTGAGTAATACACTCAAAGTTACTTGAAACTTTTTCTCTTTTGAATGATATGTATTAAGCCTCACCTTGTTAATCTTATGTGTTTATGTCACTTAAATTATTTTACATGTACTCTGTCTTGGTCCTACTCAACTTGAACTTCATAGACTCCGAGGATCGTCACCGAACATTTCGTTAAATTCGTCGAGTCTCGTTAATCAAAAATATGTCATCCGCAAATAACTTATCTTATGGAACCTCACTTTGTATTTCTCGTGTCAAACATACATTAGCAAGGCAAATAAAAATAGACTAAAAGCAGAAACCTAGTGCAATTCCATCACTAGGAAGCATTTCGGGTTTGCTCCCATTATCTTTATCCTGGTCTTGGTTGAGGGCTCCATCATACATGTTCTTGAGCGTCCTACTGTACTCCATAGGCACTTTTCTAGCCTATTAGCATCGATCTCCGTAGAATCCACCTTGTATTTTTGTCGTCAATCTTTTCTTGATCGATAAACATCATATGTAAGTCCCTCTTTCTCTCCATATATTGTTCCACAAGTCTCCCAACAAAATGCATGACTTCTTCGTGGTAGTGCCTCGACATGAATCCAAACTGATTCTTAAAAACAGACACATTCATCCTCATCGCCATCACTCTCTCTCAAACTTTTGTGGTATGACTTAACAACTTGATAACCCTATAATTGTTGCAATTCTAAACATCACATTTGCTCTTGTATATTAGTAGGATCACCTGCATTCGTCGGGCATTTTCTTCATCGTAAAAATGATTTTAAAGAAACCCAATCATCCATAGGGGTCGTTTGGTTGGGGGTTTGGGGGGGGGGGGGGATATAAATAACACTACATTATTTTTAGAATTAGTAAATTTTTGTCCCTCATACCAAATGATCCCTAAATATATCATGAAAATGTATTAGTGTTTTATTATTATTTTAAAATTCATATCAATTTAAAATCAGATAAATAAATTAATACGAGGATATTGTTGAGGTGGAACTACTACCGAATCTCCGCGTTGCAGAATGTGATCCCATGTGATAGGTTTGCAGTCAAGAAGCATTAAGATTTTGCTATGTCCCTACACCAATTATTTTAATTTGATTAAAATTAATGTGAAATTGGTGTTTGGGTGGGATTTATTTTAGAATTTTCTACAAAAAAAAATAAAAATATTTGCAAAGTTTTCGTTTGATTGATATATTCATTAATAATAGTAACAGAATTATTTGTGCGAAGTTTTCTTTTTTTAGCATAGTGAATATGGCCAATTTCAACGTGCATTAATTAATATGATAAAATATCACTTCAAAGTTTTTAAAAAAGAGTATTTGATTTTGACATATACTTATTTGTTCGAGATATTTATTACGAGAAGTATTGAATTTCTTAAAATTATTATATTACAATACATATCTGAAAAAAAGAAAGAGATTAATCTAAAGATATGCTATCGAATAATTTTATCCACAAATCAAATGATCATGTAAAGAACTATTCAAGTAATTTATTTGGTTAATATTACAAAATTGACCATAATATTATTGGATGTATTTAGTTATTTTTTGGCAACTATAATTATTCGATGGTGATTTTGTCATGGTTTAATAATTGCATGGTGTTTGAAAAATGTACACGGTAATCTTTTTATAATTTAAATGATTAATTTAGCCAGATGGAATATAATCCAAAATTTAGTCAATTTCATGGCTAGACACGAAGTAATTATTGTGTTCATAGATATTTTTTTCTTATTCAAAAGAGCAAAGAAAATTGATAAGTTTTTTTGAAGTGTAATAATCTTAAAATAAAATATAAAATTATTTTGTTTTTGGTTTGACGGAAGGTATTAATTAGGTAGTTTTATGAGATTATTTATTCATTATTTATATTATAATGATGAGATAAATTATTGCTTATATATGGTGATATAATTTGAAAAAAAAGTATATTACATAGTGTGTTTACATCAAATTAATTTAATCTTTATTATTATGTGATCTAATAAAGTAAAACACATGTTAATTAATTAAAGTTAAATAAAATAAACTATAAATTTAAACACATGACATACATATATTGAATTGGTATAAACACATGGTGCAGATAAGTTTTATCCGAAATAACTTGTATCAAGATTGTGAATCTCAAAATAATATATTCTCAACCAAATGACCGCTATCACGACATACATTTGAATATTTCTTTTAATCAAAACTTTCAAATTTAAACTATGAAATATAAAACATTTCAATAAAACGTGCTTTCCATTTTAGTAAACATTACGTGGAATTAATCATAGCCTTATAACGAGTATTAAAAACATAATAAAAAAGGAACTTTGGCTTGTAGTAACTTTTTCACCATTAATATTATTTTATTTTATCCTGACAAAAAAAGCTATAATCAACCATAGCTTGTCACTATCAATGTGAATGGAAATATGTTTTCCTTTTTGGTGTTTTTTTACGTCTGACTATTTTAAATTTATGTCGCATCGAATTTTATTCAAAAAGAATAATTTTTATTAATATTATTCTTTTTTTATTTAAAATTTAAATATAAATTTTTAATTAAGGAAAAAACGACTTAATCTATTATATCATATTTTGATGAATGGAATATTTTGCTTACTATAAATTGAATTAAAAACATCCTTAGTAAACCAAATATCAATTAAGAAAAAATAGGAAAAAGTGGTAAGCTTCTTTTAACCTACTAAATCAATTATGTGAACATTGGTACGACAGGCCACAAATTAAAGACTTTGATCCTTTCAAAACATGTGTAGGGAAAATGTAAATAATTTTGTCCTTTATTTTTACTTATTTATTTTTTTACAATTTTTTACAAAATAATTATTGGTATAACTATTTTGTCATAATATTTAATGTTAAATCTTAAAAATAATTTATGAAATAAAAAATTAATATTAGAAATTCTCTATACATATATATTTCTTTTCTTTTTATATGCTAAGTAACAATAAATTTTTTTTAAAATATAGTGGAACTATTTACAGTTCCTTTTTAAGTCTACATGATTGAAGCACGTGAAACAAATGTTTTTGTTTTTTAAAAGCTAGAAAGATATTAATAATACCAACTAGTGTAAGTGACTGATTTCGAATTCAAGTTTTGAGTATAAAAAAAATTTGTAATAAATAGTATTTTTTTCTTAAATGAATTTTATGCGATATAACTTTGTATTTGTTCAGTTTCACGAGTTTTTTGGCTGAAATCATTTCTTAACTATGACTCAAATCTAATGTACATCATTATATTATCTAAGTGAGCAAAAAATATCCTTATATTATCCAAAAAATAACAAGAATCATTTTTCAGTCTATTTTTATTAAAAAAGTGATTGAATCAATAAAAAAATATTTTTTCAATTTGATCACGTCTTGATCACGATGAAAAGATCAAAGTTACCTAAAAAAAATAAGAATATGGATAGGAAATGAATCTTGAATTTAAATTTCGTGTGTTCTTAGTTAATAGAGTATGTCTTTTTGCATCATCAAGTAATTTTACTTGCACCAATACATAAATTTTAAGATATTCATACAGTACATTCCGAATGTTAGAAAGATTATGTAAAAAAAATCATTACAAATATATTATATCCAACTATTTAGAGATTTTCTTTAATAAAATATTGAGGGGTATATACTATATATACAATATTCACATTTTATATAATGTACAGAAATGCTGGAATTAGTAAAATTACGTAGGTGTTTAGTTATTGAAAAAAATTACTTTATGAAGTTGGAGCAGTATTTGTTTTTTCCAAAGAATATTTAGAATTTGAATATATTTTTTCTGAATATAATTTAAACCCTCAATTTCAAAAAAATTTAAAAAATCACCTTAACTTGATTAGCTTAACCATGTGTACATATATTCATTCGACTTGACACGTTTTTTGTTGGGGCGTGAGTTTCTTAAAAAAAAAAAGACAAAAGGATGAATCTTGCAACTTTTTGAATAGTTCAAGAATGTTTTTGTTCACTTATATTACACAAGGATGTACTTTAAGTTTTGGTCATACTCCAGCGATAATTTTAACCAAAAACTCTAAGTCTCATTATAAAAATCAAATATCAATGGATAAATTCAAAATAAATTTACGTAATTATTTATAACGTGTATTACACTAACACAATATATGGGGTGAAAAGTATTGAAAGTAAATAACAATTTTATTTTTTTTTTGAAAATAAAGGAGCATGAAATGAAAGAATCTTAATATAATACGAGGAAGAAAAAATCCATGAATTATTTTCTAAACAAGGAATGGTCAAAGTAATCATATTCAAAAGATTGTGAGTTATTTATTTTGGTTTAATCCAAAAGATTAAAAACAAAAGTTTGTTTTTTTCTGAATTTTTGAAATACTTTGGACTCTTTGTTGAATTATTCTAAACCAATTCTTATCTTTTTATATTCCAAAGAAAAAAAAAAGTTTCTAATTTTGGGAAATATTTTTTGCAAAAGTTAAAGAAACAAACATGGCAATATTTGTTATATTTGGACCCTTTGTTAGGACATCTCACAAAATTAAATTCCCATTAATTTATGTTTTCAGGTCCATCATGACATGTGTGTTAATAAATTATTTATATTGAATTTTGATATTAATTAAAGCTGTTTTGTGTAATTATTCTTCAAAATATAACAAAAATTTTACACTATTACAACTGGTTAACTATAGTAACAATAAAAAGTTTGGTTAATTGTGTGTGATCGATTAATATTTTTTCTCCTTTACTTTGTATTTACTATTTTTTTTTGTCTCAATTTATGTAATATTTTTTAAATTTTGAGATTCAAACAAATCTAATTTTAATTGTAAATTTTTCAAAAATATTTTGAATTGTCAATTATTGTGACTTGTAATATTCTTTAGTAATTTATAAATATATAAATTTCATTTCAAAAAATTTAAGATTCTTTCTGTAAATTCTCGGTCAAACTTAAATTGTTTGACATAAAAAAATAAAAAAATATCACATAAATTGAGACGGAGAGAGTAATTATTATCTAATAATTATATTTTTTTTTATCATACCTTTAATTTTTATTGTAGTCTACTCTATATCATATTTTCTTTTTCTTGTATGTTTATTTTTCAAATACCAAAATATAATATTGTCTAGAGATATAAAATGATATGATCTATTGAAATATTTTAATCATCAATACATTAAAGTGCGATATAATACTATATATAGTAATATATAATAAGACACAGTATGGAGCAATATATAACGAACATCTAATCAGAGTGCTATAGCATGTAACTTGAATATTTTTCCAAATACATTGATACAAAATAATATTTTCTTTTTATTATATCTTTATTTATCAAATTACTGATATGTGATATTATATAGTGATATAAAATGATATAATTTGTCGAAATGTTATATTCATTAAAATGTTAAAGTACGATATAACAACACAATATAATACAATACTGATATGAAGTGTAACGCCATCCAATCAAAGTGCTGGCGCTTAAATATTTTTCCAAATACATTGATACAAAATCACATCTACAATCTATATATTAAATAAGTAAATTATCATTATACCTTGCCATATAAAAAGGTTCAAATTTCTAAAAGTGGGCTTCCTCTTAAACGAGCCCAAAACTAATATAATGGCCCAAGCCCAGTATATGTTACCAAGTGAGGCCCGGCCCAGAAAAAAACTCTTTTCATAATACTTTGTTAAGATGGTTGGTACGTATTGTTTCATAATATATCGTATTGTAGTATTTTAATGAATATAATATTTGGATAAATTGTATCGTCCTTCATTGTTACATAATGCCGCACATTAATAATTTGAGTGTTAAACCTACAAAATTAGTAGGTATGGGATAGAGCTATTATGAAAAGGTATGATAAAAGATGAAATATGATTATTAAATAATAAATAAATATGAATTGCGAAGAAAATATAAAGGTAATGATCGATGCGATTAAACCAAATCGATCGTTACATAATAAGAGTTTTTCGTCGTTCTCTAACGATTGATTTAACAATAAGATACAATAATATTAAAATAACAATCAAAACAAACATTATATTTAAACTAACAATAATACGTGTATCAGCCAAAAACAATTTAATATAAGATCACCTTAATGACCTATTTATGAGACTTACAATTTGTTTGTATGATTGTTACAAACTTTGCGTGTCGTATTCATGCTATTGTTGTCCTTAGTGTGAAAAGGGGACGTGCGTTACTAGAAGTTCATCCTTCTCTTTTTGGATAATCTCTTTGTCGTATGGTTTACGATAAATTTTAAAGTGATAAACATTATTAGTATAAATTTATATATATTTTTGGTTCTTTTTTATTGTGTTTTTTTATTCGAGGGTTATTTTTTGATATTTATTTGTGTATATTTTATAAATTTACAAAGTTTTTGTGATGTCTTTTTAAGGATATATAATTTTTTATATAGACATGAATTAAAATTTAGAATTGAGTATCATCCAAAAATACTAACTAGAATTGGACACGTCTTATAAAGTTTCATATGTCTATACCTATCATCATCGCAATGTGATAATGTTTGTCCAATTCTTATAAAGAATTTAAAGTTTTAATCTCGATCCAATATGAAAAATTTTCATTAATACCTCTCTCTTTCTTCACGTCTGAACTAATCTCAATTTTTTATTTATTTGAAATTTTATTATATTTGGTCTAAAGTATGATATTCAAGAATCAAAAGTATATTCATAACCCTTTATATAGTTAGAGAGCGTACATTGTCAGACTCTAATATCTTGTTAAATTAGATTTTCAACTTATAAATTACATCTTAAAAAGAAAAAAAATTAAAACCTTATAAAAGAAAATTAAATTCTCGTTCTAATCCAACGTAAGATCATTCTCTTCAACAAACAAAGATAATAATTTTATTTCACGTGTCACTATCTTCTCGACCTTCACAGGCTTTTTTATTGGATGGAGGAAAAAAAATATAAAAATAAATATTTATATCCTAGGGTATATTATATTATTTTAATTGACATTAAATGTATTTCATAATTTTTTAATTTTAGCTCTCCACATAATATTACGTTTATAATTATTACCATAAGTTAAAAAAACATTTTGATAAGTATCATACATGGACAAATTTGATCAATTTTTGCTAATGACTTTATCCTTATCTTCAGTAAGAAGAGTTGTTGCTTAATTAATTAATTTATTTCTTAAAGAAAGCAACATCGTCTCCTACTTTTCTTTTTAAGTGTCGAGCCTATTAAGGAAGTATTCTAAATAATTTTAATCTTGATTCTTTATTTATGATTATAATATATTAATAAAAAAAATTTTAGTTAGTCTTCATTTTTTATTAGAAAATCAGCGAATTTGCTCAAATTTTAACTAGGACGATTATTTTATATTCATTCGATGCTCACTATTTTTTATTTTTGACGTACTCACTTTTGATTTAGTAGTAATTAAGAAGATATCTTTTAAAAAGAGTTAAGAGTAAAAATAGACTAAAATATCTCGACTTTAAATTATATTTTTTTGATTTTTTATTTGGTCTCTGATATTTATATTAGAGTGAAATTAGCGCTGGAAAGTCCCAGTTGGGGGTAATGTGCTCCCTAACAAAGGCGATTCCGTACTGAAGGGACCTCAAACCCAAGACTTCTTGGTTAAGGATGAAAAAGTACTTACCACTCCACCACAATTGTTGTTGGTCTCAATTTTGAATTTGAGATTCACACTGAATTATTAGGTGTGTGAATTTTTTGTATTAATTTTTTAGTCTGTTTTTATTAAAATATCTCAATTTTAAATTTGCTTTCTTTTAATTATCAGTTATTCATTTTTTTAAAATCTAAAACAATAATAAAAATTCAAATGAAAAAAGTAAATCGCTATTGCAAAAGATAGAAATAAAGTTTGTTTAATAAAACGTAAAAAAATAATTGTGTTTTCATTCATATTGAACACGCCCTAAAATGTCATTTGATAGTTAATTAGAGTTATACAAACATTAAATTAGGCATAAATTAGTTATAGAATACTACTCTTTATCCTACGTAACTCCCCATATAATTTCTACACTAATTAGTATGCAAATTTCTAAATTGTCAGCTAAATATTATAATAATTTTATATATAAATAACTTATTTTTTATATATCTACCTAATTAACATCGTATAAATTATATAAAAATCACATATAAATAACTAATTTTTATTTATTTAGCTATCAAAGAATCTCTAAGATGTCCAACTTGGACAAAAGTGTAAAAAAGAAATAGATTCTGTGAAAAAGGACATGTGGAGCCTCATTTTTATCAGAAAAGAATACTTTAGTCTTTGTCAATATTATCTGCACGTTCTTTATAAAATCCAAAATTTATTTTCCGTCAATCTAAAAGTGAATCTAAAATAATAGATTAAAAAAAAATTATATTAAATAGATAAATATTTTAATAATTTAAATAATAATTAAAATAAATAAATTAAAACGATAAAATAAAATGGTACAAGTTGAGTTAAAATCATCAAGCTAGAAACTTTTCAAAATTACTAGATCATAAATTCATAATGCTATCTTTATTTGTATCTTCCGCATAAAATTTTTAAAGTAGAAAATCTAATTTTCTTGTTCTTAATTTATTTTTCATATTGAATTAAAATCTCTTGCCTTGTTAAAAAATAAATTAATTAAAATCTCTTGCCAAAAGAAAAGTGTATTTCTCATTTTTTAGTAGAAGAAAAAGTAAATTATTTAACCAAAGATATAATTAATTTGAGCCTTGAATTAGAATTTTCTTTATAATACATAAATATAGATGAATTTTATATGAGTAAATTTAAATTAGTAGAGTGAATTCTAGATTTTAAAATAATAAAAAAATGCAAAGGTAAATTGTGAAAGAAAAATGAACATCAAGTTTCTCTATCTTTTCTTACCCATAGAAACAAACACAAAACAAAATAAAATTGACATTAGCATAGAAATTTGTGCAAATATTTGTCTCAAAAATTTCTATCAAACAAGAAATTGTAACTTCAAATCTTGGCCTTTCATGCACAATGTGAAAATTTTCCTTTTCCAACTCCAAAACAATTTATATGATTTTTTTTTATTTCGTCCGGAAAAAAGATACGTAATGATATATTTTTGTATTAAGTAATAATTTAACTTTAAAATATTTATTTTATTCTTAATGAATTGATTTATAACCACACAAATTTCTGTCATTTATATTTAAATTACAAATTTTAAAAATATATATTTTTAAACTTTGTGCCGAATCAAACTATCTCATAAAATGAGACAAATAAAGTAAAAGTTTGGAGTAATTGGTTCTGTTTAAAAAATAAAAAAATATATTATGTATTAAAAATATTTTAAACCTTTTTTTTCATTTTGAATAATATTTGTGTAATTAATCTGTTTAAATTTTTACTCATTCTATTCTTTCTTATCCAAAATAAATGATAATACCCCTTAATTACTTCCCAAAGTTTTCTTAAAACTACTAGATATACTTGGAAAATTTATTAGAGAAAATGATAATTCTTTTTTTGTAAAATGAATTAATACATAAATTTTTAAAAAATCATTCAGCATTTTAAAAAAAAGTGAATTATCGAAAACACCCTTGAATTGGACATAAATTATTAGCTTCCTCTCTAAATTATCGATAGCCCTGAAATATACCTCTATATTTGACTAGCGGCAGCTAAATACATCCCCAATACGCTCTCGATATACCATATGACATAACAAATAGTATCAAATTATTATAGGAGTATAAACTTCTTAATAAAAATCAATACTGCAAAACTCAATAAAAATTTAGGAATGTATTTCACTGATGTTACAAGATCGGAGTAAATTTAGTTTCAGTTAATCAAATAAATAATACTTTTAAAGTTACTAGCTTAAAATAAAATTAATAATTGATATTAAATTTAGAAATATTTTCAATACTCCGAAAAAACAAATGTATCAACTAGATATGTATGTCACTCACTCACTTGTGTCTATTTATTCCTTTTGTTTATTTCTTCAAAGAGAGAAAGAAGAAAAATTTCAGTGCCTTTCTGCAACTTTCCAAGATTAGCAACTTTTACTGTGTTCTTTTTTTCCACCAATTACAAAAGGTAAACTTTTTTTTCTCTTGAATTTATAATTAATCTCAGTTTAATTGAGTTCTTAATCATTACTTACCTTTCATGTAAAACTTCATTTTCTTGTTCTTTAATCCTCTTTGCTTTTGTTTAATTCAGTGGAAAAGCCTCTGTTTTTTTAATCTTTTGTGTGGAAATCATGCTGCTTTTCCCATTTTTATTTTCATCATTTGCTTATAGTTTACTGAATCTTTGGTGGGTTTTTTCTTTTTTTCATTTTTTGTACTTTTTTCTTTCTGAATTATCAAAAGTTTTGATTTCCCCCCCCCAAGAATTTACCTTTTGATTCTTATTTGTTCTTTTTTAGATACCCTTTTGTTATTTGTGGGTGATTGAAGTTTTTTCTTGAATTTTTAAGCTTGAGGAAAACACTGACATTGATGTTTTGTTTTATTTGGTATTTGCAGTTTTGGGAACTTCTCTATGTGTTGGCTATGCAGAATTGTTTTTAGATTGAATTGAATTGAAGAAAAAAGATTGTATTTTTGGGGCAATGGATGGGAAGAGATTTGTTGTATGCTGTTTGAATTTGGAGATTTTGGTGTGGATGCTTTTAACTTTTGCTGTACAGCTTTCAGATGAAGCTAACCCTGGAGATGGTAAGGAACGACAGTCACCAAGTCTTAGTAGGCGTTTGGACATGAATCGAGTGATATATATGGAAAAAAAGATTAGTATTTGATGTTCAGTTGCAAAATAGTATTTAGAAACTGAAGTTGTGTTTCGACATGCATTTTAGTTTTTTAAATAAGTTGTAAAACAATGTTTTGAAAAGAGGTTCCAATTTCGTGTTTTGTGCAATGCTGATTATGTGAGAACATGTAATTATCTAAGCTGGTTGTTGATTTGAGCTCAAAAGTGATTGCATTTGCTTATTGTCCTTGTATATTTGAACTAGTAGGTGGTCTTCTTGCTTCTTATAAAGTTTGTATCTCTTGTTTGAAAATAATTTGGGGATGGGGTAAATGGTCGAGGGATTACAAGGTGGAGAATCAAACTCTCATCAATAAGGTGAAAGTTCAAAGTTCAAGTAGCCAGCCAGCTCAGCTACTAAGATTTCCTTATAAAGTTTGTACCTTCACTTGCATTGTCCTGACATTTTATTGGATTTGCAAAGTTGAGGACTAACAGCTTTTGTGCCTATTCTGGTTGATTGCCTCTCAGGGAAGTTCGTAGTTAGCCTTTGTTAATTGATTGGGTTCTAAGTTTCCACATGGTTTGTTTCTGTAATTGATTGAATTCTAAATATCTGTATGGTTTCATGGATCAATTTCGACCCTTTTTCCTTCTCAAAAAAATAATAATTTCGGCACTTTCATCTTCATGTTTGGAATTTCTTAACAATTCTCCTTTTGTATTGGTCAAGTTGCTGCAATTAATAACTTATATGCTTCTCTGGGATCGCCATCCCTTCCGGGCTGGGGTGCTGTTGGTGGAGACCCATGTAATGGACTTTGGCAAGGGGTCAATTGCGAGAATGGAAGCATACTGAAAATGTAAGGACTTACCATTTACTACATTGCGTTGATTTTTGTGGAACTGAAATGCTAATCCTACTTATCATGTTGTAGTCAACTCAATGCTGCTAACTTGGGAGGTGAACTTGGGGATAACTTAGGCTCATTTTCTTCTCTCAGAACACTGTAAGCTTCTCACATATCTCCTAGCTTAAAAGTTTGCTTGTTTGTATGCATGTGTTTTTCTTAGACATTATACGTGAACAGACACTGGCCTCAGCTCGCAAGTAAACACTCCAACTTTGAGAGTGGACATCTAGACACCTCAACTGGCAACTAAGGTCCCCACTGCATCTCGTGGTTTGGAGGTGTTTAGATGATCATTTGTAAGTCGGAGTGTTCAACTGACTCAGTGGAGACGAGTTGAGGTGTCTGGATGTGCAAACCCTAAGTTGGAGTACTTACTTGCCAGTTGAGGCCAAGTTTAAGTGTCTGTTATGTATTATACCTTTTTCCTCTTATTAAATGTTTCCATTTAGTGGAGTCCACTGTAATGATATGTGAATACTAATTGTGGCCATCTCCTGTGGCAGAGATCTGAGCAACAACCATATTGGCGGAAGCATTCCGTCTAATCTGCCAGTTACCTTGCTGCATATGTAAGTTCTACCATTTGACTTATGAAGGATTCCCTATAACACGTGAAAAAGAAACAAAAGAAATAGGATATATTGATAAACCTAGCTTTACTTATTGAGTAAAACAGTTGACATTCTTTACCTTGGACAGTTTTCTTTCAGCTAATGCATTCACTGGAAGTATTCCTACTTCTTTGTCTTACCTGAGTCGACTTTCAGCTATGTAAGTATCATTTTTACTGTAGATTAAAAGTTGCTTACTTCATAAAGAATCAAACTCAGGTATTTTACTGTGTGTCAGGTCTCTGAATGGCAACCATTTGACTGGAGAAATTCCTGATTCCTTTGAAGGCCTTACCGCTTTGGTCAATCTGTATGAAAGCCGAAAAAAGCATTTACATACTTCCATTTAGTTTTTTTTCATATGAATAACTGGTTTGGGTGTTTATCTTTCAACAGTGATTTGTCAAGTAACAATTTAAGTGGATCATTGCCACCATCTGTAGAAAATTTGTCTTCCTTGACCACTCTGTGAGTAATTCAACATATTATACAGTTAGTTTATAACTTTATAGTTTGATCAATATGATAAAACTAACTTCTTGATTTCCAGAAATTTGCAGAATAATCAGCTTTCTGGAACTCTTGATGTTTTGCAGGATCTTCCCCTCGCAAATTTGTACTCTTCCAAACTAGATTTTACTCTAATATAATTCAGTTCACTAGAATGATAGAATCTTACTAACATCTCTCCACCCTCCCTGTGTCCTTTCTAGGAATGTGGAAAACAACTTGTTTTCTGGGCCCATACCTCAAAAGTTGTTCTCTATTCCCAATTTCAAGTAAGTACATTCACTATGCTTTCATATACTTGTTTCATTTTTGTTTATGTTGAGTCAACATCTTGGCCACATTTAATATCAATGTATCCCTTGTCGTTTGTTGGAAATATCATTTGACATGTAACATATCGTACAAAAAAGATATATAATCATAGAAGACAATCACATGTATGTCGAAACCGCGGAAACAAATGTCTTTTCAAGTTCAATGTTACTTAATACTGCTCCCTATTTTCCAATAATGCCTCACTTTTTGTACTATCTACCAGTGGTTATAACCATACATATAACTTTTCTAGCTTCCAATACCCCCCTTTAAAGCTTGAGAACTTGTATCGTCTGTATTATGCTTCATACACACAAGTAAACCTTTCAGAAACTTCTTGTTTACTAGTTCCTGAAATCTATCTTAGTAAAAAATGGATGTGCGTGCATGCTATGTTGCTCGGACTCGTATTGGATCCTCCCAAAGTAATCCGACACTGGTGCAACAACATATTTGGAAAGTACGAGCAACATAGCTTGTATGCAGCAAGGTCATTTTGTACAAAATGATCAGAAATATAGGCTTAATGTCTGACATGGTATGAATCCTAAACTTTCCCTTAGCATAAATGAAAGCTCAATGAGTAAAAGTACGAATAAAACAATTAAGAAATGATCTGAAAAAAAGAAAAAAAAAGAATCCTGACAAGAATGTCATTTAAATACATGAATTCTATCATATGGCCAGTCCCTCAAAACTTGGAAGTAAACAACTCATATAGGGCACAATAAATAGACAACAAATATAGGTATAGATTTACAAACCGTAGTACAATATGCATATGAAAACATACAAACAGTTAAGTTATGATATTCATGACCTGTAAAATAGACAAAATTGCAAGTTATATAGTTTAGCAAGCTGGCTCCTGGTCTAAACTTGATCATAATTTAAGTTCACATTCCATGGTGGCTATACTCTAGTTAGGTCACCCACTTTAATCATATATCGAGCCTCAACTTTTGGGAGGCAAAAATAACATGGAATTCAGGCATTCTTATGTATTAAGCAGACTTAAATGATACAAGTTGGTAGATATATTTGATATATGCGAAGATCAATGTATCAGTTGTTGGATCATTTTGTTACCATCTGAAACATGCCTTGTCGATTATGATCAGTGATGGTTTGTACTGTCTTAGTTACCGGTTTTGTTTTTCGTGCAGAAAAGATGGAAATCTTTTCAACAGTAGTATTGCTCCTTCAACTCCACCCACATCATCAACAGCACCTCCCATTTCTGGGTCTCCAACTTCAGCACAGACGCCATCTCAAAGCAAACCTAAAACACAGGCCGATGGACCATCAGCATCTGCAGAATCAAGTTCAACAGGAAAAAAAAAGTCATTATCTGTTAAAAGGGTGGTCTGGATATCAATTGCAGCAGTTTTGTCATTTATCATATTGGTTTTAGCAATCCTTCTCTGTCTGCCAAAGTGCCTCAGGAAATGGCACGAAACTCAAAGAACCCCCAAACACCATGAAATAGCCCCTTATATGGGTGCTAGAGAGAATCCTGGAGATAGTGGTTCATTAGTCCAACCTGGCCATGATATAGAAAAAGGTACTCAATATCTATGTTATTTTATGATATCTTTTATCACTGTTTCTTAAAGTTCAACTTTTTCCCCTTGGGGTTTGTTTGGTAGGATGTATTACTGATTGTATTATTTAATCCTTTGTTTGCTAGGATTTTCAGCATATATATAACTTATACTATTTAATAATATAGGGTGTATAACAAACCATGGTATTAGTAAAACAGTGGTTGTTAATACATGGATAAGTATGGTTAAAGACAGAACTGTCCTTAATATATCAAACTAAACCATGGATAAGAAACTATATCTAGCATAACTAACCCCAACATTGTCAATTCCAACATCACTAATCTCGGCACTACTAATACACCCTATATCAATACTATTATACATTCTACCAAACGACCCCTTAGTTACTTGAAATAAAAAGATACTGGTTTGTTGTGTTGATGCACTTGAGACAAGGGTCTTTCGGAAACAACCTCTCTGCCATCACGTGGTAGTGGTAAGGTCATACACTCTACCTTCCCCAGAACCCACTTAGTTGGATTTCACTGGGTATGTTGTTGTATTGGAAGTCTGTTGTGCAGCATTTAGAACTGAAAAGTTAATGAATCTCAAAGTTTAGCCTTCTACTCTTTAGTCTTTAGTGATAAGTGATTTTCTTATGTGTTAAACAGCTCCCCTAGTTGTGACGCCAAAAGAAAAGCAACCAAGAAGACCGGCTCCCGTTCCGAAGCCACAAGATGAGCAGCAGGTAAATGTGCAAACCATGACTGCGGTGCCAAAGAAGGATGATAGTGAGATAAACCTTGGCAGATTGGATATTGATTTGACGCCACCACCTCCACCTCCTCCTCCTCCGCCAGCTCTTCCACAAGAGAGAGTTATTGTCGAGCCGATTGCGCTTGCTGAAGATACAGCAACGAGGCTTCCAACCAGGCCACTTCCACTAACTTCTGTGAAGTCTTACACAATTGCATCACTTCAGCAATACACTAATAGCTTCTCTCAAGATAATCTGTTGGGATCAGGAATGCTGGGTAGTGTATACAGGGTGGAGCTTCCTAATGGAAAGGTATAACTTTCAATTGGCATGAATATAATATGATGTACCAATTTATTAACTGTGGTTTCCTACTTCCACTTTTATTTCTCCATCATGTTTGGTATCCTGGAATGCTAATTATCAGCAAGTAGCAGCAAAATTTCCTCTTTATCTCTAGTATAAATTGTTACATTGCTTAGATTTATCAAGAATGGTTGTGATACAAGCACAATTATATGCAAGAAGGCTTCTTTTAATGGAAAATCCACCTTCATATATCCTCAATTGGAGCACTCCTTAGCAAATCTATTAAATGAATTCTACCTATTGTATCTGATATAATGTTTTTTGAATTACTTTAGCTAGTTGAGACCTGCTTAAGGACAAAAGTTGTAATTGCAATATTTTCCCTCTAGCTTTCTTCTAGTTCTTTTCTTTTCCTCGTTTCAAATTAATCTTCAAATAGTATTTTTTTTCCAGTAACCAACATCATCGACGAAATCTTGTCCTAGAAGTGTATTTCAAATATGTTAAAATGAAAAACAGCCTTCTATACTATTTTTCTGCCTTGACTTGTCTCACTTTATAAAAGGTACCACCTGATACTGCTGCATCTTTTTTCTGGTCATGATTTTAACTATTAAAGTAAGTATGTGCATGCTGTTTCATTTATATAAATTACTTGGGGATGTATATGCATTTCTCTGGCATGCAAATCTTGCCGCTCTTCCTTCACTTGCACTATGCATCACACCATTCAAGTGGTTGCAACATTCATTTCTGACACATGCTCCTTTTGGATGCTTCTGCAGTTGCTTGCTGTCAAAAAGCTGGACAAAAGAGTTTGCGATCAACAAACGGATGATGAGTTTCTTGACCTAGTAAACAATATTGACAGAATTTGTCATGCTAATGTTGTTGAGCTGATGGGCTATTGTGCAGAGCATGGTCAAAGGCTTCTGGTCTATGAGTATTGCTGTAACGGGACACTACAAGATGCACTGCATTGCGACGATGAATTCAAGAGACAACTTTCATGGAATACTCGCATGAGGATGGCTCTTGGAGCTGCAAGAGCATTAGAGTATGTCAAATAACTTTTACATCATCATGTTTGTGCTCACTCGCGTTCTTTGGGACCTATAATAAGTGTTTCCACAGGTACTAAATGATAAATCAGTGCTATTAAATACTGAACAATAAAATGGTTCTGGTATAGTGACATTCAATAACAAAGCTTATTTTAGTCCTGAACTTTCTTGTGTTGTGTATTTTACATAATAAAAAACCACACAAACGACCTGGAATGGTCTTAACTATATGTAAAATGTTAGATGTAGCTGTCCTTTGCTTCCTCTCCTTTCTTTGCTTCTGCATGTCCAAGAAAAAGATGAAGAAAATTAAATTAATTGGTTTGCACTGCTATGCTTTAAAAGGGAAGCCCGATGCACAAGGCATCCCACATTAGCAGTCCGGGGAAGGGCCGTAGCCCAAGGGGTGTGATGTAGACATCCTATTCTAATGCAAGCAGTAGTGGCTGCTTTCACGGCTCAAACCCGTGACCTTATAGGTCACACAGACAATTTCACAATTGCTAAGCAGTTTGGTTCTCATTTTTGATTAGATTTGCATGAAAAAGTGAGGTAGACTGCTAGAGTATGTTTGAATTAATAATCATTCTTGTTTGATGAAATGCAGGTATCTCCATGAAGTCTGCGAGCCACCTATTATTCATAGAAACTTCAAGTCTGCTAATCTTCTGCTTGATGAGGAGTTGGCTGTACATGTTTCAGATTGTGGTTTGGCTCCACTAATATCATCTGGTGCTGTGAGCCAGGTAACTTGTGACCCTAATGTTTTGGAGTAGAAAGAATTGAAAAGCACACTTGATCCCTGAAGCGAGGCTCAAAATGTGTTGAGCATTTCACACCGCTTAATGTGAGATTAGGGGTCTATAGGAAACAACTTTTCTACATCTGAGGTAGGGGTAAGGTCTGCATAGACTCTACCCTTCCCCGAATCCACCGGGTATGTTGTTGTAAGTGAAAACAAACGGTGAAGGTGCTCTCCTCATGATGTGTTTTATATGAACAGAAAATTGCTGTAGGATGCATGTGGATCATGTATCTTGCTGTTATTTGTTGTTCTTTTGATAAAGTAGTCTTGCTTAGTCTTGGGTTTGATTACTTCAATTTATGGTATGTCAAAAACTATATCAAGTTGACATTATACTGATTTTTCAGTTGTCGGGACAACTTCTCACAACATATGGTTACGGTGCTCCAGAATTTGAGTCAGGGATTTACACTTCCCAAAGTGATGTTTACAGTTTTGGTGTGGTGATGCTGGAACTAATAACAGGCAGAATGTCATATGACCGGTAAAAAAAACCTTCTGCATCTTTTTGAGCGTATATAGTTGTGCCTCATTTCTCAGTTAACACACCTGCATATCTGCATATCATATTCAGGAGACGGAGTCGAGGAGAGCAGTTCTTGGTCAGGTGGGCAATCCCTCAGCTACATGATATTGATCTCTTGACAAGGATGGTTGATCCTGCTCTCGATGGAAAATACCCCATTAAATCACTATCACACTTTGCTGACATAGTTTCCCGCTGTGTTCAGGTGAGTTATTCTGTTTTCCTTTATGTGAAACACATAAATGCTTACTAATATGCATTGTCTAATCGCTGAGTGTACCAAATAGTCTTAGATTGTGTCATCTCAATCAGTTAAAAGGATATTTCTAGGATTTAGTTGCGGAATAGGTTTGCCTTCAAATATCACTTAACTTTGAAACTCTTATGCAGCATGAGCGAGAATTCAGGCCACCAATGTCTGAAGTTGTTCAGGACCTCATACAAATGATAAGAAGAGAATCTCACAAAAGATCTGATGGTGAATGATTTGAGTTAGACGCGCATACTGGGAATTCAGCCGGTGAGGAACTAAGACTGTTTCCTCTTCGAAGGAGCTGAGATACTCGGAAAAAGAAAGACAGTTTGCAGGCCAAGCACCCTGCTAGAGACAACTTCAAACTGAAGCAAAATGGACCTCAGAGAAGCGCGGTTCATGAAAATACTAAACACATGCAGGCAACTTAATGACCTATAAAAACAGCTTGCTCATCTGATTCTTGTCAAGCTGCATCATTCTAATGTTCATTTAGGCTTACATGTGAGCACCAATACATAGAATTCATTGATCTTGACAAAAGTGTTAGTATATTTTTGCTTGCTATAACATGTACAAACTTATGATTTGGTTGCACAAGGATATCTTCATTCTTTCTCATGCACTTGTTGTGGCTCATGCCAAAGTTATTAATTACTACTAAACTCATTATCAAAGGAGATGGAGACCTACAACCACTCAACCATGTAACAACATGTAAACTAGATATATAAGATATAAGTTAAATATAGGTAAAATGTCCTTACCATCTACCTAATCTATGTTAAGAGTTAACATTTGCATCCTTTCAAAGATGCACACTCACAAAAATGATCTCTAGGGCTTTAGGGCTCTAACCCTCTATAATCGAGTGATGGCGGAATGACCAATCCAATTCCCTCATGTTGGCTTTCTCTAAGGGAAGTTTTGTCCTTTCCGCTAGGACTAAGCTATTCGTTTCATTAACGCACACCTATCGGTGCTTGTTCACTCATTTATTCCATTTGTTGGGAAATTCTCGCTCCTATTTTGTTTAGAAGGTGATCATTCTTATCAGAAAGAAGATCAGGTGTGCGATTACTATACTAGCTCTATGGCGTCTTTCATCAAAGAAACGACTCTTTTCACTACGTTCAACTCCTTCGGTGTCGATTTTAAAGATAGGATAGCGAGGCATGGAAGCTTTCTAGTCGGATGGAGTAGATAAGTTCCTTGTTAAATAAAATAAATGTTAATCTTAAATTAAATAAACAAGTAAAGATTCAATTTTTTCGCACTAAAAATTATGACTCAATCTCTCGTATGTTTGGAATAAAACCAATCAACTATATTGTGAGTTTGCGACATGAAGGGAGGGTGAGTCAAGCAGGGCAATCGCACTTCTACATTAGTAAACTTTGAAAAATGAGGTGTATATGACATCTAGCGTGAATTAATAAAGTTCTCATAATACGTCTAACTCAATATGACATAGTCCAAAGTATATAATTGAAAAAGAACATTATTTTCATTCTATTTGTTTTAAAACTCGAATAGCTTAAAAATCTCACTAACGAGTAAAACCTCCCAATCAATATCAAAAACGAAATTTTTAATTAAAAGAATAAAAGTGTACTTATAACTTTTTTCGCGATGATATTGAACTTTGTACTAAAATAAAATATGCAAGAACCCATCTTCCCCACCAACCCTCTACACTAAAAATAAAACTCAAAACCTATATAAACCCCAAGATTTCTCTCTGTTATCTTCTTGGGAATGACATGCTTTCAGATGAAGGAATTATAAATATAGTAAACAAAATACATCTGAAAAAGTGAAAGGAATCTACACCATCAAGTTTATTCATACTTTAATTTCCTAATCTAAACCCCTATACGTATTTTAAGATTTACCTTTAAACCCCATTTTCAAGATCTGTTTGCATTTGTATTTTTCTCATGGCTGGACGTTATTTCAATGACAATCCGTTTGATGAAGGACAGGAAGATAACCCCTTTTCGGTAAATTTGATTAAATCATCTTCATAACAGGATTTTGTAGTTTCCTTTTTGTTTGTGTAATTTGGATGATTTTTTGTGGGTTTTGAATTCTGGGGTTTAAAAAAAATGTTTTTTTTTTTTTTTTGTTAGAAACAATGTATTTGTCAATGGAAAAAATTGGGGTTGATTTAAGCTTGTTTGATTGGTCTAATTTCATGATTTGTGAATTGCATTTTGGGTTTTGATGTAGAGTCATTCAGCTGGAGAATATACTGGAAAATTCTGAGGGTTTTTGTTCTTTAGGACTAGTTAATTTAATTTTGTTGAACTGGATTTGTTGCAATTCATATTGTAGGATTGAGCTGTGACAAGGAATATTGCATTACGGGTTTGCTTACTGACTAGAAAGCAGGTTGCAATAGGATTATTTTGTCATGTTTAAGTGTATGGAATGATTTTGCTGGAGGTTTAGAGAGAATTTGTATGTTGTTGAACAACAATACCCATCTTTGTTTGGGTTCCCGGTCCATGGTCCAGCTCAGGCTGGGCGTAAAGGGGGTGTTAGAGTGGGTTAGAGTTCCACATTGTTGGGGAATGGACGGGTGATCGGCTTATATGGACTTGAGTAATCCTCACCTCATGAGTTACCTATGGGGGTTGAGTTAGACGCATGTGTCATATCTTTGTGAGTATCGGTAATTAAAGAGGGGAGGATCATCATTATAATTCTGTTGGGTTGGTTCTTATTATTTGAATGTTAAGGTCATTAGTGTGCTATAGCCTCAAAAAGCTCATCTTTCTTGTAAATGTTTTCTAACATTTGCCATGTTTCATTTCTGTAACCTACATGATTAGTTCTGTGCATTCTAGATAAGTTTCTTCATAAAATAATCTCCTTTTTTTTTTATCTAAGGGCCAAGGGACTCGAGGAAAGGGTCAATCGAATTATGGTAGCGGTCCATTTTATATGATGGTAAGCTTATTACTTTCCTCCAGGTTTGATTTCTCCGTTTTGAACACTGAGTTGCTCAGAACTAATAGTTTCTTTGTCCCTATATATATGAAGGTATTGATGGTGTGCGGGGTTAAAGATTTTAATTTGACTTATATATATTTTGTACAACAGAGTTTACTCAGTGTAATCCATAAGTGGGATATGGGGAGGGCAGGATGTACGGAGACCTTACCCATACTTTTGTGTGTGTACTAAATATATTATATTTAGTGGTATTAAAAAATATTAGAATAAGGGTTATTGGTTAAAATTAGTTAGACATAGTTTAATGTATATGAATATTTGGACGTTGTGAAAGATGTATAGGAGTGAAACATAGTCAAGCATTTTTGAACATCCCAGATTGCACAAAGGAAAGAATGTCAAAGAAAGTTTAGAAGGAGGTAGTACAACCTGCTAATCTGAGAACTGTAAATGAGTAAAGATCCTGAAAAGACAAGGATCCTGCTCAAAAAGGCAAAGGCTAAGGGTTTTGTTTTGTGAGAAGGACCCCCATTACCTAGTAAGGAACAATGGATTTCTAAACATATCAGGCATTCTTTGAAATGCATACACAAGATGCTAATTCATTTTTCAGCTACAACTGGTGAATGGTTTACAAAATGAGGGAGTTAGAATTCATCTTTTATGTTGTCCTGTTACAAATTTTAAACCACCTACCCTTTCTCCTATTGTCAGTATTCTTCTTCTGTGGTGTGTTGCCTGTCTAACCTTTCTCCTATGGTGTACTTTAGCTAATTCTGAGACCTTGTTTGCCCGTTGTATCAGTCAAAACATCAAGATATCTACCCACACTACCTCAGGATAAAGGCTGTGTTTTCTTCCTCCTCCTTGTCCTTTTCTCATGACCTAATTTAGGGACTGCTGCGAGCTGCTGGTTTATGATCTAGTTTAATTTGAACTTTAATATAAATGTAGCAGAAATCCTTTATCATGTTAAAGCTGAACTTGAGTTTTTCTTTTCCTTTTCTTTTCTACATATTAATGTGAGGGCTTCATCTTAATTCTTGAATTTGTTAGAATATCAATTCGCATGTCTCTGTACTCATACCAATTAATGATTATGTATTATCTTGCTTATGCACTATTTTATTCTGTAAATCTTCAGAATCCTGCAAGTGTTCCTCCTGCTACAAACTCAAGGCTTTCACCTCTTCCTCATGAACCTGCTGACTATGATTGTGGTGCAACAGTTGATATCCCTCTTGATAATCCAAAGGTGAAACAGAATAGTCAACTTTAACTTTTGTACATTTTTCGACCACATTACTGTTGTGTTCGCCGAGAGATAGGGTTGAATGACACTGCTCTCATATAACAATTCAGGATCTGAAGAATAAAGAGAAAGAACTCCAAGCTAAAGAAGCTGAACTAAAAAAATTAGAACAGGTAAGCTTGTGTTGCATCCTATTGTGGCTACTGGTACTTATCTTGCTTTTGCTTTTCTTACATATTAGAAACAGCTTAAGTTCACTGTTTGCGTCAACGATCTTTTGTCAATTCAGAGGTTCATCAAGTATGAATATCATGTGATTGTTGTGTCTTGCTCTGGAAGCTATTATACCTCATTTGCTTTTTTGTTTGTAGGGAGAAAGTTTTTGTCTTAGCTAATTCCTCAAATTAGTGAATAAAACAATCTATGGTATAGACTATATTTCTCTTTGTGCATTTTATATTCTGTTAATTGGCTCTTCTATTGGTTTCATTTAGGATCTGAAAAGGAGGGAAGATGCTATAGCAAGAGGTAGTTCTCCGGTCTAACGTATACATATTTGTAAATGTGAACTAAATTAAGCTATTTGATTGATTCTTCCCCACATGTGAGCTGATTTTTTTTTTGGTTATACACTACAGCTGGAGTTGTCATAGAGGAAAAGAATTGGCCACCTTTCTTCCCCATTATTCATCATGATATTGCAAATGAAATTCCAATCCATCTACAGAAGTTGCAGTATGTTGCATTTTTTACATGGCTGGGTATGTCTGTCGATCTAACTCCCTTTAATGTCTTCTGCATAGCCCCCTAGTGAACGGATACTTGTAAGGATTCTCAGTTGACCATGCTAGCAAATATTCTACAACCTTTTAGTTTACCTATCTACTGGAGGTCAAGATGCATAGTGATCATTCTTTCTGCTTATAGTTGGTTGGCTTTATTCCAAACAAAATTTGTACTACTGTTTTCCAGCTATCAGGAGTATTGATGCATTTGCATTTGAGATATCTAAATCACAAACCCATTTTTCAGGCAGATTTAAATGACACTCAAATGTGGATCTAGATTATACAAACTTGCCTTTTTGATAACTTTGGTATTTGGATTAGCTTTGTAAGTCATGTTTGTGGTAGTGATGTTTTAAGAAAAATTGCATCTGAAAGCCTGCCACTCCAACTAAAGATAAAAGAGCACAGGAGAGACATTGCTAAATAGTTTATTAGAATGATTTAGGACAAGGTATAGGCTTATCAAAATTCCTTTTTAATAGCTTTAATTGACCTCTCTTGTTAATGCACTTATCGATTTACTTTGCACATGATGACTTGCAGGTTTGGTAGCCTGTCTTCTATGGAACCTTATAGCAGTTACCTCAGCTTGGATCAAAGGAGAAGGTTGCTGCTGAACTAGATTCAAACAATTTTTTTTATCTGCAAATGACAACTAACCAGCTAGATTTCTTTTTGTTGTTGTAGGTATAACTATCTGGCTTCTTGCTATCATCTACTTAATATCTGGTGTCCCAGGAGCCTATGTGCTGTGGTATCGTCCTCTGTATCGTGCAATGAGGTACTATATTGTATTCCCTCATTTTGTTAAATAATTTTCACATTACCTTTCTTGTATTTATTTGATAATGCTCTTCTACCTCACAATATGTTTATGTCATTATGTCCATTTCGTCTGCAGGACGGATAGTGCACTGAAATTTGGATGGTTCTTCTTATGTTATCTTGTAAATGTTACATCACCCTTTATAGTTTTTCCTCTTCTATTACTGTTGATTATTGAGAACAGTACTGATTGTTTATATTCATCATGTAGTTTCACATTGGATTCTGCATCATTGCTACTGTGGCACCTCCCATCTTCTTCAAAGGAAAATCTTTAGCGTAAGTTGCTTTGCCATATTTGAAGAAGCAATTTGTGCTGGTAAAATGAGATTCTAGAATACAGAATCCTTTTGCATTTCCATCATAAAACCATACTTCGCTGTATCTCACTCTTTGACTTATATGTATACGTTTTGAACTACGTATGTATGCTAAAATAGAACGACCTCTTCGTATTCCCTTGTTTAACAGTGGTATCTTGCCTGCAATTGATCTGATAGGCTGGAATGGTTTGGTTGGGGTAAGCTTCAACTTCTTGACTTAACGAGTATTTTTATACGTTTCATTCACTTAACAAGTAAGTCTTTTTTACTTGCAGGTATTCTACTTCATAGGATTTGCATTCTTCTGTATTGAATCACTGACCAGCATATGGGTTATTCAGGTTGAAGCATTCGTCCTTGCTATCTCATAGCCTTTACTGTCTTCTCTTACCTGAACATCTTTCGATGCGTTGTGCCATCTGCAGCAAGTGTACATGTATTTCCGAGGAAGTGGCAAAGCCGCGGAGATGAAGAAAGAGGCTGCAAGGTCTACAATGATGGCAGCACTATGACAATACAAGAGCAAAGACAGGCAGCTTTTGAGCTTTGGAGCTGTTGAGTTCTTTGATTGCTTTCTTCTCACACAATATATCATATAAAATGTAAGGTTGGATTAGCATGTATCGTATCATATCATATCATATATCATATCATATATCATATCATCGTATATCATATATTATTATAAATGAGATTATAAAAAGTTAAAAGTTAAATTATGGTTTTGCCCCTACTATATATATATATTAAGTGGGAAGATTCAAAACTCAAAGTTGAATTACCATTTTACCCTTATATTAAAATAATTAAAACAAATATTATAAAATATAATTAAATAATTAATAAATAACTCATTTAGATTGATGCATGAATAAAATCACATTAATAAGTAATTACTCTATTACTGTAAAAATCAAGAGTATTTGAAGAGTTTTTCCGTTAAACAAATTTGATATGGACTAAAATCATTGATAATTTAATGTAATTAATTATCTACTCAAACGTCATCCTAGCTACTGCTATAAATTGCCTAGCATGATCTTCATGTAAATGACAAGAGGAGGATGAGAAATTATCATGCAAAAATGAACTTTGTAAATTATTTTGTATGTGCAGTAATTTTTTCTTTTTCTTTTTATCTCCTTTTTGTCCGTCCTAAGTATTATATATTTCTTTTTTATATATTTTGATGTACTTTCTTATGATTTTGCTTTTTTATTAGAATATTTTGTGTCTACATGAAGAAATTAGTCATATACAATTCATATTCTACTATGTTTCTTGATTTACTAATGAAATTCATATTAATGAAAGATTAATCGATTCATTTAACATGCTTATTTGACTCTCGATAGAGTGTTCTACTTTAGTATAAATATATTTTTGAATTATTATTTATGAGTAGAGGAATGACTAAATGAGAAATCAAATATGATTTTTTTTATATGTATTTATAAAACCGATATCCTAAAATAAAATGACCCACCTAACTGGAGATAAAGAATGGATCATAGTATATATGTGATTTTGAGGTTGTATTTTTATTTAAACTTTTCATTATATGTATAATTTATTGATCTTATTAGTCTAATATTTGTGTGTTGGAACATTCATTCCTCAAATTGATCATA
This sequence comes from Solanum sitiens, assembly GCA_016801875.1. Taxonomy (NCBI): domain Eukaryota; kingdom Viridiplantae; phylum Streptophyta; class Magnoliopsida; order Solanales; family Solanaceae; genus Solanum; species Solanum sitiens. The sequence goes on along the minus strand of JABWTJ010000280.1, from coordinate 513,697 downwards.
TATCTAGAATAAGTCATTTTGCAAAGTTTATACTGTTCAATTTATATTAATCATTCAAAGAGAAATTTTATGAAAAAAGAAGTATTATTCTTTTCTTTCATAAATCATGTGTACAATACTTCTCTAAGGTTTAAAAGAAGACGTATATGTGATATAATGATAAAAATAATTGACATATTAATTATGGTGATGGCTGCAAGTGTGTTTCGTAATATACCAAGTGTTTATATCATAAATTTGCAATGTATCACATTGACGAAATATTTTAGAATTTATAAATTTTATGCATCAAACGTCTATCTACTGTGAAAATAAGCTATTTATTATTGATGTAAAATTTTAACTATAGCTGAAAAATTGTCAAACTCCTATCTAAAGATTATTGACTGGAGTTGGACCCATAAATAATTAAGTAGTAATTATTGTCCAAACTAGAATGTCTACTTTTACATTAGAGATATTATTTTATTTATGATAATGTGATATTCTTCTGCCTAATTCTTGAATGTTAATTATTTCTCATACACATAATTTTTTAAAATTAAAAGTTCAATGTGAAGAGTCATTCTCCACTATTTATGTAAAAACACTCTGAGAATTAAATTATTAATATGCTTTTTAAGAACCAATTTACTAAGATTGATATTATCATAGGAAGAAAATCGCACTATTCAACATGAGAAGAAAAGAGAACGAGAGAAGGATAGCAAAAAAATAACTAGATATATCATCTATTTAATATTCTTCTTCATATATATTTATTATTATTTAGTGAATAAAAGATAAATGGTAAAACTATTATTGTTAATTTCAGCATCTTTTTGATTACTCAACTTTTTAGTATATAAAAATTTAATAATAATAAGGGACAAACGTGCAAGACACGTTCTCAGAAACTAGTCATATATATAAGTAGGAAAAAAAAGTTGAATTACGATTGTACCCCTACTATAAATTATATTATTATTAAAACATTTAATTATTTAATTTTAATATCAAATTTATTATTTTTTAAAAAAATATTAATGATTTTTGCACTTTCTTAGATTAATTTCTAACCAAAATATCTAATTTATATGTATATTTATTTTAATTATATATATATATATATATTATTAAATATGAAATGTTTTTTTAAAAATTAAATGAGTATTTTTCATTCACTAAATTAACATTTTTCCTCTAATAACTTGTGCTTTAAAACTAAATTATTACGCAATCATTAATGTTTACATGCACAAAAAAATAATATAAATTCTTTTTAGGAATTTCAAAGGTTATTTTAAAATTTACAAGCAGTTTAATATGATTCATGTATTAGCTTTGTCACGTTATCCAAGAAAAATTGTTGATATTCTCATGCATTTATATCATGATTAAATTTGTTGATATTCTCATGCATTTATATCATGATTTGCACCTCATTATCTAATTCTTGACTATACACATTCTCTTATAATTTTTGAATTCATATTAAAATATAATAAAAATATTATCATATCATTAATATGATACAATAATTTATTTCAATGTGACTATTCACGATTAACATATTTATTTATTACCTAAAAATGTTATAAACCTAACTAAACAAAATAGAAAAAGGTAACAAATATTTATTTCTTGAAGACAAGAAATTAAAGTCGATACATGTATCTTACAAAATTATTGTTCATGGATTATCTTTATATATATATATATATATTTACCTTTCAAATTTTTATGTGACTTTTTGCATACTAAAATTTTTGTCCTATAAATTGAACACTTTCAGAAAAGTTTCTTATGAGATCTCCCTTATGCAGTCACGAGGATAGATAAAAATTTAATTACTGAAACATGTTTGTTATCTTTATTTATATAGTAAAATTGTTGATTTGTTTATAACTTGTTTTTAGTTTAAGATTTTTTGTGTGTTCAAAAACAGATTGATTGTTACATTAGATTTTGTTATAATTTTCATTATCAAGACAAGATGAAAAAGATTAATTAATTGCTCTGCTTATGTGTTTCTTTTTTGTTCTTTGTATTTGTATATGATCTTTAAAAATGGATTTGATAGAATGATTACTCTTTCTTTTTATTATTTAAAATTGAAATTATATAGAATTGTAGGTTCGATTAACATACCATCTTTGGGTTTCAGTGAGGTGATTGCATCCCAATAACGATCTTGAGCTTGTCCAACAATTATCATTCCCATCATTTCTCCTCCATTGTTTAATTTTTTCTCTAACGATGATGGAAAGTAACTAACTGAAGAATTTGTCGAGGGATGTTGTTCTGTCATCCTTTTTAAGAATATATTGATCCTCATCCTGTAAGTTAAAATTTTCTAACTACTAACCAAAGTTTAAAATATATAATTTACATACAAACTATGAGTCCACTATGGTATGTGTTTGAAGTCTATATTATACTAAATCATATAGATTACATCATCATTAAGATTAAACACAAACTATCATAGGAAGTAGGGATGTACATGACGGGGTTGGTTCGAGTTAGTCAATATCAAATCAAATCATTTGTATAATAATTTAAAATTTATAAACAAAAAATAAAAATAAAATTCAGATTTTTCAACTTCGGGTTGGTTCGGGCTTTTCAAATACCAAACCAAACCATTGTGTCGAGTTTTTAAATTTATAAATTAAACCAAATAATAAATCTCAATTTTTTTTTCATATTTTTGAATTTTTTCGATAAAGTTTGCATACAAACATATAATTAACTTGTACTTCAAATATTTCTTTAGTCCAACCAAAATACAATTATCTAAGGTGTTTCTTAAAAAAATAATACAAAATATGAGATGAGTATTGATGACACAAAAATATTCAATTAAAAATAATAATGAAATCATTATATAAAATAAATATTGTAAAGTCATAATGAAAATGATCATAATTTAAAAGTACTAAATCATGCTAAAATAAGTTTAATAAGTATTAATTACATTACTAAATATTTAAAGAAATTAAAATTAGATCATGTATTTTAATTATCTAAACCAATGTAAAACTAAAGAACAATTATTCAATATTATTGTATTTCTTAGTGTTGAATTGATTTTCTTTTTGCATTAGTATTAGTTTGATTTTGATCTAAGTTTTATTATAGTTATCAACAACTATTAACTATAATATTTATTTGACCATTCCGAATTTTAAATTTTAAACTTTAAATAATAATTAAAAGATAAAACTATGAAATAGTATAAGAAATATTTTAAAATTGTATCAAAGTAAATATTTTTATGTATAACATAAATTTTAAAATATATATATATAATGTCGGGTTGATTTGGTCTTGGGTTATTTTTTTTAGTTAAGTCAAACCAACCCAAATATAGTCGGGGGGTTTTCCAGTACCAATCCAAGTCAAATCAAATCACTAGTCGGGTTTTTTTCGAGTTGACTCGGTTTGTGATTGGGTTCGATTTTGTACACCCCTAATAGGAAGTATGACAAGCAAAATAAAACACAAACTATCATAGGAAGATTACCTGAAAGAGCTACTTCAATGAATAGTTGCGGTTTGACTTTTCGAGCTTGTGGTAATAGACTAATTAATTAAAATTAGCAAATACCTGGATGTAGGGCCTTTCAAAATGAATAAATACAAGTGGAAAATGAAACATTTATATGTAACTTATTATTCTCAAATCTACTATAAAAAAACACATTTAAAAAAAATATTTTATTCTTTTACATCATAGACTAACATGCATACATGTTTAATATAAAGTAACTATTATAAATAGTATCAAAACTACCTTATTCATATTTAACTCTATAAATATAAGTATATTAAAATATAAGATTTATTATCTTTAGAAACTTGCATTAGAATATAATTAATAGGAATATACATGCAACACATATAGTTAATACTAATCATGTTACAAGTGGAAAGACCCTAAAATGAGTCCATTTTGATCATATTTAATGTCTTGGATCACTCATATTTTAATTGATCAAATATGGGGTTCAAACTATTTTAATCAGTAAAATATATATTATTTTTTAAAAAAAATTTAAAAAAAATTTAGGGATAGGTTGGTGGAAGGTGGGGACGCCCCGGGGTTGGAACTGCTGGGGCAGGAGGATTTTTTTTTTTTTTGAAAAACAGATTTCTTAAAATGGGTTGAAACCATTTTATCCAAACCATATTTGATCAAATCCATATTTGCCCATATTCTATTTGGATGAATTGTAATCCAAATCATTTTTGCTCAATCCATATTCAATTCATTCAAATCCGATCCGATCCAACCATTTACCACCCCTAATCATAATATTATATGTTTTCATTTTTTTCCCCATTTTTTTAATACATATTTACTACTTTAATGGCTTAATAATATCTTCATGTTATAAATGTTAAAGTAAATTTCATATAGCATATGCATGCACACCAAGCCATGATAAAGAGTTAAAAGAGTTTTTACATCAAAGTCAATACTTTGAGGTTTGAAAGGGATTGAAATGAACTCATGAGAACATGCAAAAGTGGAAGGATAAAAATTTAATTAAAGAAAGAGAATATAATGCAGAACAATCAACACACGATTTCTTTATCCCCTTTTACCTTTCATGATAAATTGGTTAAACTCATAAATAAATAAAAAATAGCATTGAAATCGATTTTTATTGACCAATCAGAATTGTTCTTAAAATAAAAGTCTCTTGACTAAGAATATCAACAAGACTAAGATGACCTTTTATTTATTAAGAGTATTTTTGTAATAACTATTATTAAACTTCAGTATTGTTCTAATTAACTGAGTATAAATAGTAGACTTTTAGTCATTTTTATTAGGTAGATTATTTTGATATGATGAATTCACATGAATTGAGTGTACTCTTTAAGACAGTTTGAGGCTAAGGCCATAGTTGCTAGAAAATGTTGATGGATTGTTTTCCTAATTCTGTAGTTTAGGTGCTTGTTTGGAATTTTTAATAGAAGGTTTTGACTTTGATATAGTCATTGTTGCCCAATAGTTCCATTCTTGTATCTAGTTTTTATCCTTTACTTTCTTTCTCTTAGGCAGGGTTTCTTTCATTTTCCGCATTTCCATATTGTATCATAGCGAAGATAAATAAAGTCCCCCTTACCGCACTGCCCCCTGCCCACCACCCCCATCCTAACACCAGATCTGTTAAATCTGCTTTCTTACTCAGGTGATTTTCTCTATAAAAATACCTCATTTGTCCATCTTTCTCTCGGTTTTCTCCTCTCTTCTCTTTCCCAAAGAATTCTCCGTATAATCAATTCTATATATCGGCATCGCAAAATTAATACTCACCTTTTTCGATCGTTTCTCCTTTTTTTTGTTCTCTTATAGGATTTTATTAAAAAATTGATCTTTATATAAAACACTTTTGGTTTTTGATTGAGTGAACAGTAACAGAAGCGGTGCGGAGAAATGTTTAGCGAAGAGGAGCTACGCGATATGAGCGTGTTGCAGAGAGGAGATGACTACGTGGAGGTTATATGTGGATGCACTAGTCGTAGACATGGCGATGCTGGTGCTAGACTTAAGATTTTCAAGTTCGGTGACCTCAAAATTGCTTGCGAATGTTACCCTGGCTGCCCCGAAGGTTTTTACCACACACACACACGCACGCACGCACGCACGCACGCACATCAATTTAATATAATATATTCCTTTTTTGTGCTTTTGTACAATATAATGTGTTTGTGTTAAATGCATGTTGTTGATTATTTTATCATCTACTTATCATGAATGTTGTTATGTGCTTTTTAATTTGACTAATGGTATATCCTTGTCAAAATTGCATCTATATATATGTTTGATAGAGGACATTATAATTTATTTAGATAATAACAGTTTAAGTAAACTTATAATCTTGTTTAGACTCTTCTCTATAAATAATTTTATTGGTAAAAAAACTGAGCTTTGACAATGAGTTTATTAGCTTTGAAGAGGTTGAGATTTGCTAATTAAGTACTCTTCATGAATATATATATATATATATATATATATATATATATATATATATATATATATATATATATATATATATATTCCTACAGTTTTTTTTCTCATCACTTAATAATTTAGCAAGTTATTATTAAAGTTGTTTTATTTTATGAAACAAAAAAATTATCCTTTCTTATTTGATACAAATTATGACACTAATGAAAGTTGATTTTTTGTGATTAGATAACCTTTCTCCATTTGCATTTGAGAAACATGCTGGAAAAGAGAATTTCAGATGGAAACATAATATTTGGGTCTTTATTGATGGTTACAAAGTTCCATTGATAAAGACATCACTACTGAAATTCTACAAGACGTCTCCAAAGAATGCCAAGAGGCCACATAAATTTGTTCATCGTGATGAATTTATGAAATGTACTAAGTGCAGTAAAAGACGTAGGTTTTATCACCACTCTAAGAAGGAATGCAGAAGCTACCATGATGCATTGATGAATGCTAATTTTCAGTGCTCAGATATTCCTTTTGAAAAGTACGTTTTCTTTTCATACTTAATTTCTTAATATTACTATTATTATTGTTGTTATCTCTTCTTATTCTTGTATTGTTGATGAACATTTTTTTTTTTTTAGATTTTCATGTGATGATGCTGAAGAGCTAGCTAGCCGAAGGACGTGTAAGGGGTGCTTGCGTTCCCCTACATGTGGAGGTTGCACTTCTTGTGTGTGCTTTGGATGTGAATTGTGTTGCTTCTCTGCGGTTGCCAAATTTGCATTGACTTTAAAAAGAATACAAAAGCTTAAATTACTCTTTTGCTTGAGTATTTGTGTCATTTGAATGGACATGTATTTGTTCACAATATGCTTTTGTTGACATTCCTTTTTAGACAGTTTATTCAAATTTGCAATTCACATTTATAGTTAAAGGCCTTCTTTTGGCTTTAACAGTATAAACAATATTTTCAGTGGATATGAATATCCTAAGGGTTTGTTTGATTTGAAGATGTTTTTATACTTTCGCACTCGTCATTTTTTTTTGAAAAACTATATACATATATATATATATATATATATATATATATATATATATATATATATATATATATATATATATATATATATATATAAAATGAGTTTCTTAACATAATGATCCTGAAGGTTATTTTGTGATTTTTGCTTCTTTTCCCTTGTATGACCATCCTCGTATATGATTAGTTGTGTTATGGGGAAGTATTTCAAATTTATAAGTTGAAAACTTAGTAGGTTTGGCCAAAGTAAAAAGTTGGGGTTGGTGAGGTCTATTATAAGTTTTGGTGATTTCTCTAGCTCTTTAAGGTGATTTATAGTGTAGTTTATGGTTAAGCACATTTTCCAAGGCATTAAGAGATGTTTTGGACCTAGGATTAGATCCAAGGGCGGACCCATAGAGATGAACCCACTTCGTTGAAAAATAACACCATATATATATGTATATTTGATCAGTTTTTAAAATTTTATATGTACATATGAACTTTTGACCCCACTAACACAAGTATGACCCTTGTCCAGTGGTGAACAGGGCTTAAATTTTCCAGCCTGCCCGAGTTTGAATCCCTATTCCCACATTTTAGTTTTATTTTTTATATACCCCACTCGGAAGACCTTGGTAGTACGAGTAGTTCTCGCCTATCGATAGATAGCAGGTTGCTTCCAAGAGCCGATTTGTTTTTCTTTTAGCAATTTAAGGCTTGAACGCACTTTGTAAAAATCATGGGCCCGCCAAGATTTGATCCCCTGTGTTTCTAAAGTTTTAAGTTGACCACCATCAACACTTGGTCATGTCAACTCCATAATAGTTTTTTGGCCATTAAGTCTAACATGTTCAAAATATATTTTATGATTGATTTGTAGCGTTAATTTGTGTTTGAGAAGTTCTAAATGAAATTCTTTTATTTATATAGATTATTGATATTATTCTCAATAATTTGTATAAGTCTAATTTGCTATCACAAGTCGTATTTATCAACCGTAATCTCTTAATTCGACTGCTTTTGCAATAATGTATCACCCTATTGAACCCCATATAAGGTTGATCATTAGTTATGATTGCGCTTTGAGATACACTAAATAAGAGTACATGAAGATACACTTTGAGAAGTTCATAAATTAGAAGGCAAATTACATTCAAAATATAAAAGTGGATAGTAGAAGGATGAAACTTTGACTTCATACATACATACATATATATTATTCCAAAAGCTCATAATAATGGAGAAAGGACCACAACACCACACTGAATTAATCAGAATTGCTCTTAGATTCATAGGAATTACGCCCCATCTTGCACCTCCTCCTTAAACATTGTTATTAATTAATCCTGACACCGTTCAAATTTTGAGAGACAAACTTTCAACCAACTATTAATTTGGACATAGAATGTTTAACTTCATTAAAATAAAATTGACATATTTGAGAACTAAATAAATACTACTACTATAAGATACAAAGAATAAAGAAGAAACAATGTCTCAACATGATCAAGTTCCTTGTTCTTGTTCTTGTACGTTGCCCCCTGATGCTGCTCTCTTGAATCGACTACAACACCTCATGCCTCCGGTTGATTATAGTTTCATGTTATATTAAGTTGGAACATTCAAATATTGGTGAAATTGTTGATGAAATTGAAGAAGAAGAAGAAGTAGAGGAGTTGTCGGATGAAGATAGTATGGAAGAGGACGAGGAAGAGGAAGAGGAAGAAGAGGAAGAAGAAATCGTGAATGAGTTAGAAATAGGAATGGAGTATGATATACATCTGCTTGATCAAGGCAATCAACAAACAAGTGGAAGAAGGACTAGGACAGCTCGAATGCAAGTTAATACTAACTACATTCGTTACAATATTCAAGTTCCACAATCCTTTCTTGATGACACCTATACTGATGAAATTGAAGACGAAGAAGAAGAAGATATTAATGAGTCTGTGGATGAAGATATGTCTGAGTATTTTGAAAAAAGTACATGTTATGTTACTTGTGTTATGGACATAGACGCCAACGAATATGGTGATGAGGAACAAGAAGCATGTGCTATCTGCTTGCTTGAATATAAAGATGAAGATAACATTGGCACACTTCAATGTGGCCATGAATTTCATGCTGAATGCATAAACAAATGGTTGCACAGGAAAAAATCATGTCCTTTTTGTAGAGCTTCAGTTTTGCCCACAAACACATGACTGTCTACCATTATTCACATTGCAATCAAAATTTACTATTTTAACTGATTCTTCATTGTAGGTTTTGTCCATGTAATAATTGACATCTATAACACATACAATTGAGTTCTGTGGATACTTTTTGGCCTAGTAACCTGTTTATGTCATCTACATAGTTCGAAAACAAGTGCAGTAAGTCAATACCCTTGTATTTTAAACTCTGAAATCATGTGTAAAAATTAACACCAACGGAGAGAGAGTGCACACTATTATCTTCTGTAACATGAGAAATTAAAAATATTCCTGAATTAACAATTAATCAAGCAATCAATTACAAGGTAGTATAAAATGTGTTTATAGTAACATGACAAATGGCAGTAATTATAAACTCAAAAGTTCACAACTGTAGCCTATTTGATCTTTTGTTTGAGGAAAACAACATGAAAGACATCAAACTATATGATTATTTCGTCAAGTAGGCATGAATGTTCAAGTTGATATGACACTCAGAGTTTAGCAAAGTTAAAATTTCTCTTAGCTTAGAACTCATATAGGAAAGACACTGGCAATGCAATTGTCAAGACAGAGCTGAACTCCTTTTCTGGCCTTGTCCTACAGTTCACTTGTGAAGTGCTCTCTGTAATGAACCCAATAACTAGACTAACACAATTCAAACTCAAACAACCGATAGATATACCTCACTAACTCGTAATTTGAATTACAGAGGAATAAAGAACTAAAAGGGAAATTGAGGAACACAAGTAGAAGAAAGGGATAAGAAGCAGAATTCAGAGAAAGAGGATGAGTGGACAAGACATTTTTCTCAACAGTTTGTTAGGACCGGAAAATAAGCAGGTGTAACGCGGAAGCTAGCAAAGCGAACCTCGAAAGACCACGAGTAAGAAGACAACGAGAAATATACCGAAAGACACAAAGATTTAACGTGGTTCGGTCAATCGACCTACGTCCACAAAGGAGATGAGCAATTCACTATAAATATGAGAGTACAAAATACAAAGAGAAACAACCTCAACCAATTCACTCGGAATACATGGGAGGTTCACACAAGTGATAACATATCAAGCTTGTGACCCATAAATTCTCCCCCTAACCAAAACTCTCAAAGCCCTTAAGACTACATTGTGAATGCTGATTAAGTTAGAAGGAACATGCCTCTATTTATAGAGTCCTAAACCTTTTCCTACCAGAAAAAGGATTAGTCAATCCAAAACCCTTTTTTTAAAAGGAAAACCTATTTATGGTAAGAAATCAGGGCAAATAAAACCCAACAAATCTCCCCCTTGGCCTGAATTTCTGACAAAATAAATTTGTCCACCTTCTTCACTTAATCTTCAACAACTTGCTTCTCCTTTCCATAATCTCCTTTGCAAAATTTATGTCTCAACACAGAGAACCTCTCTGAAATAATTTCTCCAACAAAAATCTTCATTACTGTCAAAAAGGTTGCTGCTAGAACTACACCCGCCAAGATGAACACCTCTTTCTAACCTGGTTCAATTATCGATTATCAAACCCCTGAACCTGACTCCATCATTGAATCTGGCTCTGATACCACTTGTTAGGACCGGAAAATAAGCAGGTGTAACGCGGAAGCTAGCAAAGCGAACCTCGAAAGACCACGAGTAAGAAGACAACGAGAAATATATCGAAAGACACAAAGATTTAACAGTTTGCATAAGTGTAATTTGCTGTCACAATTATTTATCAACCTGGATTCCAAACATAGTCTCTTAATTCGGTCCTGGCCCATCCTTAACACTCTCAGTGACAATTGGGAGGGACAGCTTATTCAGGACGAGAAATAAGGAAAAAAAGGTCTTCGGATTTTTGTTATGGAACTTGCGTAAAAAGACCATATAGAGGAGCTACTAGCTGAGCAATGGGAGAAGTGCAATGCGATTATGGTTTCATGGATTGTGTGCACAGTTACAAGTGAATTGAAGAAGACTTGGGTTGAGATTGATCATTAATGTCGAGATGCCTTTCCCAGAATGTAGTTATGACGTATCTGTGTCTTACACTGTTCATTTGAAGTCTCAGTATTTGATACAATACCTAATGAGACTCAATGAATCATATTCTAACTGCAAGGCCAGTGATAACAGTAAATGATCCATGATTGCTTCAAAAAAATTTCTTGAAACGTTACAAGATTGTAATAATTTGTCGATTTTGTACATTCTAACTGCAAGGCAAGTCGTCTGAAGTAACACAAAATACAGAGTTTCTTGTAAATCTAAGGAACATAGTAAGTAAACGAGATAAGGGATCAAATGGAACTGCTAACCCCCATCGGTCAAGTGTAAACATATATAAATTAAGATAAGTGAAGCACGACCAAGTCTACTAAAGTGATCAGTCTATAAGTTCAAGTTGAAAGCATTCCAGACATCTCCGCCGAGCATTAGGCTATCCCAAGTCCAAGTTGCCTTTTAAACATGACAAGGTCACTCTATGAAACATTTCATCAAACATATAGTATGCAAGGAATAGAGGTTGAAAAAACTACCTTGAATTTAACAGCTCAAGAAGTACCTTCAAATTGTAATCATTGTATGCTATTAAGAATGTCTCTCCATTCTCCAACATAACTTTTGAGCTTTCTATAGAATTCTAGACAAACTTTAACTTATAAATATCATGCACATGAGGTAAAATTATTGCTCGCAAATACATAAGCTACTTCTCCTTTCAAAGCTCAGAAGAAAAAAGATGTTGATTTCATCAATTACAGAAAATGTTTAAGCATGGAGATCACAAATTAGGGAGAAGGTTGTAGTTGAGTGTTCTATTGCTTTTTGAAGGGTTTAGACTTAGTGGTGTTTGTCATTAGTACTTTTATTTGTGTACTATCTTTCTTTTGCTTTCTATAATCTTTCTTTTGTTTTCTAACACCAATTGTTTTTATGGTGTTTCGATTACTTTTCCTTTTTTGTTGTTATTGTTTTCGTAATAGTTGTTATATTATATTATATTCTCTTCATTGTCATTTTTTTTCTTCATATTTTACTCTAATTTGCTATACTCGACTCAAGATGAAGGACTTTTGAATTGAGGTAAGGTCTGTGCACATCCTACACTCCCTAGAGAGACTTTGTTATACATAATTTTCAAATTATAGGATTTGTCAATGCAATTTTCGTGTCTTTTGTTTTTCCTCTTTAAAACTTGTACCTTCCGAATTTCGAATATGGATAACTTATTGATTCTATATTTTTTTTTTATCTATGATCTATATGAATAAAGTTTTGCGAATGATGTGTATGTTTTATTTTTATTTTATTTTTTGTGTTTTTTTCTCTATTAGACTTCACCAATTTAATTTTAATTAAAAAATTTATCATTATTGTAAGTATGTTTTGTTATTTGGCTTAAATTAGTCATGTGACTTTATTGCAAGTGTATTAACTACTAAACAAAGAAATTACAGATAATAGCTTCAATTGAATTGTTTTACCGATGGTAGCTTAAAAAGGAATTGATTTTAAACATTATAATGTGTCTCTCATTTGGTGTTTCTTGACGCACATTAAAAAATATTACTCACTTCATGCGATTTGCATAAAATTTTAATTGTTTTAACGCATCAATTAAAATTTACATGCGACACATGTGCAACGCACGTATCCAGAGACTAATAAACAAATAAATGTGACAATAAAGAATAATAAATGCAAATTAGTCACTAAGTTAATGAAGGTAGAAAAAGTTCATACGTGAGAAGGATTTAATATACCCCTGGACTTTGCTAAAAGAATCACATATACTTTTTATGAGTTTTAGTTTACTAAAACAAGTCAAGAATAGATGAAAACCATTTTTTTCACTTCTATTCGTCGAAAAAGGTATATTTGGGTCATTCGTGTAATAAAAAGGTATATGTTAGTCACTTTATTAACTAGAGATATATCATTTCTGAATCGCAAAATTGAAGGATGTATCATACTTTTTTTCCATTTATAGATATGTAAATATATGTAACAATGGATATATTCATGTAATAAATTAAAACAAAAAATTCCCACCTTACCTACATGCTTTGTGTAAACCCCCCCCCCCCCTTCGACAACAGATCTCTTAAATCTGCTTTCTGCCTTAGATGATTTTTCCCTATAAAAATACCTTATTTGTCCATCTTCCTCTCGGTTCTCATCTCTTTTCTCTCTCCCAATGAATTCTCTGTATAATCAATTCTATATATCGGCATCACAAAATAAATACTCACCTTATTTGATCGTTTCTCCTTTTTTTTGTTCTCTTATAAGATTTTATTAAAAAATTCATCTTTATATAATGTTTTGGTTTTTTGACAAAGTGAATAGTAACAGAAGCGGTGAGGCGTATGTTCAACGAAGAGGAGTTACACGATATGAGCGTGTTGCATAGAGGAGATGACTACTTGGAGGTTGTGTGTGGATGCACCCAAGTCCAAGTTGCATTTAAACATGACAAGGTCACTCTACTCACCCTTAATTGTTTGAAACATTTCATCAAACATATATAGAGATTTGTCAGTGCAATTTTTGTGTTTTTGTTTTTCCTCTTTAAATTTGTACTTTTCGAATTTCGAATATGGATAACTTATTGATTCTATATTTATTTTTATCTATAATGTTTACATCCCTACTCTATTCAAATAGGGCAAAACGTCGCGGTGACTCGAAAATAATGAATTGATTCGATTTTAAAATAATTAAAAAAATAAACGAGTTTTAAAAAGAGTCGCCACCTAATTTTAGGAAAAAACTAGGAAAACCATTATGTGATCTACGAAACCAATTTGATTCTAGGTAAGGGGTTCAAATTATTTCGAAGGGAAGGGATTAGGCATCCTTCGGAATCCACAAATGTGATTCCCGACTGAGTTCATTTTTTCAAATTGAGGAGGAAAATAAAATAATGTACAAATATAATAAACATGCAATACACATGAATAAAAAAATAAAATAATAATATCGACCTAAGGTTCGCCTAACATCGATATATATACTAAATAAACAACAAACAATATAATTCGAACTTCTTTCGAATAACTTCAAGAAAACAAGTCTTGGGTACCTGTAAACACACTTAGTAAAAGTGTTAGTAATAAATAAATATAAATAAATTGAATACATGAAATAATAACTTAAAAATAAAAACCCGTCTTATTAACATGGGAGGCCTTGGAAATCGACGGTAATTTCTTCATCGGCCATTTTAACAAGTAAATAATATAAACATAACTAAATTTTCCATTTTTTTAAAATGGGAAGGCCTCCAAAACCGACGGAGAGATTTTCTCATTGGCCAATTTAACAATTTTAACAAACAAGTTATATGAACTTAAACTAAAAAAAAAATCCGTCTTTTAATATTGCGTAGGCCTCCAAAACCGACGGAGAATTTTTTCATTGGCCAATTTTAACAAGTATATAATATAAACTTAACTAAATTTCCGTCCTTTAAAATGTGGAGGCCTCCAAAACCGACGGAGAGATTTTCTCATTGGCCATTAGAATTAATACTAATAACAATAACACCAAAAATAATAAAATGGCCAAAACAAACTCTGAAATGGGAAAGCTCCATAATAACATTAATGGTTAAAATAAAAATGAAACATCATGTGTCATCACAAGATCAAAATTGAGTTTTTCTGGAAATATTTCAACACTTACAAACAAAAAGAGAAAAACATAAAGATAAGCTAAAATATACGAGTGATGAAAATAAAACAAGAAAATTTAAATAACAACTAAATAAATAAGTGATAACCACTATAATGAAAAAAATAAATTGCACACCATCCATGTAAAATAATATAGAAATATCCAAATTAATATTCACAAGTCAATAAAAAATTATGAAGGGATCTCAAATTAAACATCAAAATAGAACAGTCCCACATATTTATATTAAAATAAAAACTAATAATAATGTATGCTAAAAGTAACACTCAACTTGGTCCAATCAAAACATCAACAGTAAAATATTTGTCAATAATCACATCAAATAACTTAATAAATAAATGCTAAATAAATACATACCCACATACGTACAAATTTGAAAAGGAAAAAGGTCACCTTAGAGGAGTATTAAATCTGGTTGTTTTCAGTATGTTGCCATGGTTTCCGGTTGGAACAAGGTTGTGCTGCAAGATCTTTGATGGAATTTTGGAGACTTTCAGTTTGTCTGAGCTTCTGGAGTCGTTTGGCATGCGCCTCGCCGGCGCTGATGGTTGCTGCTGCTTCACCGGCGTCCATCACTGCTGGACCGAGCAGCTGTTTCTGCTGGTTATTCGCTGCTCTCCGCTGCTGCTACCTGCAAAAAGATGAACGAGAGGCAGAGGGAGAAGAGAAGAGGGAGGCGGAGAGGGGAGAGAAAATGGAAGAAAAGTCCTCAACCCCCTCAAAAATATCCTCTTCCCCTAAACCTAATCTAAACCTAAATAAACAAAATGCAATGGGCTCAAATGTGTGGACTTGAAATTGTAGGCCCAAAATTATTAATTAATCTCCGTATGCAAAATTCAACTGTAATATTTAAATTGTTTTTTTTTCCGATTATGTAAAATATAAAAACAAATATTGTTTTATCGAAATTCTTACCTTTTTATAAGAGTTTTCGGTTTTTTTAGAGTCGCCACTTAATTTTTGAAGAAAAATCAAGAAAACTATTGCTTTCAAATAACTTAACAGAGAAATTGCTTGAAAACATTTAAAGGGTTCGGGGATTCAAATTAATGTTTTAGGAAGGTGTTAGGCACCTAAAACATCCGTCTAAAACGGTTTTCCAGCAACTAACAAATTTGGCTAAAACTTTGCTTTTATCTTGACTTGAATAAAATATTTAGAAGTAGAGAGTTGAAATACTAACTTATTTTTAGGTCATTTCATTTTTGCAAAATTATTTTAATTTTGAGTTGATAAAAACATTTACGACATTCGCGGGGATTCGGATTTTTCTAACTTTTAAAATTAACGACAAGTATGCAAACAAATAAGCAAATAAAGTAAAAGAGAGAAATAAAGAGA